>JARHVA010004208.1:967500-980000 GCA_037957365.1 Torreya grandis
CAAATCCAATAAAGAGCATTCAAACTTATCAATAATGTCACTCCCTTGAAAAAGGTCATGAAATGCATCCACTTTTTTATGCACATACTGATGGGATATGTAGCATGATCTAAAATTCTCCTCAAATAACTCACAAGGGAAGGAAGTTAGTGTTAAGTGGATCTTCTAATCTTATCCTTACCACAACATATTAGTTATGTCTCTAAGAAGATGATGCCAAAATGGGCCTTCCCATTGGATTCAAAATCATATAAGTTAAAACATCCTCTCATGTTTGACAACCAAACTTCTATGGAAAATCCTTCCTACATACAATCAAAAGTAGGAGGGTGAATCTTGATGAAATATTTCACTAAATCTCCAAGCGTAGGTCTAGGAGAATGGTCTAAGTCTCTTATATCTCATCACTAACCATAATGATGAAATTCACCCTTGTTATCCTTAGACTGGTGATGGGAAGGACTTCTAGACTTATCTCTTTCAATTCATCTCTATTCATCCTAGGAATGCTATGGAGAGTTCCTCTCTTCCTCAAGTGGTGCTACTATAAATATATCTTGTAAAATATCCTACATCTATAGCATGGATAAAAGTATTTGGGGTCTAGATTCATTCAATATGTACTAAATGGGAGGTTCATTATCATAACAATATTTTTCACCATGATGTGTTCAATGTCCTCCTTTCATTCTACATGCCAATAGGAAAGACATCATAAAACACATAAAAATAAGAAATCTATAATTAATTAAATTACCTAGAGCTCTCGGTGTTGTAAACCAAGCTCTGGTACTAAAATAGCTTACCTATTTTTTCCTTAAAGATAGGTATGGCATAGTTTAATAATAAAAATAACACCTTTAGTCATGGATAGATAATAGTATTCATTGAATTCACACAAAACATATCTTAAAACTTTCATGAGACTTTAAAATATGTAAGCCAATAATTTGTAAGCCCATGGTCTTGAATTGTTTGGCCAATAATTAGGATTATTTCACTAGTTTTCACCAAAAAGGGGCTATGTTAATGATGTGAAGATTACTATATACTTCCTACTTTGTAATTACTTAGGTTATTCGAGTCCAAATGTCCACCTCAAGTCTTCTCAAGATTAATCTTTTGGTGCATCAAGAACTACCACTTGGAAATTCCCTACATCATTATAACCATGTAGGTATTAGTGGATTAACCACCAGTGGTTAATCTTTCTATGTTCTAGGTTTTCTAAGCACCTTGTGTAGTCATATCCAAGTTTGTAGGTTATTAGCATGATGCCATGTGGAAACATCTTGATTGATTGTTATCCCAGAGGATTTATACTCTACTTGATCCCCTCTAGGTTTACAGGTTGCTGGGATGATGCCATATGGAAACATCAAACAACTCAATGGTAAAAGCCTAGGGGATTATTTCACAAGACATCCATTTCATCCACAAAAACATCAAGGTTAAATTAACTATTTCTAATCTTATCCCAAATAAAAATCCATATCTTAAAAATTATGTTCTACTCATCCTTACACAAAATATATGTAGATAATAATTAAACCATAATAGATTTAAAAAGGAAAGGCATATGCATAATAAAGACACTATATTTATCAAATATTTTAATCAAATAACTTAATTTTTTTAATTATAAAAACCATAAATCAAAATGGATCTTTCCTTTACATATTGATTCCTTCCCAAGGGTCTAAATATAATAGTCACAACCAATTATAACTCCCTTTCTAAAAAGGTTCAACATAAAGATAACATAAGTATTTATTCATTACTAGCATAACTATCCTAGAAATAACTAATATTTAGTTATATTTAATAATCTTGATTGTTATTTATAATAACATTCCCATAGATATTTATCTAAGTTCCACTAATTTTTAGATAAGTTTAATTCCATTAACAATTCTTATTTAAATAAATAGAAATGCATAAAGCTTAACATACCAATCACTCACAAAAATATATAAACAAGGAAATTAATCTATTTATTTATTCTAAACTTCCTCAAAGGCTAAAGACTTTTATACTTACATGAATTTCCCCAAGATATTATAAATCAAGTATTCATTAATAATTAAATCTAATATAGAATTTGAGGTTTTTATAAATAGAAGAAGATGTCTTATTTCATAGTTGGAATATTACCCAAAACTCTTCCTTCTTAAATTTTATCAGAAGTAGTCTACCTCATAAAGCATTGATAATATATCAAAATTCTTCCATTTAATTACATAGTATAAGGCACAACTTAGGGCCTGATTCATTAAGGGAGGACCAGTCAATCTTTGATGGTTCTCCTCATCTAGTCCCAGGCATCTATTATGCATAAGAAGGAAGGTTTACCACCCAACCTTATTTCATCATCAAGTTCCTACTATAGAAACCCCAAAACTCAAGACTCCTATATCCAAAAATGTTTACATCACTTATTAAAGGCAATGGTGGATACATAAGAAAGGGTTTGTAACACAAGGGAGATACCATACACCACCTACAATCATATTCCCAATTCTTACCCAAAGATACTTCCAGTCCCAAATAAAAATAAAAAAAAGAATTCAAATGATCATTCAAGTGAAGGAAAACATTCATGAATATAATATTATTAGGAAAGGGATTATAAAATAATAAGTCCCATCAAAATATTGGAGCAGTAAGAGGATATCTCATTTTATTGCTTCCTTCCAATAGTCATGGGAGGGTTGATCAATCTGCCATCATGTCTAATCATGATAGGGATTAATAAACTCCACCATGACATTCATAGGAGGATTAACTATTATACCACCATGCCAAACATAATAAGGTTTGACATTCTTCCATCATAAAGATGATTCTCATAGATAACCACTACATTATGTCACAATAGCATATAATACACTTTAAGAAAAATATAAAAGATATAATTCAAGAAAAGATGAACACAACCTCTCCTAGGCCTTTAATTAGGCAAATAACTACATGGGAGATAATTAATAACCATGTAAAGATAATAAAATATGCATAATAAACCAATTGGTCATATTATCCTTTCAATAAGATAAAAACCAAAGAACTAAATTCTATTCTTTCAAACTAAGGAGGAATAATCTTTTCAAAGCCCTTAAATGGGAAAGCACTAGATGGAAGCCAATGCTCAACCATGGGAAAACAATAAAACATGTAGATTAAACCAAGTGGTATTATTCTTCTAAAATCAAGAAAATCAAAGAGATAATATAATTTTTTCATTTCAAATGAACAATAGAGAAAATAAATTATTAGGAAGACCAACTATAGACCTTTAGATCACCTAAGAACTATCCTCCAGTCTTCTAGAACATAAGAACATCTACCAAGTAACCATAAGAATATCTACCAAGTAACCATGCACAAACCCATTTATCCATCATACCCAACAATATAGAATAGTAGGGTTCTTACATACACCAGAATAGGTTGTTCACTCATACAATAGGTTCCATCAAGAACTAATTTATTAACTATATACACCTCAATGTTTACATATGGTTATTTAAACATACTAATTTCATGCCAAAAACTATGCATTCATAATGAAATAAATTTCATCCATCTAAGGAATAAAAAAATAGACATAATCAACAATATAATTAGGTAAGCAAGGACAAGTATCATGTAACAAATTTCATTTAATTCATATTATAAATGGTTTAAGATTAATTATTTCATCTATGAAATATAAATTCATTCCCATATTAAAATATACATACTCCCATATGGTAAGCCTCAACAAATAAATCAACTCATCGAGACTTACTTATAGACATATAAGTTGAATCTTATAGAGTCTCTAAATTTCATACATAAGTTGAAGGGCATCGAAGGATTTATTACATAATCCCATATTAACATAATATTTAATTACAACATACATGAAATAAATGTGAGAAAGGCATATATAAACATATTAAAGGGGTGTATTAGAGGGTCCTATGATAGTTAGTATAATAGTTAAGATTTTTACTCACTAATGAACCACTAACATATTCAAACATGCCAAACTACCATATTACACCAAACCCATTTTCCTAAGGAATATATATACCAATAATACCATGATGGTTTAATCAAGAGAGTAAATATAAGCTTGTACAAGACCCGCATAAAGAATACATGTCACACTAAAGCATGTATAGCATCATTCACTCATGCCATCATAGAAGTAGTTCCAATGTTTTAAAAGAAAATGGATCATAAGTATATAACTATAGATCACAAGGAAATAATTTGACATCTCTCATTAATTATCCTTCAAATTAATATTTTTAGCTTACCAATAATCTAAGCTAGCATAACCAATTATGCTTAACACCACATAGGAAATTTCCTACATAAACAAATCACTACTCAATTTACCATGATAATTTATGTCAAGTGAACATAATGGAGTTATATAAGATGGTACAATGAAGCATCTATATACTAATGTGCCATGCCAATTATAGGTTATAGCTACAAGAATGATAAACATGTAATAACATTATAAAAACTCAGCAATAATAACAATCTTGTGTAACACTATAACATTAAGAAGGATTATCTGACTAATAATACAAGATAAAACTCAATTACATCCAAGTTTCAATTTATAACTATATGTGAGCTCCAACATACTACATCATAATCAACAACATAAGCTTGAATTCTTAATTTCAAATGATACATATACATATACAATGTTATCATGCCAAGATCCAATTGTAACTAATCTAAAATCCAAAGGAATTAATTATAATTGCAATAACTAGTCATGCTAGAGGAAAGTAATATACATCTAAGATATTAAGGAAATAAATAACATGTAAATAACATTATAACTTACATTAAACCTATCCATGAAGTCATTTAGGAAAGGAACAATAGAACTAAATAGAAAAACCTTCCCAACCATCCCTATGAGCCTAACAATTGGTGGACCTCACGACCCCAACCATGAGCAACATAGTGGTATCAGAAAATAGGGTCAAGGAGGAATTTATGATCAAGTTGGATATCAACCCAAAGGTCATCACAAAAAAATGGCATACACCATCAAAAGGTATAAATATAATCATGGGTACATTCCATGCAATCAAGACAAAAGCATACAATATAACTCAATCATTATACACCACCCAAACAAGATCCATAATAAATCAACCAAGTGTGATAGATAGGAAACTCAACCATACAATAATCACAAGACAATAATGAAGGACTCCATCAATAAAATGAGACTATAATATATTATAAACCATAACCAGTTCAAACCAAATAGGCAACTACATAACACTTGATCCACACATTCATCTCAAATTCCCATAGTGCTAATAATTTCTAAATGGACATAACATAACATGACATGCATTCAAACAATAAATTGATATAGAGCATCCTAGGGATCATGATGAGGTCTCACAACCTCATATGATCCCAAAATACTAAAGATCAAGTTACATAAGTTATAGAGCAACAATCCATTTAAAAGGTTAAATCAACATCAAAATCCTTCATTATAAGGTAACATTACTCACAGGATTTGCCCTTTTTCCACAACACAAAAATACACCAATCATGCAAAATAACCCAGGGCCGAAACATGCCAATATAATAAACATGAGAAAGCTTTACCTAAAATCACATTCATGTATATTTTTTGTTTAAGTTTATTTAAGAGGTGTGAATGATAGTTATAAAAGGAAGGTCTAGATAATGTCTCACATGTAAGTATATTCATATAATTATTCCCATAGTTTCAACATTTATTAACCATAAAATGTATATGATCTCACATAGGTAACATTATTCTACCCGTAACATTGACTAATAACCCCCAATCATATATTCAAAAAATGGGAATGAATATATATAACAACCATGGTTAAAATATGCCTTAAAGAGTTAAGACCCACCTGAATCATTTTCCAATTTATTTGAGAATCGATTTCTTTCCCATATCCACTCAGTTAGTCCTAATGTAGTAGTAGGTTTTTAAATAGTCAAATTGTGGTATATGCATAATGGAATTGAGATCCACAATATCAAATAATATTGCATTCTTAGATTAAAAGTATAATAAAATTAGTATGTGGGAACCAATAGAATACAACAACAGGTTTTAAAATAGGTAAGACTATGTTACTACATGATGAGATTGGTAGTAGTATATAGCCTATCAACATTAAGGAGAACTAGACTATGAGTATATTCCAAATCAAAATGCATGACCCAATACTAGCATCACTCTTCCATTTACATATTTTTAAATGCAAAAAAGAGATGTTGAAAACATATAGACCCAATTTAATAGTCATTTTAGGTTTTGGGAATATAATAATTTTCTGTCAAAAAGGAACTTACTCAATGTTTGAGAGGGAGAGAAAAAGAGGAATATCTAAAATATGTAGTAGGGTTGAGACTATCAGGTCCATGGATCTCATTTTTAGGCAGTGTGATTCCATCCCAAAGCTTTTATTATGCATCAAGGTTCATCAACACCCCAACATATATCCTTCTTTCCTACGTTTCTTTCTTACATCCTTCATCTTCAACATCATCCTCTCTCTGCATTCTCTCTTTCATGCATCCCATCACTTATCTTCCCATCTCCCTTCATTTTTGATGAATTTTGTTTCTCCTCCATTCTTCTCTTCACTTCCATTTCTTTCCTTTCCTTTTTTCATTCTATTTTATTGTTTCTTCCCTCTGTTCCTTTTTCCTTACTGCCTATCTATTTTCTCCTTCCTACCCATCACTTTTATGTCCCTTACCTTATATTTTTAGCTTTATTAAACCTCCACATCCTTCTATACCCCCATGCATTTTCTCCCCCTTTTATCCTACACCATTTCCCAAAATTCCCATGCATTTCATTCCCTTTCCTTATCTTCTACATCTCCTTTCCTCACCTACCTCATTACATTCTCCTACCCCCCTCCCTGCTAATGCATCCTCCCCCTATCCTCATAATTCCTTCCTTGATTTAAAATTGTCTCCTTCTACATCTTTTCTCATCTACTCCTTGCCTCCATATGCCACACTAACCATTCCCTTGAAACTCACTAAACTCTTTTTCTCATGTCATGCAATCCTAGTCTCAGATTAATAAAAAAGTCCTCTTAATATATATATATATATATAATCTAGTATATATATTTTTAAAAAATATATATATACACATATATACATATATAAATATTATATAATTATATTGTGGTGGATAACATCGTAATAACATACCACATCCAAGTCATCATTAAAGACCTCAGACTACCATCTGAGCCATTAAAAATGCCTTAAAGACATAAAAAGGGATAAAATTTGATACCAAAATATTTGATACCAATACATATTTATATATACTATATATACACACACAAACACACACACACACACACATATATATAATACATATATATATATATATATATATAATATATATATATATATAATATATATATATATATATATATATATATATATATATATATATATATATATATATATATATATATATATATATATATATATATATATATATATATATATATATATATACAATTGCATTGTGGTGGGTAACATCGTAATAATATGCCACATCTAGGTCATCATTCAAGACCTCAAACCACCATTTGAGACATTAAAAATGCCTTAAAGACATAAAGAGAAAGGGATAAAATTTGATATCGAAACAACTCAGGTGGCAAAGACATGAAAATGGTTTGGTAAAGAGGATAACAAATCATATGATGATGAAATAATAACAACCACATGATAGGTTACTGAAAGTAAAAATCAATGAGGAAAAATAACTAAAATTACATAACTAATTAAAATAACCACAAAAAACATGGCACATACCATGAATACTAGGTTACCTATTATAACTCATTCAACTGCTCAAAACCACTCCACTACCCCAAAAGCCAATTCCAACATCTAGCCTAGCCCATAGTCAGCACCTGCAACAACCAGGTGGGTCCATAAGTAGCATATGATCCAATAATTGATAAAAATAATAAAATATTAATGAACTATAATCAAGTATCAAATACATCAAATAACTCATACATCATTTCATGTAAAATTATAAACATGATAAATGCATCAACTTGGAATCATATATCATAGCATCAAAATCTAACAATACATTCTAGCCAAGTAAGGGAATGTAACAACCACTATCCACATGATCTATATCAACATGGAGCCCAATATCACAACATTAGAATAATAATGCAATCTAGATAAGTAAAGTAGTGTAGAAATATATTATACACATGCTAAATCAATTATCTAAGAAGTCATGTCAAGGTGCATAAGGTTATAATCATGACATCCTCCCCCTCTTAGAGAGGAGCCATCTTGATGAATAAATCAAAAACCAAGAACCCAGTTGTCCCTGGGGAATCAATCACTCTTTATACAAATATTTCATCTACTTGATCATGATATTAATTATAAAACCTATCAGTTTACATAACATTAAGCAAGAGGAAGTAATACTCCATTCAAGAAAAAATACATTTGATATTCCCAACAAAAATCATAAATACATGCATAAGAAAAGTCTTATCAATTCAAATGCCATTTTACAACAATACATGAATAATAAGGAGCTAACATAAGTCATAGCAACATTAAATGCTCATACACATACCTTAACTTAAGGTATAATTCCACGTTCATGATGCACATGTCATTTATTAACAATAAAAAATAATTAATCAAAACCTTGGAAAAAGGTTTAGCAACTCTACTATTATTACTATTTAATACAAATACCAAAGGTATGCCACCATTCTTAACATAGTTTTAAGGAAACTATATAATTCTATCCACCCTCATAGGTGTGACCTTCTAAGAAAAATACTATTTATAATCATGGTAATGAATTTTTCCATCTCAATTAAGGCCAATAAAGATTTTGCTACCTATCAAGCACACCTCTTACAGCTAAAGCTTGTAAAAATGGGTAGATTTAACAAATTTTTACTATATAGATCACAAATTTGCTAGAGAATAACACACTAACTAGACATCCTTCTTGTCTAGAGGAGAACATGCTACAAAAAGTTTGTAACTTTTTTTCAGTAATTATATATTAGATGATCCCATCATAATTTTAAACATAAATACACAACTTGAAATAGTGTCTTTACTGACACACATTTTTCCTTATGCATAATGTAATTAACATTCATCATAGAATGCTACCACAAGATAATATTCCATTTTGAGTGGTTACTTCCAAACCAACAAAATGCCATTCAGGGGATAGTGCATCACCCCACACTATCCACATTGAACAATAGTAAAATCCAACCTAGGCCGTACATGCTACCACAAAGGTTTATCGCATGTTTTCAAATATTTTATGACCTCACACGATGGTTAAAGGAATCATAATTATACCATCATACTTCACTTACCTCATGGAAGTAAAAGATAAGAAAGAAAAAGACATGGGTACCCAAAATAACAAGATCCACCCAATCAGGACTTATAGTGTTCATTCTAAACACAAAACCATCATACTATCTAGTCATGCATAAACACACACACACACACACATAATAGGTATTAAAAGGCAATACCTCATCACCGCATGTGTACACACACATTCTAATACATTCATGCATTTTAGCAAGTGTCTCCTTGCTAATTTGTATACATGTCCATAATATAGGACCAATTAGTACTTCATCAGGTTTACATAATGAAATTCCACATAGGTTTTCTTAGCAAAAACCTACAAGAGGTAGCTAAAGGAATACTAAACGATAAGTAAACCATTATGTAGGAGGGTCCCATGGCTAATATGTGGCTCTCATAGTGTACACTTTGAATGAATTAGGTAATTACCTCGTGCAAAAGGGAAGAGTGGATTTTCAGCCTACGAGACACTCCATTCCCTAGACTGTACCTAGTATAACCATTAAAAATTTAATGTTTGTTTACCCTTAACCTCTTATTTGTATTAATATTTATAGATATAACAATGATGTGGGGTTATAAAAATACAATACAATACTATACCTTGATAGCCTAAACAAGATATTTAGATTCCATAATGGGGAGTTACAACACAAGTGTTTAGATTCATAATTATAGTTTAAAAACACAATAATCACATGTATAGCACAACAAGAACACCTAGATAGCTAACTATATAGAACAAAAATCTCACACATTTCACATGGTTAAGCATTCTCACACCTCAAAAGATTATACAATAATATAGAATAATATACATGAATGAAGTATTAGCATAAGATAAATGCACAATCAGGTATAGGTAACTATGAAAAGGTATTTTTACACATTACAATACTTAAACACACAGGTATGTGAAGCACAAGGGTCTATGAATCTACATCATTTTACCTACTATGCAGATTTTTTGCAAAATACATTATATAACTATCAATGGTATCACATAATCAATCCACAAAATCTTAACTTGATCATGAAAATCCATCACACTCACCTCATTAGGCCTTCCAAGATTGGGCCATACCCTTGGTACTCCCTAGATATTATACATCATTCTCATCGGATGGCTTGCTCATGTAAGGAATCACTAGATATCCAGGTATTACAATAGATTTACAATGACAAACTTATCATCATTCAACCAATTGACTAAATCCAACATGTCAAAGGTTGAATGAAGAAGCTTGTTTTAATGAAACATTAATTTTGGAAAGGGTAAGGTTAGCCAAGGCTCAAGGAGAGTATCATATATGTAATATGGGAAACACAATTCCCAAATTCATCAAGTTATATTAGAACTTGTAATACATGCCCTCATAGATGCATGACATATCCAATGTCTTGATAGACATCTTCATAAGTGTCAAGATGAAATCAAGTCTGAATAGACATCCCCATGGGTGTATAACCCATTTAGGATCAATCACCATACATGTGGAATCAAGCATATCCATAAGTAAACATATGTCATAGATATAAAATCAATCTAGATCATAATAAACATGCCAAAACTAGCTAACTTCAACCATTTGGGAGTCATAAACTTGCTTGCTTCACCAACTTATCTCAAAATAGGCCAACAAGATCAAGCTCAACTTAGCTAAATTACAAAAGTTTTCATCATCACATAAGCTTACCTATAACAGGATGCATAATAGCTATAATATGACAACTAAGAAACACATTAGGCAACAAAATCTCCCAGTCTATCAAAAATCCCAATACATGGGATAAGCCAATGCCATGCCAAGAATTGCCATATAAATACAAAGTTGTGATATTGTTACCCCTAGTCACTTATAATGACACCCAAGTCAAGACAAAATCTATGGTGGTTTAAAAAAACTATTCCTACAATAACATTATGAGAAGCCTTTGTATAACAACTTGTTATAATCAAAAAAAGAGGTGGGGAAACCTTGTTATCCATAAGAAACTCAACCCATGGAGGTGTGTCCATTCCACTAAAACCATCTATAGAATTATCAACAGCTCGAGGCAACCCTTTTCTTGAGTGGAGAGCTCAAACTTTGATAGCTTATTCAATAAACTAAGTCATTTTTACACCCTATTATACCCTCTAGGTTTAGGTTGAACCCTTGATCTTCCCTAGGTCATAATGTTCTAAGGAAGGCTCACTCATACAAGCCAACTATAGATACCTAACATCATTCCCTTGACTCTAAGAGTTAATCTTGTATCACCTAACTCCTATTGACTTACCTATATAAGTCAATGGTTGTTAGGTGAGACATGTTCTTGCATAACTAGATTTGGGAAGGGTCAACCCAAACCAAGGCTAGGGGTGATAATAAATAATATAAGAGAAAAATAGATACCTTAAAATCATTCCATTTGAGTGATGCACATAACATAATAACAACAAGAAAATGCAACAAACACCTTAAGCTTCATCCTAAAAGGTTAAGTGTCTTGGGAATTATTTATCAATTTTCCCTAATTGAGACAACTCATTAGTCACCAAGTAGAAATTCTACAACACCTAGAGTTCTCTAGAGTAGAAACACTGCTCTGATACCAAATGAAACAACCATTTTTTTTAAAGTGACATATCAGAGTGCATAGTGGATGTATTATGGACCCAAACCTCATTAAAACAAGAGAAACACACTTAGTGTACCTACATATGCATAATCAGAAAGGTTAATCTTAACCTTCTACATGATTAATGATCACAACAAGACACAACATGGAAACCAAGAGAACATTATCCCTAATGGCAATCAAACATTTCATCTAACCTTCTAAACACACACAACAACCTACTATCAAAAGAGTGTAAATGGATTAATCTAAGGTTCATGAGTATACAATAGGAATAACATTTATCATAGAATGATTGCAATTCATTCATAAGCATGCTTGTTTTAGTCCAAAAACATGGATGAAATTATAATTATGCCTTACTACATCATCCAATAAGTAATGATATAGTGGAAACTAATCCTTGTATCATTATAATTGATTCCAAATTG
>JARHVA010004208.1:985000-987500 GCA_037957365.1 Torreya grandis
ATAATAGCATGCCACAGTCTAGGTCATCATTCAAAACCTCAGATTACCATTTGAGCCATTAAAACTACCTTAAAGACATAGAGAGAGAGAGGAATGCAATTTGAGACTAAAACAAATGGGGTGGTAGAGACATGAAAATGCTTTGGTAAAGAGGATAATAAAGCATATGATGATAGAATGAAAACAACCATATGATAGGTTACCAAAATAAAAATTTGATAAGGCACAATAACTATGACTACATAACTAATTAACATAACCATCAAAAATAATGACACATACCATGAATACTAGGTCATGTATTATAACTCATCTGACTGATCATAACCACTCTTCTACCCCAGAAGATAATGCCAACATCCAGACTAGCCCATAGTTAGTACCTGTAACCACTAGGTGGGTCCATCAGTAACATCTAATCCAATAATATATAAAAATTCTGAAATAATAATGAACTATAATCAAATATCAACTACATAAAATAACTCATACATCATTGCATGTATAATTATAAACATGATAAATGCATCAACCTGAAATCATATATCATAGCATCCAAATCTAATAATATGATCCAACTAAGTAAGGGAATGTAACAACCACTATCCATATGCTCCATATCAACATGGAGCCCAATATTATATCATTGGAATAAACAATACAATCCATTGAAGTAAACGAGTATAGAAATCAATTATACACATGATAAATTAATTATTTAAGTAGTCATGTCAATATGCACAAGGGCATAATCATGACATTAAAATCTATCACAACTTAGGAAATAATTGGTCATATGGCTATGCTTGACAAAAAAATAACTAGGTCAAATGTCATAAAAGAAAATGACACTAGAGACATGTTTACACATGAGAATTTTGGCACCCAAACTAAAAAATAAAATTCAAAACTAATTAAATTTAAAATAAATTTGACCAAGTCAAAAATAGATTAAAAGAGTTGTTTTTAGGAGTTTTGAACATAAAACCACCCTACATGTAAGTCCTTTGTAAAAATACAATAACCAACTCATCTACGCTAAAATTTAAAATAATACATGAAAAAAATTATTTTAAAAACTTATTTAATTGATTTTGATTTTTTTTTGAAATAAAAAAATAATTAAATGTGCATGTAAAAACTATTTCAATATTTTTTTTACTTTTAAAAGCAAATTCCAAAAAAGACGCTGGGACCCCCTTAGTATTGCTTACATAAAATAATGGAGTTTTAAGAGTTAAATAAATAATTTATTTATTAAATACATTTAAAAAAAATTATAGACCTACTATGGAATGCTTCATGCTGCAAATGGCATAGGGGAGGAGATAGGGCACAATAGAGAAAATGGAAGAAGCCTTCTAGGGTTTTAACATTTGCCCAACACCCTTCAAACAATATTATGATGCATCCAAGACCTTAAAAATTTGATTTTTCTTACTTGAATATTAATTTTTAGTTTTTTAAGCTATACTATAGCACCATTGGAGAGAGATAAAATACCAAAAGCTTTAAGTAGCCTTTATAGGCTTTGTAGGAGATTTTAGCATGCCAAAAACTAGTAAATCAACACTTTATAAGATATAAACAAGATAAAGAGGTTTTGTAACATATTTTTATGATTTTATGCCTTTATAACCCATACATGGCTATCCATGATACCATAAATGAATAAAAAATAGATCAAAAATTATTTTGGTGCTTCAAGGTTCTATAGAAAGTCTTGTTAGGGTAAAAGTTAAATATTAATTACTCAAAATATGAGATCTAGGTAGAAGAATTACAAAAATAATTTTTTATAATTTTTAATCCTTCTCATGCCATATATGGGTTGTAAAAATACACTAAATATGATTAGATCTTAAAAAATAATGTCTAAATCTTTCCATAAAATAATGTCTAAATCTTTCCATAAGCTCTTTGGAAGTGATTGTAAACCAAAAAACTAATTATTGAAATAATAAAACCAAGATCTAAGAAGTAGAAACACTAAAATGATTTTTTCTAAGTATTTTCAGCTTCAAAACTCTATGGAGGGTTGTACAAAGATACCCAAGGATATATTTGGATCTTTTTTGACTTATAGTTGACCTCTAATTATCTGAAATGGGATTAGTTTTGTTTAATCTTGTCTTAGAATGCTCCACGTGAACCATAATGAAAAACATTGATTGAGGAAAAAATCTTCAAGAGCCTCCAAACCTTACCAATTAATCATAACACGTCTCCTTGCTTTAGTACCATATTAAAAAATATGCACATGATATATATAGCTATGGTATTTAATGTTAAAGGCACATACAACCAAATCATTGAAGACATGACATATGAAATTATGTGGGAAAACTTATAAAGCTTTAAAACCTACAAATGATGATAATCATATAATCAAGAAATAATTGACCCCAATATACAACCTTCTCATTCTCACTTCATCTCTATCAAACTTATTCAAACAACCTTCTTAAATATTTTACACACACAAATATCACATTCATTG
>JARHVA010004208.1:995000-1090000 GCA_037957365.1 Torreya grandis
TAGATTAAATAATCTAAGGTTAAAAGGGATATATAAAGCCTAGGATACAAGGGTAATAAACTATCTCTTTAGAAAGCTAATTAATTAAAAACTTAGATAAATAATGTTTTTAATTTAAATAGTAATATATGCTAAAGATAATATGTACAAATATTTATTTATATAGAGATGAAATATAAACAAGCATACTTATATATTTTACTATGGAAATGCATATTTGTATATGGAATGTGCTTGAAATTGATTGGATCTAGATTCTTGACCAGTAATTAGATTATGTGAATGTTATATGTGTGGTATGAGACACTTACATATTAATGGTTACGTCAATGCTTTTATTTAACCTAGAAATAGGTGTCCTATACAATACAAATGTGACCACCTAGAGTAATTTGAGTTCTATGTATCTTTCACTCTGATGTACTCATATTTATATCAAGGGTTGTCATTCTTGTTAAATCATCAAAACCCTAGTTATGATATCTTCACAAAACCCCCAGAATCAAATTTGAAAAATTCAGAAAAATGCTTGGTATGTGTCCAAAGACCTGACTTTGGATCATAGGGGGGTTTGTTAGGACTTGCTCCAAAGTCTTAACGTTAGGTTAGTTTTTTGGTAGAAAATAAATTACTATTGTAAATGGGGCATGCATATTTTATAAAGACACCCCCATAAAATAAATAAACTTAGTTTAATTATTAGGTAGTTTTTTTGTTTTATGTTTATTAATTAGATTTACTTTACGGGTTATTTTCCTGTATTTAGTTAGTTATTGGATTAGTTGTTTTTACCGGTCATTGGTAAAAACTTTATAAATCCATGTTTGCATTGTGAAAGGGTTAACGGAGTAAAGGCACCCTTATGTACTTGTTTTTTTTTAAATTAATAAAATACTTGTGCACTCGCACTAAGCAGGGAGTAAAGGCACCCTTATGTACTTGTTTTTTTGACTTTGTGGTTCCAACTTAGTTCTATGTTTAGGAGGAACCAAAGCAAAACAAAGACATCCAAACACTTTCAAGTGTTTAACTTTGGGTTTAAACCCATACCATGCCTCATATGGAGTTTGTCCCAAAAGTGCAACTGTGGGGGACCTATTTCTCAAATACATTGCAGTACCAACGACTTCGGCCCAAAATTTATCATCAAGTTGTTTATAATGCAACATGGCACGTGTTGTGCCATCTAAAGTTCTATTCATTCATTCAGATACTCCATTTTGTTGTGGAGTATAAGCATTACTATATTGTCGATGAATTCCATGTTCTCAACAATAGTCTAAAAATTCATTAGAGGTATACTCACCTCCATTATCTGAACGAAGAGTGGCCAAATGTGAACCTGTTTCTTTTTCGACTAAGTGTAACCAATCAACAAACTTAGCGAAAACTTCAGATTTGTTTTTTTATAAAGAATACCCAAGTCATTCTAGAAAAGTCATCAATAAACAAGACAAAGTATCTACACCCACCAATGGATGACTTCTTCATGTCACATACATCACTATGAACTAACTGTAAACATCTGTTAGCTCTCCAAGATGACTGTTTAGGAAAATTTTCCCAATTTTGTTTGCCCAAAACACATGACTCACAAAGAATACTATCTTTTCAAAAAGTGGGCAATCCATTCACCATACCATATCTCTGCAAATCCACTAAAGAGTGGATATTCAAATGTCCATAGCGGAGATGCCATAACCGCTGTGTAGACATAGTACCTGTACTTGTATCAACAAATCCTACAAGTTCTATATTGGGAGGAAGCACCTTATAATGCAATCTAACCAAGTTACCATCTTCATATCCTGTATACATGGTTTTATAATTATCCTTCACTGAATTGATGTAAATGAGCCCATTTTCAAGCACAATTTGATAACCTTTCTTTCGAATAGTTACCAAAGAAAGTAAGTGTTTCTTCAATGTGGGAGCATACCAAACATCCTCCAAGTATTTTATAGACCCATTAGGAAGAAGAATTCGAATGAAACCAAGTCCTAGTGGTGTATGCATAGACTTATCTGCTAAGGCAACTGGAGAGAGAGAAGCTTCCTTATAAGACCAAAAAAAATCTCTCCTAAATGTCATGTGTTTGGTTGCTCTTGTGTCTAAAACCCATACATCTGTGAGCTCATCTCTAGCCTCATATTCAACATAATCAATGTGACCCAAAGAAGTAAATGCAAATTCATGGGCTACATTACTACATTCATCATAGTCATGATCGGCATATTGAGCAGAGTTAGTCTTAGTCACTTTTTGTGGCCTCTGAATTTTATCAAAAGGAACTCTACATTGTGAGGCAATATGACCAAATTTTCCACATCTATGACACTGAATGTCAGATATACCTCGACCTCTGCCCCTATATGAATTTTGACCATGTCCTCATTCACTTGTTTCATGTGAATGTGATTGATTAGATTGTTGATTATGTGAATGACCCCTACCTCTGTTTTGATATCTGCCTCCTCTGTAACCTCGACCCCCTCTATAACTATTTCCTCTATTGTTTTGATGCCCAGATGAAGATGAACTAGGCTTTGACTCTAAAACATGGGCTTCTTCAGTTTTCTTGGATTTCTTGCATAGAGAGAGGTCATGTTGGATGAGCAACTCAGCCAACTTATCAAAGGTGATGCATGTGATCTTGTCAGAGACATGCAACATTTCAACAAAATTCCTATAGGACCCTGGTAGTCCTTTCAAAGCAGAAGTAACTATGAGGTCATCATCTAGTTTTCCAAAACCAGCCTTAGTGTACTCAGTAGTGATATTTTTCAACTTGGACATATATTCTCCCACATCCCCATCCTCATCTATTGACAAAGTAAACAACTACATGTGAATATCTATCTTCTTATGCTTAGGTTTCTTATCATACAAATCTGACAATGTTTTCCATGCAATGTAACTATGAGGAGAATTTTCAATATGAACATACGTATCACGAGTACAACATTTAATGAGAGCTAAGGCCTTAGAATCACGCAAATTGAAAATATCTAACTTAGCCTGCTCTGTTGGCAATGTGGGATTTTCATTCTTAACAATATCCCATAACTCATTAAACACTAGTGAAGCCTCCATCAATCGTTTCCAATCTGAATAATTGGAAATTGTTAATCTATCACCATCTAAAAGCAAATTTTGAATTTTTGGCATTTTTGAAATGAAAGCAAGTGTAGTAGAGAAACGTGTGACAAAATGCGAAAGAAATGAAACAAATATCACACTCACTACACAAGACACTGCTTCTACAGAGTTTTGCACTTAACCTCCGTGTAGAGCGTAAAAGAAAAAAATAAGTATTTTTGATGGGTTTTGCACTTAACCACACCAAAAATCAATGATTACACCCTTATTTCGCCAAATTACAACCTTATCTCACCATAACAATGCACAAGAAAAATGATTGAATTTCGCCCCTTTTTGAAAAATTAAATAACACAATACAATAAGTATGTGTTTTACAATATTCTAAATTTAAAAAAGAGAATATTCCTTTTTCAAAAAAGTATATTCCAAGGAAAAAAGAAACTCTCTCCAAAAAGAAGGGATTTGAACCCTTGACCTCCTCCTTCGCAAGTTTTTAACAAAATAGGCTTAACCAATTGCTCTAAGAGCATTTACAAAAGTTTACTTTTAGAAATTTATATTTGTACCAGATTTTATGTATGAGGGAAAATAAAAAAAATTACATGAGTAAATAAAAATTCTTTTTCCCTTTGTTTTTAGCGTTTATTTCAACCTTCCTCCTGGGTGGGCCCTCCACAGCAAATATTTGAAAGAAAACTATATAAACAGCAAATAATAAATTTCTGAATTTTATTCCAGTGCCATGCTTGCTTGGGACACCATGGCTGCTGTTGGAAACTTTTTCTCCCCCTGCTGTCTCTCACCTAGGCCGTACAAATCCATACAAGTGTTAAAAAATGATTTATATTATGTTTTTGCAAATTTTTTGAAGTGTATTTTGTAGGGAATGGATTAAAAACAAGCCTGGGCATTTGAAGGCCGTACAACAGGCCGTACAACTCAGATTTTTCTAGATTTTCAATTAAAAATGCAACAACAGAGGTTTTAATGCCATTTGTTGATGTTTTTCAGAGGTTTTGGATTTAAAAAGAGCTTAAATGAATGGGCAGCCATGAATGAAAAGTTTCAGATATTTTTCTCAATAAAAAGGCCATACAAATCTGGTTTTGGCTCAAAAAAATAATGAATTAATAACATTAAATGCTAAAATTCATTTTTATGCTAGATGAGGAGGTTGAACTCAGAAAAAATGGAGTATGAATGATCCAAAAAGGCCAGACAGTTGTATATGGAAAACACAGGTTTAAATATAAATAATTTTTGAAAAATTAAAATAATTTAATAATTTTTCAAAATATTTAAACCAAAACTATATGGCATACCATATTTTCATGCCAAATAAAATCACACCTTCCTCCTTCGAATTCACCGTGCTCCCAACCATGCTCTGATACCACTGTGAACCTTGTCCCCGCTTAGTGCGAGTGCACAAGTATTTTATTAATTTCAAAAAAAACAAGTACATAAGGGTGCCTTTACTCCGTTAACCCTTTCACAATGCAAACATGGATTTATATAATTTTTACCAATGACCGGTAAAAACAACTAATCCAATAACCAACTAAATACGAGAAAACAACCCATAAAGTAAATCTAATTAATAAACATAAAACATAAAAACTACCTAATAATTAAACTAAGTTTATTTATTTTATGGGGGTGTCTTTATAAAAGATGCATGCCCCATTTACAATAGTAATTAATTTTCTACCAAAAAAATAACCTAACGTTAAGACTTTGGAACAAGTCCTAACAAATAGGTGTCCTATACAATACAAATGTGACCACCTAGAGTAATTTGAGTTCTATGTATCTTTCACTCTGATGTACTCATATTTATATCAAGGGTTGTCATTCTTGTTAAATCATCAAAACCCTAGTTATTCATCTTCGTAATGACCTTGGGAAAAATGCTTTAGTGGGATCATGGTGTTGAGATAACCTAAAATACTCCTCTATCTATGGGTGTTTCCTACATAAACACTACTCTAAAGAGGGCCTCAAACTAATGTATTTATCCCATAATGTGTTGGATTATGTGTGCATAAGAGTGTAATATGTGTAAATTAAGTACAATAGTGACCTAACATGTAACTTATATAATATGGCTCATGGGGTGATCTTTTAGTATTGAATACCTATATATGTGTTGTACCTAAGATTAATATGGAAATAGGAAAAAATAAGGAAAATTTTCTTACTTTAATGCTTGATTGAATTATTTGGTAAGTTGCCTTATGAGTTTTTAGCTATGTGCTAGGTGAGGACTGCATGATGGTTGAACACACACACACACACACACACACACACACACATATGTATATATATATATATATATATATATATATATATATATATACATATATATATATATATATACATATATATATATATACATATATATATATATACATATATATACATATATATACATATATATATATATACATATATATACATATATATATATATACATATATATACATATATATATATATATATACATATATATATATATATATACATATACATATGTATATGTATATGTATATATGTGTGTATATATATATATATATATATATATATATATATATATATATATATATATATATATATATATATATATATATATATATATATATATATATATAATTCCCATTTTGAAATATATTGCATTAAATCACTTAAGATGAATGCATGTATGTGTTTCATTTTCAAATTTGATTACTTTAATGCAATGAAAACTTGCATTAGAATAGGATAGTAGAATCAATTTAGGTTTCTGAAAACTTGATTTGAGAATATGTATCATTATGAACCATTTAAATTATTATTAAGACAAATTTAAATCTATAAGTGCATATATATCATTCCCATTTTCAAAATATATTACATTAAATCACTTAGTATGAATGCAGGTATATGTTTCATTTCAAATTTAATTGCTTTAATGCATTGAAAACTTGGATTAAAATAAGATAATAAAATCGATGAAAGTGTGTGACAACTTGATTTAAGAATATGTATCATTATGAACCATTTAAATCATTATTATGACAAATTTAAATCTATAAGTGCATATATATATCATTCCCATTTTTAAAATATATTACATTAAATCACTAAGTATGAATGAAGGTATATGTTTCATTTCAAATTTAATTAATTCAATGCATTGAAAACTTGCATTAGAATAAGATAATAGAATCGATGAAAGTGTCTGACAACTTGATTTAAGAATATGTATCATTATGAACCATTTAAATCATTATTATGACAAATTTAAATCTATAAGTGCATATATATATATATCATTCCCATTTTGGAAATATATTACATTAAATCACTTAGGATGAATGCAGGTATATGTTTCATTTTCAAATTTGATTACTTTAATGCATTGAAAACTTGCATTAGAATAGGACACTAGCATCGATGCAGGTGTCTGACAACTTGGTTTGAGAATATGTATCATTATGAACCATTTAAATTATTATTAGGACAAATTTAAATCTATAAGTGCATATATATATATATGTATATATATATATATATGTATTCATGTATATATATATGTGTGTGTGTGTGTGTGTGTGTGTGTGTGTGTGTGTGTGTGTGTGTGTGTGTGTGTGTGTGTGTGTGTGTGTGTGTGTGTCTACACACACACACACACACACACACATATATAGGGACAAACTTACCTCCAACCTTGGAGAAAATTTGAGTTACCATCCAATAATTGAGATTAGCTCAACCATGTAACCCAATCATACTTATAACCTGGCAAGTATGAGTTGATCCAAGTTAACCAATAGTATACATATGGTGAGGTTTAGATGATGTAATCAATTCCAATCTATAAAATTAGAAATATTGAGTGATTTAATCAACTCAACCATACCAAAAGTTAACTAGATACTATAGTATATTTCTTTAATAAAAGGCCATGCTAGTGTAGGCTAAATTCCCTATAAATATTTGAAACTTGAATCAAATTTTGATTTTAGAATTTAATTGTTTTTTATAGATAATATGCACATTATATGTGTCTCATGATAAAACTTTGGTATAAAAAAGATACCAATGTATATAATTCTTCCACAAATGTGTATTTGAATCATTTAACTATATAATTTGGCCAATTTTTAACTATGTAAATGTCGAGAACATGTTTCCAAAACATGCCTACAATTAAATTTTAAAATGAGAGTTATTATAAGTGTGGATAACATGTTTATATCACATGCCCCAACTACATATATAAATATGTGAACTATGAAAAATTTGGGATCCATGCCTCTATGACATGCCCCCACTGATATGATCCCCCCTTTTGAGGTGAGGGGAAATAGAAACTAGTAGTTGCCTTACCTCAAAAGGACAATATAATCATATAGTCTATGTATGAACCATGCAATATATAAAAGGAACATGTATAATTATATATATCATTGAAGCATGCATAATGTGATCACATAAAATCAAAAGATGAATGATATATATCATGGCAACATCTAGATATTAATAACAAAATATCAAAAATTAATCAAACACACACATAAGATCACTAAAAAGTAAATCAAAAGGAAATAGTCCAAGGATACCTCAAAAAAGGGGCATGTTCAAATTCTTCACAATCTAAAGGACATGACTTAATCAAATGTCCATCAAGTAAGGGATGACATAATAAAATTTCCATATAACAAGAAATGACATATTAAAATTTAAAAGTAAGAAAATAAATGCATGGGGGATGAAAATAATGGAATGTATTCATAATATCAATAATAAAGATAAGACACTCAAGGAAGGGCATAACGAAAAACATAAGCAACTAGCATAAACATAACACACTAGCCCCTGGATACATGTGTTAGTAAAAAACATCTAGTACATAGAATATCAAGTATAGTTTGAAAGATATAAGAATGAATAGAGGCATGTGTAATTAAATAATCTCAAACATGATAATGGAAAGTGATCATAAAACCATATAACATGTGTGTATCAATATCAAAGAATCAAATGCCCCCAATGTGCATATGACATGAGTATAAGGAAGGTTTATCATCCATATATGAATAAATCATGTATATTTGTATGCTTTTATCACACTAAAATGATGTGTTAAACACGTGTGTTTATGAAGTACTGATATAACATATACCAAGATGAAACAAATAACATATATGCCAAGGAGCTAATAGAACATGTAAATGCTGAAAATGGTTTTGGATTTTTAAATTTTTTAAATATTTTTGGTTTATTTGGAATATTTAGAGATTGTACAAGATACCAAATTATCTCAAAAAAATTATAAGAATATTCAAGTATTGGTAAATGAATAACATTTCTTGAACTAAATATGTCATATGTGTTCATAGAAAAACTAGAAGTGTATCATGTTCTTTTGGCAAGTTTGTACTTGTAATCTTTTCTTGAGAGATATTTTACTTTATTTATTTTAACCATGGTTTTTCTAGTTTGGAATTATATTTGGTAAAAAATAGACTAATATATAATACAATCATGAATGATTATGATCCAAGTGTGACATTACATTGGATAGATCCACCACGCACATCAAATGCAATAACTTTATTCACATGTTCCATGTTATATCCAAGAGATGTAAAAAATTCCTAAATATGTATATTGAATTGATAAGTTAGGTCAACTATGTTATTTTGACCTTGTTTACCATTTATTTAAGGTTTTATGATATTATATTTTGAGGAATGATTTATAATTGCTTCATTTGAAGGCACATGTTTTACATGATCTTTTTGATGGATTTCTTATTATTTATAAAATTATTCCTTGTATACATCATTTTCATTGTTAGCTTTTTATTATTTTGCATTGGATAAATATATATTTAAATGATTTACATTAGTATTGATAATATATGCCAATCCTTGAGATCCATTTTTATCATATGTGGAAATAAGATGAGTGATGCTTTGGGAATGTTTTCCCTATCCTTGATCATGAAAACCAAAGTTTTGTTTATATTTATTTCCAAAACCATAAAATTTGGAAAATTGAGTGTCATTATTGAGAGGTAAATTTGTATTATTTTCTTGATATAATATTTGTTTTATAACCTTTTATTTCTCTAAGTTTGATATTTACAACTACTTTTTCTATAAATTTTTATTTGGTAACCACATTTATTGTTTTGGTATTGGTGGTTTAGGAGATGTACTCATATTGTGATTGGTGTTCTTGGTTAATGTATCAATGATATTATCGCCACTACCTTTATGACTCTGCATTTTTATATTTAATGCAAAATAATAATTCTTATGATATCCATGCATTATATAATATGCATAGTATTAGCATCACCTTATAGGATGTGGAGGAGGAAATTTAATCACTTTGTATCAAATCAATTTTCTTAGGGTTTCACTTAGAATCTTAGTATCCTTTTTGTCACTTTTTGAATCACTTGTTCTATATTTATTCTATTTTAGTTTTTCATTTGGATAAGAAACCTTGTTGGGTAGAACATTACTTAATGAAGATGCAAATTCATGATTAAAAATAGAATGTTTTCGATTTTGGACACATGCAATCTAATTTTCCAATAATGTGATCTTTGAAATTAAGTATTGATTTTGATTTTGTAACTCTTCAAGTAAATTTATCATAAGGATGATTTGATCTCTTATGGATTGAAAAGCACAAACAATAGGTCATTCAAATAAAAAAATGCATAATATATCATCTACCTTACCCGTTGAAGGAGTGATGACATGGAACTAGTTAGAGTGATGCTCTCCATCACCCTTATTGGGGTTAGGAGAAAGATAAAATTCCTTTATATCCATTTTAAGTGTTCTAAAAATTGATATGAGAATAAGAAAGAGGAGATATACAAATGCTAGCATTCCAAGATGATACAATAAGGATATATAATTTTATACTATTGCCTGAGTTTTTTGAAAATCTAAGAGAGGTTTCTTTGAAAAAAATATAAATGAGATCAACATAGAAAATATGGAAACAAATGTATAGTGTATGACTTGTAGGTCTAAATTTACTAAAAATAGTAAAATTTTAAATTTGTAAAATCCATACAATATTTTTGGAAAAAAGAGGTTTTTATCTATATCAATATAGTTATGCAAAACCTTTGAGGAATTTTAAATTTTATCTATTATGAATTATAAATAGGTCAAACAATGTGGAATACTTTACAGAAAAAACCTTAGACTATTCCAAATAAAGAATTCAAAATTTTGATATAACAAGAATTAATCACAAAGATCTAAGAAGGTTAATTGAAAAATATATTATTTATCATGAAACTGATAAATTTATTACAAAATAAGTACACCATTTGCCTTGTATGTTAATATATACTAAAAATGGTAAATTGTAAAGCTTGAAAAATCTGTACCAAATTTAATTAAATAAAAAGAGGTTTTTGAGTATACAAACTTGAGAATAAAATACATTTAGTTAATTTTAAAATGGATTTTTTTAGAGGATAAAAAATGCCAATAGAGTAAAAAAATACAAGTGTATGCACCGAAACCCCTATGCCTAGATGAGTGTAAAACACTAGGGTAAAGCTTTAGATCTAAAAATCAATCATAATGAGATGAAATCCTAGGATATTGGAATACCTAGATCAAGATATGTTTTCAAAGGAAGACTCAAAGGTTAGGTTCACCAAATGTTTAACCCTAAAATCTAGATTAAGGAATCTTGGGTTAAAGGGGATAAAGATAGCCCAGAGCACAAGGGTAATAAACTATCTCTATAATAAGCTAATTAATTACAAACTCAAATAAATAATAGTTTGAATTTAAATACTAAGATATGTTAAAAATATTAAATACAACTATTGATTGATATAGAAATGAAATAGAAACAAGAGTAATTATTTGGTGTACTATGTACATATCGATTTGAATATGGAACGAGCTAGCAATAGACTGGATATGGATTTTGGATCATTCATTAGTTTGTATAAATTTTATCTCTATGACCTTAGACACTTGTGTCAAACTCAAATGGTTGTAGTGACAATTATAACCTGGACACAGGTGTCCTATATAAAATATGTGTTAGATATAGATGTGGCTACCTATAATATTATTTTTTAATGTCACCTTCACTTTGGTGTGATTAGATCTAGAACATAGGTTTTAACTCTTATAAAATCATCAAACCCCTAGCTATTCATCTTCATAGTGACCTTGGGAAAATGGGTTAGTGGGATCATGGTGTCAAGCTAACCCTAAATACCCCTATGTTTGAGGGTGATACCTACATAACCACCACTCCAAATAGGGCCTCAAACTGATGTATTTATCCCATAATATTTTGTCTTGTGTGTGAATAAGTGTGAAATATGTGGAAATAAAGTATAATAATGACTTAACTTGTAACTTGTCAAGTATGGCTCATAGAGTGCTCCTTTAATACCTTAGACATGCATATCTACTACCCATATTATTGATATATAAATAGGAGAAAATAGGGAATATTTTCTCATTTTAATGCTTAATTAAATTCTTTGGCAAGTTTCCTTATGAGTTTTTAGGTCTTTACTAGGTGAGGAATGGATGAATGTTGATCATGTATATATATCAATCCCTTTAGGAAATATATTGCATTAAATCACTTAGTGTAACCATAAGTATACATTTCATTTACAAAATTTTATTTCTTTATGGTACTTGACAATTGCATTAGAATAGGACACTAGTGTCAACGTAGGCATCTTACTCAGACGCAACTATCTAAGAATATAGAAAATATGCACAAGTCCAAAACTTGTAAAGATAAAATATAAACATGTTTAAATTAGTTTGAGGATGATATAAGGCCTGTGTTATTAGATTATAATTTATTATACTAAGATATAATAAATAGGCACAAGAGATAGTGGATGTTAACCTAAGATATTCTACTATATAGATAACCTCATCTTCATATAAAAACTAACATCAATTTTAAAATTAATATGTGAACTATTAAATAATGAAAATTTTAAAGTTATTTATAGAAGCAAATTAAGGCCATGCGCTAAAGTAAATATGTGTTGATCATATGGATGGTGATTTTGATATGAACGCGATGATGAATACATACTACAAGGTTGTGATTATAATCTAAAGTGATATATCTTTATGAAATTGTTGAATAAATAATTATAATTTTAAATTTTGAAACAAATTAAAATTCTCAAATTGGTGGTATAATTTTTGTTTCAAAATTACCAAGTATAAAACCAAAATCACTAATTACATAAAATTATGAGTATAAATTGAATATTTTTAAAAATTGATATAGTTATTTTTAGATGAAAAATGTATAAATTAAGTAACACAAGTTAAGAACCAATTAATTATTTATGCCTTAGATTTTTCAATAGATTTTTTAATGAAACCTTAAAAATAAATTTCAGCTATGTTAGGAAAACACATGAGCCATTTGTGTAGAAATAAAACTTTGTATTTTAGAAGCATATTAAACTATATGTTAGTTTAAAAATTACAAAAATATAATATATTATCATTGAATTTAATAATTTTTTATTTTGATGTATTATAAAACAATATTAATATTTATTAATAAATCTAAAATTTTCATAAATTTTATTTTCCTCAATATTAATATAGTAATATTTTTTAAACATGTACTAGATAATTATTAATTGACCCATTTCATATAAATATTGCATTATCATGTTGGTAATTAAATAATTATAGTATATTTTATGTCAAATACAAAATTATCAACTCCAATGATGGGATCTTATATTTTATATAATTTACCAACAAGGTTCAATTTAACCTTATCAACTTCAATGATGGGTTATTGTATTTTATGAAATTATTCAACTTAAATGCAATTTAAAATTATAATTTTTTTTAATAACGTAATGGTTGATGAGGTTACATTATTATTTTTCATGTGTATATTATGTTAATTTCATGGTAGCTTCAAAACAATTTTTGTTTACATTAAATTATTTTAATGGACCTAACATTCATTATGTTCATTGCATTTTTCTACACATTTAAAGGTTGTTGGGAACCTATCATCTACTAGTTTGAAAACCTTTTTGGAGCATAATGGCCACTTAGTTCAAAACATTATTGGAAAGTGTGAATTATATTTATTAAATTATTATTTATAATTGTAGTTTAGAGTTATTATATTATAGGTTCCAAATATTGATAATTGTATAGTTATTCTATAATGGTTTTGATAGTTGTAGAAGGACCATATTTAATCTATGGTCATTATAATGTTTTTTTTGAAAATTATATAATTAACATTAATTTTTTATCAATCATTAAAATTATTACTCTACATTAAAACCTAGTAAATTTTAGGATCTAAACATTATTGTTTTTCCGAATATTACATTTTCACTTATTTTTTCATGTTCTTTTAATACGTTATAAATTCTAAATTTAGATCATTTTTTATAGATGGAAATCAACTGATTCCATATTTTGTATAAATAATTAGATACAATTATTATAATTATTAAATAATCATATACTTGAAATATATAAATTAGAAGGTGTTCGACATGTTTGGAAACAAAACCAAGGCTTTTGTGCACCTTTTTTTACAACTTTTAATTGTCAAGTTCATGACATTGTTTAGGAGCATAACATGGGTTTTACTTCAATGATATGATATTTTATAAATAATTATAACTACATAGGCATTTATTCTACAATATTGTATATATAAAGAACCCATTTTTATGGGTTGTGGCATCCTATTTATTTATTTATGTTGTTGTTTTGAATTTTTTGTACTAAAACATTATTAGTAACCTAGAAACTAATAAGTTATAAACAAAATTATTTTAGTATTAACCAACGTTAGATCTAATTACAATTTTTTAGTTTAACATAGGTTGGTAATGTATAAATCATTATGTTTATAACAATTTTCTAACAAAATAAACACAGATAATGAAAGATAAATGTTTTAAAACCTATCACGTTCTTTACAAAAACTGAAGGTAAACATCCATAAATGAATTGTAATCACAATATTAAGGTGTATAAAGTTTGAACATAATTTATGGTGAGGTTTAGATAATATTTTAAACACATGTCAATGTGATTCAAAGTTTCAAGATTATCATTACAATCACTCGCATCTTTTAATTCTGCATAAATGGATAATTTGCTAAAATAACATAGATGGAATTTCTCTTTCAAAGGAATGTGTGATTGAAAAATCTAGGTAATATACAAGCAAGGGATTGTTAAATAGTACTTTTAGAATTTACATTTTTCATCTAGTGACAATTAAACTAGTTCAATAAAAATGGTCAATTTATGCGCATAATTCCATGTATTTAGTGATTCTTGATCTATCATTGGTACTTGTGAAATAAATATTGTTACATTTATTATATTTTTATTTCAAACGTACTAAATATAAACCCATAATAACTAATTAAATTTAATTGCGAGAATAAATAAATTGTTTATGTTGAAATGATATAAATATTTTTATATCAAAAATGTAAAAATTTATTTTTACATATTGTGAACTCCTTACTTGTAAACATTTAATTATTATTGTGAAAATATTAAACATTTAAATATTATTACGAACTGCTTATAAAAAATATTTTCATATATTAGGAACTAGAAAGTGTTCACTACATGATTATAAACATTTAATCATTGTTGAGAACATATCAAATTATAGTTTCACAAAATATTTTGGAACCTTGTAACTTCTAAGATTAAGAAAATACTAGGAACCTCATAGCCACTATGATGATGATGATGATGATGATGATGATGATGATAAATGACTTATTATTATAGCTAAGATTTAATGTATGTTAGTTCTAAAAATTAATAATTTTATATTCATTTTAGAACTATAGTTGCATTTTTTGAAAGAACATATCTGATCTATATTATTTACATTAAAACTAATCCTTAATTTTGTAAATGACATAAAAGATATTCATTTCATAGTTAGAATTACAAGTATTTTTACTTAATATAGGTCTTGTGTTAGTGGATTCACTTCTCAATTGATTTTGAAATTAACAATCTTATATGATTACAATGTGTTATTTTGTTGCATCCATTTTAAGTCAAAATCATATTTGTTTGTTGATACTATCACAATTGTTTCTAAATATTTTTTGGAATGCATCATAGTTTTTTATGTTTTGATTTTCTTTCAATAGATAAACTATTTTCTTCATTATTAATCCTTTGATAATTTTGTGGCACTTATGGATGATAATACAAGATTCATTGACATTGAATCCTCATTTATAATTTTTTTTCTATTTCAATGTATTCACTTTTTTATTGGTAAAAATGGGTCTTCAAAGGGACCTAACCCTCAAAAAAATATAGAGAAATATCTAGACAAGTAGTATCATAACTAAGAATAAGACCCAAAAAAAGGGTGAAAAAAATCTTAACTGAACAAAATAACCAAAATACAACAAACAAACATAACTACTACAACAACAAGGCAACAAATTAGTATTAATTTTATAGCTATGAATTTGTATTTTTCATCAAGGACTCAGCCAACTCAAACTCTTATTCCATAAAACCAATACCATATATGTATTTATCCACATCAAAACTATTTATTTGAGGCTACTTATTTTTATCCTACATTTTAAGTATTTTTCTGATTCTAACATTTGAACACCTTCCTTACTTCACCCAAGATGTCTTTCAACATATAAATTATCATGACATAATTCTCGATAAAATATATATTGAACTAAATAATTCTTTACATCTCTTCTATTAATTATATAGTTTCCATGTTAATTTAACTAATCCTTGCATCCAACTCAGCTACTTTAATTTCATATATTCATCTATAACTATGACATTTCCCTTATTATTTCTAGGCATTCCTTCCATATTTAGAGCATTTTACATATTTATCATTGTAGCTAGAATATTGTTCATTTTCCTTCATCATCAATGTAAAAAAATATTATGATAAAGAATATCTTATTATACAAGCATGAACCGTTTCTAAATTTCATTAATGATAAAAATAGGAATTATCTTTTTATTATTATTTATTTGATCAACAAGGTCCTTTTTTTGGTTTAATAATCATCACCAACCTCCACATTCATTTAAGTTTCATAATCTTTTTTCATATTCACACATTGAGGTTCCTTGGATGGAAAACAAAAGGTGGATATCGTATATGTTTGACATAATTTTTCCCTTAATTAGAATGTATTTTCCTTAAGATGTAAACACAATTTTGGGTTTGATGGATCAAATTTTAGGTTTCATAGGATTCCAAATCTTATTATCCTCGAAAAGTAGGGGAATATCTCTATTTTTTTTGGAGATAAAGAGTGGATTATAACCATGGTATTTTTTTAGCATAGAGATACATGATAAATATAAATGCTTGGTGGAGAGGGAAAATAGTCTTATTATCCTAAACATCTAAATCTAAATGTTAGGGATAATAGTCTTCTTAGCCTAAACCTCCAAAACTAAATATTATATAAGTATCAAGTGAAAATGAATACTTAGGAACTTTTTATGTTGTAAAAGGTTTATAAAGGGAAAATGGTGTTGGTTATCACAATAAAATATACCTTGTAGTGGGTGATACACATTATCACCTAATGATATACTTGGTTCCATGGCCTGGGGATGGAATCTTTTAAATATGCCCTTGAAACTCAAACATTTTTTCATTTTTCATTAAAAAATCAATAACCTATTCATTTTTATTCCTCTTATACTTAAACAAGTTATGAAATAATTTATCACACTTATGATGAAAGTGATTAGTTATTCATAAATAGTTAAGGATACTCCCTTTAAAATTATTGTCTAGGCCGAACAATAACTCAAAACTTTTGTTGAAATGTGAGGGTCATAACCCTTGATATTTTTAAAGAATGATGAGACACCTCCTTATTGTAATATTCTCCACACTATGGTATTCCTTTCCACCATTTTTATTTCAAAACCTATAATTATCTCTACCCATTACAAGTTTCAAATTCAATCTTCTAATAACTTCACAAATAGGAATAATATTAGATGGGCTTTAAAAAATCTAATTTTTTTTGAGGTACTCAAAACAATCATAGAGATGGTTGATAACTTGATGGAAAATGATAATAAATGAACCATCATTAGAATGATGGGAAAATGATGGCATGCTCAACATCATAAATCCTCTAACTCTTGAATTCTACATATGGTATAAGTTACACTAGGGGAATAAGGAGTTTATTTACCATGATGGGATCATAAAGGGTGGGAAAATGGTAGTGGAAACACTTAAAAAACAAGGGTATATAAATATTGAACAAAGAGATCAAAAAATCAAGAGTCCAAAATACAAATTTAAAAATTAGAAAATGATTCCTCATGGATAATCTTTAAGATATTAGATGGAAATAGTTTGGGACCTTAAAATGTTACAAATCATTTAAAATTATCCTCTTGTTATCAAACCAATCAAAAACATTATTTCCTTACCTATATACATGTTGAATCTAAATACCCTAAAATATTTGAAGGTGGTAAATCACATCACTAACTATGTTTTTAACAATTTAAATTGAGAGTGATTATTTTTTTTAAAAGTGATGATATTAATGAAATCACTTTAAAAAATAAGTTAATTTATCCCCAGTTCACTTCATAATTGAATACCCTAAAAATCTACATTAGCCTCTGCCAAATGGTTAGTTTGAATGCCTCATTTTTTTTATATGATGTTACTAAATTATATTCATTTTTACTTAGAATAAACCATCTTCCATATTTTCATAGATTAATCTTAGATGCTCCATCAAATTTGACATTTATACATCATTGAATTAGTTTTGTCCATTTCATGTCCCTTTACATTTAAATTATTCATTGGGAAAATTAGTTTTTTAAATTTATGTTGAGGTTTCAATTCTCAAAAATTATGATTTCATCATCTTATGCTTTGTCCTTAATTTTAATAATAAATATTTTTTTATGTATAGATTGGAAGATTTTATTTTCCACTCTTTCCACTAAAAAAATATATTTTGAAAAATCCTTTTATTTATTTCCCACCATAATCCGCATAACACATGACATTGAGTGACTCTCCAAATATTTTAAAATATATTATTATAAAAATATGAGGAACATTGTAAAATCAATCAATGTTTGTGTTTGTATGAACCCAACATAGCTCAAAATACTTTATAGTAATTCTTAACTTATTGTAAGCAAAGGGAAAAAGCAATAGTAAATGAACCATTTATTCAAATTTTATTCACATAAGATTCAACTATTACATATCACCAATCCTCTCTTCATCAAGTTATCTATATTAAGAATCTTATTTTGTGGATCTAGCTAAAATAATAAATTTATTTTGGATAAAAGACCTTATCTTAAATGGAGTTCCATGAGAAAAATCTGCCATATTATTTAAGGAGATATTATATCCTAATATAAAATTATGTATTATGTAGAGATATGGATTAAAAATGGCTATTATTATTATTATTATTATTATTATTATTATTATTATTATTATTATTATTATTATTATTATTATTATTATTATTATTATTATTATTATTAAATCCTTCTAAGTGGATAGTTTCCAAAATTATAACTTCTTGCTTAACTTTTATAATTAAATTTTTTATCTTCTATTAATGTTTTTAATATATTATTGATGTTATCTCAGTGTTGAGTTTCATTCAAAGATGTGTTTAAAATACAATATTAAACCCCACAAATGGACTTCTCTCCAAGTCAAATATTCCATTTTCATCCCCTCCAAGTTAATTTTCTACTTTAATTTTTTTTTCCAAAAGTGGGAACTCAAAGTCAAGGACTCATTTGTCAATAATAGCTTGGATTCAATATCATCCATGTATTTATCTTTAAGAATGCTCATCCATTTAATTTCCTCTTTTAATAATATCCACTCTAATTTATATATTAGATTTTGATTCATCTTCTTAAGTTTTAGATACCCAAATTCCCAAAGATTTTAGAAAAATAAATTCTTTTCGAATCCACAAGAGCAAACATTTGTTTGTCTTTCATTGTAGTTCATAAAAACATTCTCTATAAAATTTTCAAAATTTTAAATATAATTTTAGTAATTTTAAGGATATATATTAGATACACTAAAATATTTTGGAGTTTCCTTTTGATAAATTATAGTTTCTCTAGTTGACTGAGAAGACAACCTTTCCAACCTATATGTTTCCTTTGGAATAAATTAATAAGGGTGTTACATATGATTGAATTATCATGTCCAACATAAATAAATATTCCTAAATAAGTGAAAATATAATCATAATTTGATATCCTATTATTATTTAAATTTAATATTTTTTTGGCACATAGGAGAGTTTATAAAAAAATAAAGAGTTTTTTTCATAACTTCAAATTTTGTCCCAAAAACTTTTTCATAATTTTCTAGCATTTTATTCCATTATTTATCTTTAAATATTAAGGATGGACCTAAAAATATGGTGTCATAAAAAATTGATGAGACATTGGCTTTAAAAAAGAGGAAATTATTTTACATAATTATTTTAAGAGTTTGGATAAAATGATGAACGAGAAAGGAGATAACATATCCCCTTAATGAATATATTAAATTATTGTGATAAAAAAAAATATATATTTTTATTATTTTTAATTTGAACAACTAAAAATTTAAGTTTTATTATATCACTCTTATAACATAGTCAACTTGTATTGCATTGCACATTCATCAAATTAAAATTAATACTTAGAATTTAGGATGATATATTATGTATGAGATGATATATTATAAAAAAATTATATAATAAATAATTCTAATAAATTAAATTTTGATTATGATTTATCTATAGGGACATTAGGATATCCCTAACATAAATCATAATGTAGCATAATATGTTTTTAATTTATATTATTATCTAAATTCTCAAAAATCTTCATAAGATGTATTTTTGGTTCAGAAAATTATTATTTATGTTTAAACATAATTTTACATAAGTTAAATATTATATGATGAAATTAAACTTGATTAGAGAAATATATATTGTGTCACTAAAACATATTGGACACTTAATTTCTAACATTTTTTATTAAACATAATTAAGATACATTACCTATTTCAATTTTAATTAATTTTTTTATTTTTTATTTATTTTTTATAATATATTATATCAAAGTTTTGATATATAAAACTTATTATTGAAAGTGAATCCAAGAATTTATACTTTCCACTTGATTTCGCTCTCATATCCATATTGGTTGGGACATTAATACATTATTTAAAATTTCTTATAAATCTGAGTTAATCTATAAAAAAATGTGATAATTTAACTATTCGGTATATTACTCTTTTATATTACTATATATTATATAAAATAATATCATGAATGTAAAAATTTGATAGTTTAACTATTCGGTATATTAATCTTCTATCTTATTATATATTATATAAAATAATATCATGAATGTGTATTGCAATAAGAGATATATTTTATTTCAAACACAATGGATAAAGGTATGAAGTATTTTAGTTGTGAAGATATCATCCCTATCATCATGGTCACATATTACCAGGATCACCGATCTATTCTAAAATATACTAAATTATATTATAAAAATGGTTGCTAGACATGATATTAAATATTTATATTATTATGAAAATTTTGAGTGAAAATGATTAACACCTAAACATAATTAAATGCAACCATTACCTATTGATGCAATTGTTAAGGTAATACATTCATGGTAAAAATATTTTAAAAATGGTTGTGAGACATGATATTTAATATTTACATTATTATGAAAATTTTGAGTGAAACTGATTAGCACCTACACATAATTAAACACAATAATTACCTATTGATGAAATTGTTAAGGTAATACATTCATGGTAAATATATTATAAAATGGTTACAAGACATGATATTTAATATTTACATTATTATGAAAATTTTGAGTGAAACTGATTAGCACCTACACATAATTAAACACAATCATTACCTATTGATGCAATTGTTAAGGTAATACATTCATGGTAAATATATTATATAATGAAATTCTTATCCTTATAAATGTCATGCCCACACCTACCCATCATATTAAATCTGATTGATTATCAGAACTATTTTAATATTATTCTATCATATCGACATCTATTGTAGACATTCTCTAATGTTCATAACACTATTTATGACTCTAAATTAATTTTTGATATTTTTTTAGTATTTAATGAGCTTATGACATTCTTTATTGGTGTTGACTATGTTCAGATACTACTGATGTTTATGTGTATTGATTACAAGTATGGAATAGATAAGTTTAGATTATAGGTGTAATTTATGTGCTTAATGGTAAGGACAGGTATGTAGGTAATCCACCATAGTGATGTAGTAGTGATTATAACATTATTTGAGCCCTTGCCTTGGTCATTTTTTAATTTAAATATATTTTTTAGTTATTGATAAGTTGGTTATGGTGTCATATTTTATCTTTTGATATATAATTATAACTAATAAATCAAAGTAACCATTTCATGTGGATGTGGTTCTCTCCAACATCGATGATGCACTTAAAAGGAAATGGATGCCTCTTGAACATTGTGCAATCATGATGAGTTTTGTAATCCTTGTTAAAAGAACCATTCATGTTTGTACACTAACAACTATAATAAATATTAGAAATAGGAAGGGCCATCACTATGGTTATAAAGTATAGTATTCGACAAAGACAATGATTTCATTTGGTTTTTAATATAATCTAATGAATAATACATATGTGGTTGTAGTCCAAAAAGGGACTAAGACTTAAATTTGAAATGGATCATGTTTAAGATCAAACCATAAGTCATAAGACTTAGGTGAATGAACATGGTGTTCAAAAATTTAAAGGGTATATCAAACCCTATCTTTCATTTAACAAAAACTCAAATCTTGGTTAAAGTGGTAACTAAAAAATCTAAGCCAAAGGCTTAAGTCGAAGGCATGGTAATCATGGTGATTAAATAAAGTAATGACAATTATTATTATGTCATTGATTTAGGGAAAACAATGTTAGGATTTAAATTTATATTTTGGGAAGCTACTTGATATGATTTTGTATGTCTATGTAGCTAGTTTTTGCATGGGAAAATAATAAGCACATATGAGGTGAAAATATATCTATTTATCTCTCGGCAGAATGTAAGATAAAATGGTGCATGTGGGTTTTACATGAGGAAATGAGTGGGAGTTATACTTGATAAAACTCATACTTCTATTGAATGGAATGATCGCTACTAAATGTGGATAAATAAGTGGGAAATAAGAAAAGGAGGCAAAAAAGAGAAAAAAGTAGAGTATATTTTGTAGGCCAAGAACCCTTCCTAGTATCCCACTACTTGGAAAAAATAAGTATTTTCTTTTTCTTGTAATGTGTAATATTATGTGCATTCACTAATGCAAAAAATGCAGATGGATTTGAATTATTTTTTTCTTGAATAGGCCTACTTTTTTTTTGAATGGAAATTTAGTTGATGATACCCAATCGGGTTAGATAACTCAAAATAATCACCCATAGATGGTAATGAGTAACTGAAAGGGTGAAAAGGAAATTTATTGGATTCAATTATAATTTTAAAGTTTTTCATGGGTTTTTAAACTTACTATTTTTGGGTGTAAACCCTAGTTGTGGGTGTTTCATTTTGTGTGTTAAATTATTTGATATTGTTGGAAATCCTTAAGTAAGGTTTATTATTGAGTATTCTTAATTAGACCTTAAGACCCTATGTTTTCAATCATTATTACATCACAATTATGTTTAATTTGGGTGATGTGTGTTTTTTATTAGTTTCCTGCTTCCATATCCAACTAATGGTTGGGGTGGATATGGAAATCTATCTATGGTTGGGCATGCATATCTATTTCTATTGATAGCCTCTATGTGGAAAGTTTTTTATTTTAAAAATTTGATGGTAGTGTTAAATATATTTTTATGTATTTATTATTTTTTGGATTAAATATATAGTATTGGTTGTAATGTCCATTTTTATGGAATATACTATTAAATTTGGATTTATTTAATTCATAGTTGAATGTGATAGTTGTAAGCCCTTTGGAACACTACAGAGTATGTTTGTGTTATTTAAGATATATCATAATTTTTTTACATCCCATGAATGTATCAGAGTTTAGATCTATTTATAATATTATATAAATTTTAATTAATTCTTATATTATGTGCATTTTTCATATGTGTAAAGTATTCATCATAGTGTTGGAATCAAGGTTTTAGTGTATTCGTAATGTGAAACTGTAATGTGTATTGCATTTGTTGTATATGATGGACTGACAAGTATTTGATTAATTGGTATGTATAATAGTTTCATTTTTATGCCATGGTGTATTCAAATCATTCTATAATGCTAATATTTTCTTACAAGTTTTTATGCTTGTATACTGCATAATCAACAAAGTTGTTAAGTATTTCTGTGTATTTCTAAAATGTATAAGGTTATTATCACTTATTTCTAGGAAATTAAATAAATTTAAGGGTATGTAATTTTATTCATTATAATATTAAATCATTGTTTGATCATTTGCAAATGCATAAATTTATAGGGATTAGGAGATGATCTAAAGAGATCTAGATTACTCCTGAAGTTGATTGAATAAGTATTAATGTATAAAGATTCATTGTATTCATATGTTATTTGTATCAATTATGTATTGGTGATTAAATATGGTATTGATGAAAGATATGGCTTAGATGTTAGAATAGATTTTACAACTGATTCATTTATAAGTATGTATATTCCTTTCAATAAAATGAATATGTTATGTGTGTGCATTACTAATGTTCAATATTATATGGAACATCTATATGATAGTAAATTGTTATATATGTGTATATGAATGTGTGTGGGTATTATCTATTATTAGTATGTGTAAGTGGAAATGAACTTGATTAGTTTATGACTAGTTATTAGTCAACATAGCTTTACATAGTCTTGACATCTTGTGTATTGTGGTCTCAAGGGAGAATTAATACATTTGTAAATACACATTTTATTCATGGTAGTAGTAATTAGTTTCACTGATACTATTATCCACTGGACTGATTAAATGTGTTTTTCAAGAACTTAAATCAATTATTGTAATTATAATGATTGGCAACAAAGTAGAATGATTCATGTTTTGGTAGGGTCTTAATTGTTTTTGGAATAATGGAAAGGGAACTCATACCAAATAGTGATGGTGATAGTCCCTACAATTTGTTAATTTGGAATTTAAATTTTAGGACTTTATATATAGGTGTATGTTTTTGTACACAATGGTTATTTGGAAATAATAATATAAGTTATATAATGGTATGGATACACACACACACACATACATGTGGGTGTGTGTGTGTGTGTGTATAACAACATTATTTTTCTTATCAACATATAAATAATTATATCATAAAGTGTGTCTGTGTGTGTGTGTGTGTGTGTGTGTGTGTGTGTGTGTGTGTGTGTGTGTGTGTGTGTGTGTGTGTGTGTGTGTGTGTGTGTGTATTTTTATTATCAACATATAAATAATTATATCATAAATAATACACACACACACACACACACACACACACACACACACACACACACACACACACACACACACACACACACACACACACACACACACACACACACACACACACATCATGTCGCATGTGGACTAAGTTAATTTCTTATTGGTAGTTGAAATGTGTTACTCTAATACATTTGAAATTCCAAAGTAACGTGATTTCTTTTTCAGTTAAGCTATTGTTGTTTTATAGTGTATTGCATTAAATAATGCTAGAGGTTTATATTATACCTTGTTTTAATTAAATCTTATAAAGTGGAATTACATGATAAGAGGTGAAGCATATTATTATAGAGGACATATGTGTTTCCAATAGAATTTTTAATTTTAGACATTAATAAATATATGTTTGTATGTATAAATTTTGAATCCCATGTGTGTGTGTGTGGGGGGTTTTGTGGATTTTGAATTATCAAAATGTTTTTATGGTTAAAACTCTTTGGTGTAAACATGGTGTAAATATATTATGTGACATGAAATGGATTATGGTGTTAATTAATTAAGATTTTTTAATTTTATAAAACTTATATATTGTACACAATTATAGAGATAGATAATAAAACAAGTGAGGATCTTAATTATCATGCTAATCATGAGCTAATCTCCATGGGTTAATCTCTAGAGTGTAATTAGTCATGAGGTAAGGATATAGCTATGGTATGCTTGACATTATTTAAATGTTCATCCAATTTATGTATTTCATCATAAGGATTTGTTAATATTTCATGAATGTGCTAATTTATAAATTATTTGAAAGGGTAGATTATATAAGAGGTATGATTAAAAACCATGCAGTGTGATGAGCACATATATTAATGGGTTTCGATCATATTTATTCCATATTGGTATTGAAACCTTAACACATTGTATATCTTGTAAATTGGTTTATAGATCGATGTATGTGAATTTATGTCTCAAGGATCCTATGGGTATGAAACAAGTTGTAGTTGTTGATGGTTATTAGGAATAGGTAAAACAATTAGTCTTTTCATATAAAAATCTATTCAAGCACATGGAGTATTGTAAATATGTGCTTGTTATTTTGTATTATATGTGTGGATTCATTATTGTGGGTTCAAAAACCATTACTACATGAGAATTTGTGACAAGTATTCATGTCACTAACACGGAGTTAAAAATGGGGTTATAAATGATTATTGTGAAGCACCTTGCTTTGTAAGTGATATTGTGCATGTTTATTTTTGTGAAATTATGTTATGATGATTAATAAAATCAATTTTTTTTTAAAGAATCGATTCCACTCGCTATTGAATTATCTATTAGAGCATAATATATTTATATATTGATAAGAAAAATAATGTGGTTATATATATATATATATATATATATATATATATATATATATATATATATATATATATATATATATATATACATACATACATACATACATGTGGACTAAGTTAATTTCTTATTGGTAGTTGATATGTGGTACTCTAATACATTTACAATTCTAAAGTAATTTGATTTCTTTTTTAGTTAAGCTATTGTTATTTTATAGTGTAGTGCATTAGATAATGCCAAAGGTTTAAATTATGCCTTGTTTTAATTAAAGCTTATAAAGTGGAATTGCATGATAAGAGGTGAAGCATATTATTGTAGAGGACATATAAGTTTCCAATAGAAGTTTTAATTTTAGAAATTAATAAATATATGTTTGTATGTATAAATTTTGAATCCCATGTGTGTGTGTGGGGGGTTTGTGGATTTTGAATTATCAAAATGTTTTAATGGTTAAAACTCTTTGGTGTAAACATGGTGTAAGTATATTATGTGACATGAAATGGATTATGGTGTTAATTAATTAAGAATTTTTAATTTTATAAAACCTATATATTGTACACAATTATAGAGATAGATAATAAAACAAGTGAGGATCTTAATTATCATGCTAATCATGAACTGATCTCAATGGGTTAATCTCTAGAGTGGAATTAGTCATGAGGTAAGGATATATCTATGGTAAGCTTGGCCTTATTTAAAGGTTAATTAAATATATGTATTTCATCATAAGGATTTGCTAATATTTCATAAATGTGCTAATTTATAAATTATCTGAAAGGCTAGATTATATAAGAGGTATTATTAAAAACCATATGGTGTGATGAGCACATATATTAATAGGTTTCAATCATATTTACTCTATATTGGGCTTGAAACCTTAACACATTATATATTTTGTAAATTAGTTTATAGATCAATGTATGTGAATTTATGTCTCAAGGATCCTATGGGTATGAGATAAGTGCTAATTGTTGATGGTTATTGGAAACATGTAAAACAATTAGACTTTCCATATAACAATCTAATAAATCACATGGAGTATTTTAAATATGTTCTTTTTATTTTGTAATGTATGTGTGGATTCATTATTATGGGTTCAGAAACCATTAGTGCATGAGAATTTATGACAAGGATTCATGTCACGAACATGGAGTTAAAAATGGGGTTAGAGCTGATTATTACGAAGAACCTTGCTTTGTAAGTGATGTTATGCATGCTGATTTTTGTGAAATTATGTAATGATGATTAATAAAATAGATTTTTTAAGAATTGATTCCACTTTCTATTGAATAATTTGTTATAGCATATTATCTATTTTTCTATGTTTACATTTTTATCAAAAATTAGGGTTATGATAGTTGGTATCAGAGATTTTGTTAAGGCTAAATCAAAAATTATTTGTGAAAACATGATTTATTAATGCATGTCTAATGTTTCAATATAGTTAGAACTAGATCAAAAATAAACCCTCAAAATGTGAGTAGTGATTTAGTTGACAATCATGAGTAGGATTAGTATGATCATGCTAGCATAAAATTGGAACAAAGTGTTAACCATGTAGCCAATGAGGAAAACCTTGAATAGTAAGTTCTTGAGGAATAAAATGTTTTATTGCATGACATTATGGGTACATTGCATGGCATACAAGGGAAAATGGAAGGCTTAGGCAAAATATTGACTCACATAAAAAATCTACAAGAGGGTGGGAAATAAGATATGCTTAATAATGATCATCCACCACAACAAGAGTTTTAGATACCATTATTAAGGAGCTAAAGAAGCTTCCTCCTCCCATGTATTCTAGTGATACTATTGGTGATGCCATTGAGTCATGGGTGAATAACTTAAATAATTATTTAACATTTCACAATCTGAGTTCTAGTGTTAAAGCACACATCAAATCTTACCAATTAGTAGGTGATGCAGCCTTGTGGTGGAACCATTTATGTACACTAAAAGGATAAAATACCATGACTCTTGGAATGTTTTGAGAAATATTTAAGTAAAATATATTTTCATAATATCTATAAAGAGTATAAAATTATAGAGTTTCAATTACTGAAATAAGGTACTATGTTAGTATTCAAGTATTAAAATAAGTTTCTAGGACTCCTACATCATGTTCATTACATGTCAGATGAAGAAAATAAGTTAAGTAAGTTCTAGTTGGGGTTAAATAAGATACTTATGAATGATATAAATATGAATAAACCAAATACTTTAGTTTTTTTATCTATAATCATACCACCATGATAAATAAAAAGAGAAGTCTTGCCAAAGATCAAGACAAGAGTTTTATAATAACAACTAGTAAAGCAAGTCTAAGTTATCAATACCTCTAATAAGTTTCAATTTCAATAAATATGAATCCAAAAACTATACTAGAAAGAGTTATAATCCTAAAAATAAATTTAAGAATAAAAAGGGGTCACATTCTTGTGCAATGAAGGATGTTGGAAACAACAAACATCAGATCATTTGTAAACCAAGCATAGGAGTAAATATCATTCCACTCCATTCTAAGACCATTATAAATTGATCGTAATGCATTGAAAACCATTACCATAAGGACTATCCTAATATGAAGGACAATCACAAGGTCTTTACAATTACATATAATAAAAAATCATAATTTCAATCAACACCTATTAAAATAAGAGGAATAATGTATGAATTTTATTCATTTATTTTGATTGATTCATGAGCTAAAGATAGTTTTATTTCTCCTATAAATTCTTTGAAGTGTAAAATAAAATTAACTATACTTAGAGAAGGATGGAAAGTAGAGTTTGGAACTGAGAGAAAAGAGGTTGTTAATGAATGCTTAGAGCAAGTTGAGCTAAATTTGGGTAGTTTTAAAACTTTTGTAAACTTATTAATTTATCCCTTAGGATCATATGACATCATCATATCCATGGACTAGTTATAATCACCAAGATAAGTGAAATTTTCAAGTAAAGGAGTTCAATGCTTAGATGGTGAGGGAAATTATGTAGTGATTCAAAGAATCAACAACCCATCTAGCCTACAAATTATTTCAGCCATTTAGATTAGAAAAGTGATTAGGAAAGGGTATCAGTTGCATCCTCTCAAGATGAATTAGGTAGTTGAGGAAACAACCACCATATTCCAAGAATACCAATTTTAGAAGATTTCATGGATGTTTTTTCATAAGAGCTATTGGGTTTACCTCCAAAGAGGATATTCAAATTTTACATTAATGTAATACATAGTACATCACTTGCATCTAAGTCACCTTACTAGATGCACATGTCTATTTTAACATATATAAAAGTAAAACTTCAATATTTATTAAATAAGGGAATGATATATCCTTTTACATCACCCTATGGAGCTCCAATATTATTTGTTATAAAGAAGGATGGGACACTTAACTTTTAAATCAATTATAAAATTCTTAACAAGTTCACAATCAAGAATAAGTATCTTATTCCTTGAATTGATGACCTCTTTGATAAAATAAAATGAGTTTATATAATTTCAAAGATAGATCCTTGATTGGGGTATCAACAAATTTGCATCAAAGATAAGGATGTCCTTAAGACTACAACCAGAACTAGATTTGGACATTATGAATTTTCAGTCATGCCATTTGGACTAAAAAATAGTCCTACTACATTTATGAATTTGATGAATAATGTGTTTCAACATTTCTACATAAGTTTGTGTTGGTTTTTTTAGATGATATTCTAATCTATCCCAAAGATGAACAAGAGAATAAATAACACTTAAAACTAGTTTTACAATGTCTGAGGTAGTATAAAATGTAATAAATTTATCAAAATTCTATTTATTTTAGTCTAAAATCCATTATTTATGACATGTGATTAATTAATAAGGACTTAAGGTAAATCTTGCAAAGGTTACATCCATTAATGAGTTGCTAGGTCCCAAGAGTGTACACGAGGTAAGAAACTTCATGGGGCTTGTTGAGTACTATATAAGGTTTGTGAAAGAATTTTTAAGGATTTTTATCTGATAAATTCTTTGAAAAAGGAAGGTAATAAATTTGATTGGTCCCCTAAGTGTGAAGCAACCTTTCAAGAGCTAAAAAATTTGTTGACTACAACTCTTATTTTCATTATATCAAATCCCAATAATAATTTAAAAATATGAGTAGATGATTCTAAGGTGGGAATTTAAACCATTTTGACTCAATATATCAAGGTAGTTGACTATGAGCATATAAATCTCAATAACCATGAACAAAACTACCATACTCAAGATTTAGAGCTAGCTTTTATCATTCATACATTAAAGCAATTGAAACATTTTATATAGAGTAAGTACTTTAAGAGTAAATAGGATCATATTTATCTTGTACACTTATTTATTGAAGATGATTTGAATGTAATTCAAATAATATGGGTATAATTTGTTATCAACTTTGAAAATCACATTGATTATGTGAAAGGAAAAGAAAATAGAGTGGTTGATGCATTAAGTAGGTGAACCTACATTATTTCCCTCTCAATATTTTTTTTTAATTTAAAAAATTTGATGCTTAAATAAATAAAAATTTATTTTGAATGCCTTAAAATATGTTCTAATTTAAAAACAAGTTCTGATTCTAAATTTTCAATTGATTCTAATGATTTTTTAAGACATAAAAGAAAAATGTTTATCCCAAGTTTAGGAAATATAAGAGATTAAGTGTTGAATGAAGTGCATGTATCACCTCATTACACAAATCCGAGTGTCAGTAAGATGACACAAATTTTAAATGGATATATTTCTTCCCCATACTTAATAAATATGTGGTTACATATGTAACCAAGTGTATAAAAATCAAGCATGTGAAATTTGAGCATGAATATGTTGGAGCCTTACTTTATCCTCGTGTCATTCCAAAAAGAAAATGGGTTATTGTATTTATGTATTTTATCAAGATATTGTCCAAATATCATAATAGACATGATTCAATCTTAGTGGTTATTGAAAAATTCACTAAAGTGGCTCACTTTATTACTAGTAACATCACTGATGATGTTTCCATTCTTGCCAAAAGGTTCATGAAGTTTTATGACTTCATGGTGTACTTGAAATGATTATCTCAAACATAGATAAATTATTAACTTCTCAATTATGGTAAATATAATGGATACATTTTTTACAATAATAATTTCAATTTAGCTTATCATCCATTAATGGATGGACATACTAAAACACTAAACATGATTTTTGAAGACATGTTGCCAATGTATGCCATGGATCAATAATATAAGTGGTAAGACTTCCTACATATGGTATAATTTGATGGTAACAACATTTACCATTAGTAATCAAGATGTAACCATTTAAGGTCTCATATGGGTAAAAAAAAATAGGCTGGAATAAATTGGTAAATCATGTGTTTTCTAGTCCAATTTTTTTTCAAGAGTATGATGAGAAAATGGATATTATTAAAGAAAGGTTAAAGGATGCATTTGATAATCATAAATTATATGTAGGCCTATAAAGGTCTCATAGATAATTTCAAGTTTTAGATAAAGTATGTCTGAGAGTAAGACCTCAAAAAATCTCAATCAAATCTAGCAAAGCTACTAAATTTTCACCATGCTATGTTGGACCTTTTAACATAGTGGAAAATATTATCCCAGTGGATTATCATCTCACTCTTACTCCTTATTTGTCTAGAATCCATGTTATTTTTTGTTTATTTTTATTATGTAAATATGTTTTAGGTCCATCACATGTTTTAAATTGGGATAATATTTAAGGGGAGGGTGAGGAAATCATTCAACTTGAGCCTATCAAGATCCTAGTTTAGTGTTGTATTCAAATAGGAAAAATAAAATTACATCGAGTATTGGTACAATGGGATAAAATAGGAGAAAGAAGTTCTAACTAGGAAGATGAAAATCCTTTCTAGCAGCATTATCCTCATTTATTATAGGCCATGAGGAGGGTTCCATTATTAAGGGAGGGTGGATGTCATGACCACACCTACCTAACACATTGAATTTGATTGATTATTATAACTATTTTAATATTCTTATGTTATGTGGATATTTATTACATACATTATCTAATGTTAAAAACATTATGTATGGTTTTAAACTAAATTGTAATCATTTTTTTAGTATTTAGTGAGCTTATGATATTCTTTATTGATGTTGACTATGTTTGAATATTATTGATATTAATGTGAATTGATTTCAAGTACGCAACATATAATCATAGGTTAGAGGTATAATTTGTGTGATCATTGGAAAGGACATATTATATATTTAAGTGACCATAGTGATGTAGTAGTGACTGGAACCTTAGTTGAGAACTTTCCTTGGTTATTTTGTCATTTGGCTAATTTTTTTAGTTTTCAGTTGGTTGGTTATGGTGTTGTCTTTTGTTATTTAAGTTTAATTAAGTTATAAAATTAACCATTCAATGTGGATCAAGTTCACTCTAACATTGATCATGTAATTAAAAATAAATAGATGCCACTCAAAGGTCATGAGATCATGATGAGTTCTATAATCCTTTTTAAAAGACCCATTTAGGTCTATGCACCTAAAATTACAATAAATACCATGAATGGGAAGGGTCAACAATATGGTTATAAAGTTTTGTATAGGATACAGGTAATGATTTCATTTGGTTTTCTATATAAGCTAATGAATAATGCATATATGGTCTTAGTACAAAAAGGGACTATGACTTGTATTTGAAATTGGTCATGTTTAAGATAAAACCATAATTCATAAAACTTAGGTCTATGAGTATGGTGTTAAAAAATTTAAAGGGTATAAAAACCCCTAAGTTTCCTTTAACATAGACCCAAAGCACAAATAATGTGGTAACTTGAACATTAAGTCAAAGGCTCAAGTCAAGAGTAGAATAACCATTATGGTTAAACAAAGTAATCAAAATTATGATTATGTTATTGACTAGGGGAAGACATGATTAGGGTTTTCATTTATCTTTTTGGAAGCTAATTGATGGGATTTTGCATGGTGATGTAGCTATTTTTTACATGGTAAAATAGTAAGCATGTAGGAGGTGAATATATATATATATATATATATATATATATATATATATATATATATATATATATATATATTTATCTCTCAACATAATGTAGGATAAAATGGTGCATGTGGGTTTTGCATGAGGAAAGGAATGAGAGTTCCACTCAATAAAACTTATAGTTATACCAAATGTAACATTCACTATCAAAAGTGGATAAATAAGTGGGAAAGAATAACAAGAGTAAAATGTGGTGGAAAATAAAAGGAAAAAGGAGAGAGAACAAGGAGAAGAAACCATAGTAGATTGTGTAGGCCAAGAACCCTTTTTGGTATCCCACTACTTGGACAAAACAAGTAAATGTTTGGCTTACAATGTGAAATATTACATGCATTCAGTGATACAAGTAATGTAAATGGTTTGGAATTGTTTTTTCCTAACTAAACTTGTATTTTTTGTGAATGGCACTTAGTCGATGATACCTAGTTGGGTTAGATAACTCATAATACTTGCCCATAAATGGTAATGAGTAACTAAAAGGGTGCAATGGAAATTTGTTAGATTGGATCATAAGCTTAAATATTTGCATGGGTTTTTGAAATTATCATTTTTGGGTGTAAACCTTGGTTTTGGGTATTTCATTTTATTTGTGTTAAAGTTCTTTCTATCATTGAAAACCCTTAAGTAAGGTTTATCCTTGAGTATTGTTAGATGGACCTTAAGACCCTAGGTTTTTAGTCATTATTGCATAACCATTATGGTTTATTTGGGTGATGTGTGTTTGTGGTCAAGTTATTTTTTCCATCTCCAACCGATGGTTGGCATGGATAGGGAAACCTATCTACATGTAGATGGAATTTTATGGACAACCTCTCTATGAAAAGTTCCTTGTCTTGAAAGCTTACTAGCAAAGTGTTCAATATATTTTTATGTATCTATTATTAATTTGAATAAACTTTACAATATTAGTTATAATGTCCATTTTTATGAAATATAATTGTAAATCTAGATTTATTTCACTCATAGTTGAATGTGATAATTACAGAACATTAGAACACTATAAAGTATGTTTATATTATTTAAGATATATCATATTGTTTTTACATCTTATGAATGTATTAGAGTTGGGAATGATTTCTAATATTTTATAAAGGTCAAATTTATCTTATATTTTTTTACATTAATCATAGATGTAAAGTATGCATCATAGTGTTGGAAACATGGCATTATTGTCCTTCTAAAGTTGAAAGGTTTCAATGTATTCATAATGTGAAACAATAATGTGTCTTGCTTTTGTTATATATGATGGAATAGAATGTGGTTGATGAATTTATATGTATAAAATATTCACTTCTATGCCATCATGTATTCACATCATTCTATAGTGGTAAAATTTTATTGCAAGTTGTTATGATTGTATTTTGAACAATAGAGTTTTTAAGTATTTTTGTGTATTGCTAAAATGTATAAGGTTATCATCCATTATTTTTGGATAATTAAATAAATTATAATGTATGTAATTCTAGTCATTATAATATTAGGTCATTGTTTGATCATTTGTAAATGCATAAAGTTATAGGGATCAAGAGATGATATAAAGAGATTAGATCACTCCTATATTAGATTGAATGAGTATTATTGTATAAATATTTTTTGTGTTCATATGTTATTTATATTGATTGTGTATTAGTGATTAAATATGGTGTTGATGAAAGCTATGACTTAAATGTTAGAATAAATTATACAATTGGGTCATTTATAAGTATGTATGTTCCTTTTGATGGAATGATTGTGTTATGTGTGTGTATTATTGTTGTTCATGATTATATAAAAAGTTTGCATCAAAGTATATTATTGTAGACATGTATACTAATGTGTTTGGGGTTTCTCTATTACTATTATATGTATGTGGTAATGAAATTAATTAGTTCATGACTAGTTATTAGTCTCCATAGTTGTGCATAGTATTTGCATCTTGAAGAGTATGTGGCATTTGTCTTGTGGTCTCAAGGTAAAATTAATGCATTTTAAAATAAGAATTATGTTCATGGTGGGAGTAATTAGTTCCATTTATAATATTATGTATTGGATTGATTAAATGTGTTTGTTAAGATCTTAAATTTATTACTTTAATTGTAATGACTAGAGACATAGTTTAATGATTCAAGTTTTGTGTAGGGTATTAATTGTTTTCAGAATAATGGAAAGGGAAATAACAACAAATGGTGATGGTGATAGTCCCTATAGTTTGTTAATTCAGAATTTAAATTTCATGACTATGCATATAGTTGTATGTTCCTGTATGCAATGGTTATTTATAAATAATAAAAGTTATATAATAGTATAGACATACATACATACATGTGTACACACATAAGAAAATTATTTTACATATTGACATATAAATAATTATATTAAAATGGATATATATATATATTCCATAAGTGGACTATGTTAATTTCTTGTTGGTAGTTAGAATGTGTGACTTTAATACATTTGGAATTACAAAGTAAAGTGGTTTCCTTTTTTGTTAAGATATTGTTATTTTATAGTGTAGTTCATTAAATAATACAAGAGGTTTAAATTATATATCATTATAATTAAATATTATAAAGTGGAACTACATAGTAAGAGATGAAGCATATTATTGTAGAGGATATATATGTTTTTAATGAAATTTTTAACTTCAAACATTAATAAATATATGTTTGTATATATAAATATGTAATCATGTGTGTGTGTGTGTGTGTGTGTGTGTGTGTGTGTGTGTGTGTGTGTATGCATGCATGCATGTATGTGTATGCGTGTGTGTGTGCATGTGTGTAAATATGAAAATATCTTAATTAAATTACACCATAATCCATTTCATGTCATATAAGATATTTATACCATGTTATATATATATATATATATATATATATATGTATATTTATATGTATATGTATATGTATATGTACATGTACATTTACATGTATATATGTACATGTGTATGTATATGTACATGTACATGTACATGTGTGTGTGTGTGCATGTGTGTGTTTGTGCATGCGTGTGTGTGCGTGTGCATGTGCATGTGTGTGTGTGTGTTTGTGTGTGTGTGTGTGTGTGTGTGTGTGTGTGTGTGTGTGTGTGTGTGTGTGTGTGTGTGTGTGTGTGTGTGTGTGTGTGTGTGTGTGTGTGTGTGTGTGTGTGTGTGTGTGTGTGTGTGTGTGTGTGTGTGTGTGTGTGTGTGTGTGTGTGTGTGTGTGTGTGTGTGTGTGTGTGTGTGTGTGTGTGTGTGTGTGTGTGTGTGTGTGTGTGTGTGTGTTTTATTATCCAATTACTATTATTCATGTTAATTTTTATTGGATTTTTGAATTAGATCCAAAGACATTAATAACCTTTGACTGACGGAGTTATGTGGGGGTCACCTGAAATGAGTAGGTGGAAGTGACGTGGGAGGTATGGTGAATGTCAAAGGATGCATATGGGAAAATTGATGGTAGAAAGGGTAGAAGAAGGAAGGAATGATAGAAAAACAAGAGATAATAAAATGTAGAGGAGATAATGCTAGGGGAGAGAGGACAAAGGAATTTATTGTGTAAGGAAAGAGTGAGTATTCATTTAGAATGAGAAGGGATATTTATGAGGAGGAAAAGCGGGGAAAAGAAAATAGAGAAAGGGAGAAAAGGAATGTTGAAGGAGGAATGATGAATAGGGGAGGATAGGCAGAGGAGAATGCATGGAGGAAGAAAGAAGAGAGGAATGTAGGAGAAAATAGAAGGTGAAAACATAAATAGGAAAAGGGGAATTTGATTTAAAGGCTTGGGAAATTCACCTAGTCTTTACGTACTATGGAAACGGAAAGATTTAGGGTAGATTATTACTTATATTTTTTAGCACTTCCTCTCTTTCTTTGGTATGGTTCCTTTGACTATAGCCTTGTTACTTATGGAATGAAAATGATCATATTTAAAAACTAGTATTTATATATATGTTTATTTCTCCATTATTTATTTGGACACAATTTTTGTAATATGGAAAGCATAACTACAACCTGGTTGATATGATACTAGATTTAGTGATTGATATGATAGTTATATTGTTCTATATACCCTACCTATTATGAAACCATAAGACTTCACAATTTATTAGTGTTTTTCATGATATTAACTATATGAATCAATTTTTGTGCAATCTATGAGTGCCACAAAGTGTCCATGATAATCGACCTGGGTAATTTTGAAATTTCTAGCTATCAGTACTCTCTTAATTTTATATTTCTATAAATCATGTAATAACATCATTAATACTTGTTAACTCAACGTGGAATGAATGTGTGCACCATAATATATATAAAAACAATCTTGTTATGTTTTGGATAATTAATACTAATTCTACCCTCATTAACTACTTATTTTTATTATATATAAATAAATGGTAGTTCTAACATTACAAGGGTACACAATTTGTTTTTCCGTTTGGTGATTGAAAAAGTGTTGTCAATCCCCATTTCATTTTGTTTATATATATGCTATCATTTTAGCTTAATCATTTATTATTACATTAATCATGATTACCCAATACTACTAAATGTACCAAAACCCTCAAGAATTTCAAAGATAATATGTATACTTACACCTGATGGTTGAAGTAATGGACTCTAGGGTTGTGTTAATAAAGAATAAAGTGTGGGATTAATTAGGAGGGTAATGTGATATACCTAGAGCCTAATTATTTATTTTAAATTGAAAATAGAAGATCCAAGCATCCCAGTGACTTTAATAGAAATATCATTACAATGGAATGGAAGTTTTTGCATTATTGGTGAACATTTGATTTAAGTTGAATACATGGTGGCATAGATAATTTAAATTGCATTTTACCTTTTAATGATTGATTATTATAGTTCCTTGCAAGGTTTTGACTTGGAAAAATTTATCTGCATGTGGTTTTGGGTAGAACCTTTGATGTGCTATTGAATTTATTTAATCCCTTTATGTTTTGAATTGATTTTTTATGCTTGAGTATTATTGATTCATGTAATTGGACCAAGATTAGTTGAGATTGTCCTTGTATAAGAAGGTTTATAAATTTTTTTAAAAAACTAGTTAAATGTCTTGTAGTCATAATTACTCATTTTAACCCAACTTTAATATTAAAGGATCATATGAGGTCATGAGATCTCATAATGATCCCCTCAACCACCTATACCAATTGATTGGCTTAAAAATTGTTATTTTGGGATGCCTATTGTCGTAATAGTTACTTTCTCAAAAATTTGTGGGAATTATTGAAATTCAAACTAAATGCATGAACCAAGTGTCATATTACATATTTGGGTTTTGAGCAGGTTATGATTTATAATTTATTATGGTTTTAATTAATTATTAGGTTCCTTAATTGTTATCAGATTACCATGTTTGGTTGAGTAAATTTTTTCACATGCCTGGCTATATATAACTATAGGTTATATGTGGTACTTTATAGTATGCTTATGACTATGTGGAGTATACCCTTATTATGGATTGTGTCTTGTGTTTGTATTTTGTTATTGTGATGGGATGTCCATTAATTTGGTGTCTAACTTGCTCAGAACTTCCTCCTGGATCTTGGTTGTTGAAACCACCATCTATCTCATGATTGGGGTGGTGAGGGCCAACAATGGTTGGGCTCATATGGCTAGTTGGGAAGGTCATCCAAATTTTTTAATGTTGTTCCATACTTGGATGACTTCATGGATAGGTATGATGTACTTGACAATGTTATTCATTTGTTATTTATATCTTTACTAGATTATATGTATATTGCTTTCATCTAACTACTAGTGCTTATAGTTTTAATTAGTTCCATTGGATTTTAGATTAAATATAGTTGGCTCTTGGAATACTAACCTTGAATATGGATAGGGATCTAGTAGAATTAATGATTTCAAGCTTATGATGATGATTATAATATTGTATGTTAGAGCTCACCTATAGTCATGGATTTCATCCTTGGATGCACTTGGGTTTTATCTTGGATTCCTAACTAGATATTCCTTAATAATGATATAATGTCACCCCATATTGTTATTATTATTGATTCTTCATTATCTCATTACATAGTTAATCTTTCCTATAGTTATAACCGGCAATGTGGTTGACACACTAGTATGGAAATGTTTCATTACACCATCTTATATAACTTCAACACATTCATAGGATATAAACTACCAGGATAAAAATTTATTAGTGATTTATTTAGGCAAAGAGTTACTTATGTTATGTTTAACCATACTTGATTTTTATATTATATTGATAGTTATTTATCCATTGTTAATGACTTGCTAGTTTATTGCCTTGAATTTTCATCATGGATCATATGGTATTAATGATGTGTCCATTTAAGATGGTATTTATTCCTTTTACAGTCTTAAGGACTTCTCATATGTATTATATTAAATGTTTAATCATGGTACATAGAAATCAAGAGTTGTATAGGTAAACGGTTTCTATGGACTTTGGTAATTGGGCATGCTTAGTGTGTTGAATATAATTACTAGTAAGTTAGAATATCATTTGAATGTTAACTATTATAGGATTCCTTAATAAATTCCTTGGATATGTTCATACATGCTTATGTCTCCTTACCTTAATGTATACTGAAATAATCCTTATGTTATCATGAGCATATCAAAACAATTCATAATTGGTGTTAAACTTTTTTATGGAATATGGAGACTCATGTAATATCTAGTTAGTATATGTGAATATAATTATGTGAACAAGTTTGGAGGATTTGATGTGTTGTTAAGACTACCTACCGTGATATTATTTACTCTATAATGTTGTAACAATTATATATTGGATGAAGAATGTAATATTTAGCTATCCATAATGTGAAGTAAATAGAAATGTTATATGATACATCTCCATGGATATATGCTTTTAGGTACATATGTGACTAAATGTATATGTCATATATCCATCTATTAAAGTGTGTATGCATATTGCTATTCTCTTTTTGGTTGGAACCTTTCTCAGTGATTGAGGCATTATTATTGGTTAAGATTGGTTTGCATGTAAACCTTGACATTTGTATGCTTCAAAAAATTGGTTCATGTGGAATAAATATATACATAAATAATAAAATTTGGTGCTTAGGTGAAACATGTTACTCCCTCATGTTAAAATTACTCAGTATGATGTTATATGAAATGATTTAGTTCATTTATAAAGTCCTTAAAAAATGAGAAGATAACATTTTAAAATCAATTATGCATAATAAATTCCTATTTGTAAGCATGGCTAAAGTTTATTATGTAAGTTCATAAGTGGAATGAATAATAAACATCCCTTACCTAATCATCAGTTGATAAAGTAAACAATGTTATGGAATAATTATGCACTTGGGCTGTAATGTACCTTGATAGTATTGACTTCCTAATGTTGTAATGCACTGGCTATTTTCCAATACAGGATCATTTATATCTATTCCATTCATGGATGCCAATATATAATTATGGGTTAGATAATGATTTAACCATTTTATCTTCACCCATTCATTGGATCATGGAAGGCATGCTTATGCATTGATTATAATCCATTCTTTGAGAATGTTATTCTTGTGATATGCATATGAGTCTTATCATAATCCATCTATAACAAAATGGATACTTAGTCATGATAGTGAGTCTATAAAGCTAGATATTTTCTTGATTGTCTTTTTAAATGATCTTTATCAGTCCACACATCATGGGTTTATCTGACTCAATGATGGTATCAAATATTAAGTATAACCATTCTAGATGGGTATACACGAGTACGCTAAGCGTGTGTCACTTTATTTATAAAATGATATGTATTCCTATTATTTATCTAATGCATACTCTGATATGAAAATTCAAAAACAAAATTGGGTTTTTTTCACATGTGTCATTAACCTGAGTGCACAAAACTAGGAACAACTCAAATACAATTCAAAATAGCATAGGTTCCCTCTCTCTCTATATATGTCCTAAAAAAATATAATAATTGATATTTTTCCATGTGGAGTAATCCTAGAAATCCAAGGTTATGAAATATAATCTCTAGTTCATGACATCCTTGGGATTTAAGGTTTATGCATAGCACCCCATCATGAATATGGAGGCCACATGTCAAGGTCACTCTAGGATGAAGACATGTGTGATGGCATGGATGAGCCCAAAGATGAAAATAATATAAATAACTCTATTCACTACACATTTGATGATTCTCGATTGGTCATTAGCTCTATGCATTCTTTTATCAGCAGACATGTCAAAACTATTCATATAAACTAGGCAAATCATATATTTTCCTTTTAAAATGATTAAGTAAAGTTCAAAAATATTTTAATATGATAGAGAATAAGATAAATAAATACAATGATTTTTTGATCTCAAATAATACATTCACATAGTCAAATGAGTAGGCTAGAACATAGATATAGTGGGATTACACCCAAAATGAAAGTCAAAATAAGCACACATCATTATCTCACATCATAAATCTATTGATAAAGTCATAGTATTTCCCAATTTGTGTAAAGAGTGTTGGTTTACCATTATATGAAGAAAATATGCTAAGAATACACATATATTAATTGTGTCAACATCCATGATTAATATATGGATAACCTAATCCTTAAATATATATTGGGGTACATCCTATGAAAGCTTGATGTTTGTGGTGCTGACAAAAGAAAGAACATACATGGTGAGAGAAATAAGGATGAGGGCCTTTCTTAGGAGTTAATTCACCCATTTTTTGAATTCAATCCTTAAATCGAGTTCAAACATAAAAATACCCATGCATAGGCATATTAATATTATTATGTAAGCCTATAGAATAGTCATTAATTCCTATAATGGATATGGTGGTGGAAGTGGAGGTGAATTAATTGTACTTGTGTATGATATTGCATTCATTGGAAATCCTAATCTGGAGATATTTATTCAAGATTACACAAAAAAATAGTTGAATCATGCATACAAGGCAAGTTGTAATGTACTGCAAACTTCTTGTGTTTTTGTCTATGTTTATGCCTAGAAGATAAGATGTACATAATTCTATACATCATGAATCATTTGTGTGATTTCATTTACTATGCATACATGTTAAGTTGTATTTTACTATAAACATCCCATGTGCTTTGTTTTTATGTTTGGAAAAGATTAATACTTGTGTTTAACCCCTGTAATTTTTTGTCCATCTTTCTTTGAGCCATTCAATTCAATAATATATGTGAGATCAAAAAAATAATTCTTCACAGCAGTAAATACTTTTTCTAAAAGCAATTTAGTCTCATCAAATCTTCTAGTGGTAATAAGAATCCTCATCTACTTAAGAAGGCTTGACATATCAATCAAAATAATTTGTGCTATGTCACTTCATATCAAAGCATTGTATGAAAACATGAAAAGTGGTCGTTTAAATTCTAATAAAACTTTGATAACTATTCTTAACCCTCTATATGATTGTTCAACTCAATGTTCTTGTAAAATAAATTTTAAAGTATATGTTATTATTGGTATTTCCCTACTTACCAAGGGTAAGTTATTTGTTGGTATGTGGAAAAAAAACTTTATTCTGTGTCAAAAATAGTCATATGTGCATCAATTTTTTGAAAAATATTAAAAAATTATTATGAAAGAATTGTGTTATTAATTTCATGTACAATTGTATTATTTAAAGTGGAATGATGACATTAGCATAAGAATATTATTAAATAACAACCCTTGAATATTCCATTATTTTTTGAAAAAACTTTGGTATTATTAAAATCGTATTATTAAAAAAATGATTGGTTGAGAAAAAATATACTATTCGAAAAGTGAAACCATTACTTCCCTACCTTGACAAGGACTAATAATAGCCAAGCATAATTATTTTATAGAAATTTGGAATAATGTTTTGGAGCTACTAGCTAGTAGTTATCTCAATGAAATGTGAAATTATATAATAGTACCTCTTTGTAACCATACTACTCCATCACCCTAACCTTACATTAGGAAATTATACTATAGATTAAATGACAGTTAGAGAAAAATAATACCATCATTTAATTTAATATGCAATCTTATTGACAAAATATATTTTTCATTTAATAATTAAATATGAAATTGTGTAAAATACCTCTTTAAAACCCTTCCTTTTCAATCACCTTAACATTACAATAGGAAATTAGAGTATGGATTAAATTAAGGTTACTAAAAAATAATATCATAGTTTAAGTTAATATCCAATATTCTTGATACATTATTTATTATGTTTTATATTTTTTTCGAACTTACCAGCTGCTAGCTTCACAACTATCTTTATGTCTAGTGGTAAAAAAATGTAAGTAATTAAATAGGTGAAGATTTAACCTAAAAAGTTCCATGAAGAAAAAAATGTCCTTTGTGTAATTTTATGAATAAAGTTATTTGGTTTCATATTATAGGTCTTGGGTAAGTGGATTATTTCACCACTAATTTAGAATCCATTTACACAAGACAAAACCTTATAGTAAAATATTTATCCTTAGAGACATATATAGAGGACATCTAGTTCATTAGCTTAACCAGGTAAATTATTCGTTACTAATTATTTTCATGTTTTAATTATTTTGTTGTGTGTGTGTTACCATCTATTAATGGTTAAAATTAATCAAATAACTTATATAATTTTATCTTAAAAAATAATACTATGATATAAATGTGGGTTAGTAAAAATTAATACTATTGTTTAAGTAAATGTATAATTCTATTTTCCTATCAAACATATATTAAATAATAAATACAATGCTGAAAATTAAAATAGATATCTCTCCCACCATTATCCATTGAATATCCATGCACCAGTTCCTAATATTCATTGTTATATACCTAAAATTCTAATTAATAATTCATACATTTGTTATAAATTTTCATTTTTGCATACCTAAAATTTTCATTTAAAATACATATGTTTGATCATAATTTTAATAGTTTCATACCTTTGGGAGGGCTATAGACATATTAGTTTCTATTATTTAACATTTCATATCAATAAGTAGATAAAATGTGTTTTAATATTGACCTAGAAACTACCATATCCCACACAATTACCTTTACATATAATTAATATGTTTCCTCATCTATGTGACTTGAAAAATATTAAATCTTAGATGCATTTGTTATATGAATATGAATTATTTATGTTTTTACATTTATATTTTGAAGAACGACTCTAAATATTAAATAAAATATGATAAGTCTATTGTTATTGATTATACAATAGAAGATATGTCGTAAACACATAACACTAGGCCTATCCATATATTACATCATTTTAAATACACAAATAAAATTCCTCCTTAGGTGTGTAAGTGGGGTTTAAGAGGAAGAGGGTTATAAGAGATCTTACCTACACACTTGGTATGATGATGCTACCTTATGTGAGGTAATAGTTTAATTTATGAAATTAGAAAATAGATAATTATAAATCCATGGAATTTTTCATTAGGGATAGATTAGGTTAATTAATCAAGTAATTAATTAAACATTAGAGGAATAATAATTTTCATAAAGTTGAAAGTGTTAATAGAAGACACAATTAGAATTGACATGAAATGTCTAATTTTAAGTGTATACATTTTCACCTATTTGATAAGGTGTTGTGAGACACAAATGAAGTAACATATTTTCAAATGGATAAAAAACTATTAAATAAGTTTGAAAAATGAGATGAAGAAATAATTAGTGACCCATGATTCCCCCATAAGAGGGCATGCAGGGATGAAATACATGGATGGGCTCTCAAAATAGAGAGGAAGAAACAAGAACAAGAATGAAATTAAATCACATATAATATTAATCCAAATGTACTAATGTTTTCACTATTTGATATCTAGTGATGATAGATTAGAAAAATGATTGGCTCCAAAGATGGGGGAATTGGGAAGTATGGATCCCAAAATAAGTGGCACACTTTGACATACCCTAAACAAGGTGGAAGTTGTGGGCTTGGAATTAGAATAAAGATTGAATGATTGCATTTCTCCAAAGAGGGGAGAATAATTGACTAATTATTTTCCCTAGTAGGGTTATTTTAATCATTGATCGACTAAATTATTTTCCCTAGTATGGTGGATTTGATCATTTGTTAGTCTAAATGGTTTGTCCCAATTAGGCAGATTTGATCCCTAATTGGTATAAATGGTTTTCCCTAATAGGGCATATTTTTATTGTGATAAATTGACTGAGAAATTGATTGATTGGTTGGAAAGCATATCTCCAAGCATAGCTCAAGGATTTAACATGTTACATAGATTAAAGATGAGATGAATGATGGAAGCATAGGTGCAATGGTATAATGCATTTTCAAAGAATGAAGAAGCCAAAAAGTCTAAGCACATAAGAATACTCAAAGGTAATGAAATATTTGGTGGGAAGAATGAAAAATGGTTGAATAGTAATGAGATAATGGTTCCTAAGCTGACCCTAGAAAATTAACATAAATGACCATTACCTACATAGTCTAAAGGGACCTAAGACTAGTGTAGTTATCCCAACAAGTGAGAAAATACTAAAAAATAAATAATTATGACATTTTATATACAATTATTTGTGGATATATCATGAGTATAATATAAATTATCCATGTTAGTTAGTTGATTGCATTGATTAATATACAAGGATATTTTTTATATGAAATTATATATTATACTCTAGTACTTGATTTTTGATGTGGCACATGATGGTATGCACCAATATGACTAGGTTGTAATGTACATAAAAACTAACCATCGATTCAATAGATAAATGTCAACAACATACCAATGATATGAACCATGATGGAAATGTTGATGTATACTACTAGATGGAATCAAGTACAAATATGTGATGGGAAATACCATGATGATGATCATGTTAACATAATGGACTGAGTTGAGGCACCAAAAATAAAAGTAAAAAAAATAACAAATCACACACAAACTTGAAAAAAAAAATCATCTTGTCATTTAACCAAGTCAAAATCCATTTGGTAGGCTCAATGAGACTCACAAATGGAAGGTTACCCCATGTAAGGATACATGCAAAGGAAGGATACATGTCAAGGTGGCTAAAATGATTGGAACTAATAATGAGTCTACCTTGGTAGATAGATTTGGGAAGGAAACATCCCAATGGTTTTTAAAATGAGTGGTTAAATGATAGATCAAGGATAATGATTAGATTTATGACAAGATAAATGTTTTGAGTTTTATGGATTTATATCTCTCATGGAGATTTTTAAGCCCTTTTTTAAACTTTAAGATTTTTGGAATTTTCAAGTGTTTTTGGGTTTTAGGCATCTCAAATCAATGAATTATTAAGAGATACATAATGTTTTAAATCACAAAATGATGAGAGTGTGCATAAAATGATCATAAAATAGTGAGTGTTGATAAAGGTGCTAAGAAAATAGTGAGTATGTAACTTAGAATGCTCACCAAATGGTGAGAGAGGGCTTAAAATTATTGAAAAATGGAAAGAACATGGAATATGGATTCTCATAAAATAAAAAGATCATGGTTTATAATACTCATAAAATGGTGAGATTGTGGGCTTAAACTACTCACAATATGGTGATAACATGGAATGTGGGTTCTCACAAAACTGTGAGATAATGGCTTAGATTTCTCACAAAACAATGGGAGTATGGGATTAAAATAATTTAAAATGGTAAAAGTGCGGAATAGGGTGACTAACATGACCTTATAAATTTATTTCTAATTACATATTCCAAATTGACCTTAGGTCATTATAGTTTAACCTACATTGGAATGTAATAACAAAGGACAAATGGATAGTATAGGATAATAATAGATGAAAATGAGGGAAAGGAATGGAAATATCTAAGGACCATGTCATGTGATAATAAAATGATTCCAATCATAAAATTTTCATGCAAGTAATATTCCATAATGTTTCCTACGTATGTCTCAATTTACCTTCCACTTTTGTAACAAGGTTAGGATGGAAAGACTAATGGTCACAATAAGATGGGTTGGGATGAATATGATTGAATGAAAAAAATGGTTGGAATGGAATTTAATGGTTTGTAATTAAAATGAGGCTACCCCTAAGTGTCAAGGTACTTTAATATAATAAATTATTTATGCATGATGTTAAAAACATAGTTTTCATTATTATAATTTCCCAAGGTTCCATATGCATGGTTTTCAACATTGGATGAATAATTTCTCTTTATCTTTTGATTTTTGATTGATTTTTTTATCATATCAACTCAATGGATGATTATAATATGCTTAAAATAGACCCTTTTTCATCTAACCAATTCCTGTTTAGAATATTTTTGTAATAAAATTCTATTGCAAATGTGAACTACACTTCTACTATCCTGATTTTAGATGGTCATTGATTTTGCTTCTTAAAACCTATATACAAGATGTCTTCATAGTCTCTTTAAAAAGTATTACCACAAATAATGGTTAATAAGGATAAACATTATAATAATGATTTGATTGGAGAATGAAATATAGGTCTTGAATGAATAATAGAATTTGAATGGAATGTATAATTATTTCCAATTCTATTATTATTGAGGGAAAATGAATATTGGAATTTTCAATCACACATAGTGTTGTTGATTTCATATTTGATTTGATTTTGGTTGTGGTAGGGCCAATATTGACTTCAATAATGTCTTCATCAAGGAATATGAATGAATTATCTTAATTATTGCCACTCAAAGAGGTTTTCACCAATAAAGTATTCTTGATTATTTTGATTTGGATTATCAAATAGTGCCTTGAATAAGGTTTCACTATAGGAAATTGATAATTCATTTCTATTATCCCTTAACTCCTTAATCAAGGTTTCACTAAAGGCTTTTGAATTTTTATTTTGATTATCATCTATCACCACAAACAAGGTTTCAATAGAAGATGTTGTGTTTATACTTTGATTATTTCTTAATGCCTCAAACAAGGTTTAAATAGGATTATTTTTCTTCTATTTGAATTTTTATTGGTTCTCAAGAACTTATACCACTAAGACGTCACCATGAAAATATTTCAACAATGCATGATTTTGTATGTCCAAATTGACATTTTTGGATGGTATAATATCAATATAATGGATAGGTTGGTTGATGGTAAAGCCATGTATAATATAAATAGAAGTTAAAAGGAAGCACAACATTCATAAATGATACTAAGATAAATTGTGTCGATTTTGAAGGAAGCTTAATTAAAAATTATGAAAGGATCATAAATAAATTTAACTTGATTTATAAGCAATGTATAGCCTATGTCATAATATCTGCTATGGTATGTTGATTATGTGGTTGATTCTAACTCAAGTGGATATGGTATAAGTTGTTAGAATTTTATAGTGTTAAAATAATTAATTTAGTGTTTGTAATAATGTGATAATTACTCATGTAAATAATAAATGTAAATATTGTTAGACTTGTTGAATAAATAACTCATATAATAATATTGGTTCTGTGAGTTACAATAACTCATTTTGAATAGTATAGAGTTTTGGTACGAGTTATTTATTGAGATTCACTATCCTTGAATAAAGGAATAAAATCTCCTATATATATATATATATATATATATATATATATGTATGTATGTATGTATGTATGTATGTATGTATGTATGTATGTATGTGTGTGTGTGTGTGTGTGTATTATGTCAGATGTAATATTTGATCAGAGTGTAATATATAATATATTGTGTGATTTAATATATATTTCTCTTTATGTGTTTGGTTTCAATAATATTCATGTGGGTTAATCTCTAATATAATCACATCTAATACCTAACAGTGTAATCGGAGTAAGTGTTTTTCATGAGTCTTTTGCACTCAATTTTCTATATGTTCTGAATAGATCTGAGATACTCAGTTGAAAAAAATCAGGTTGATGTCCCTCTCTTCACTAACATAGCATCCAGTTATTGAAAAAAATAGTGATACCCCATTTGAAGTGTTTCATCTATGATGATTATTTGGATATTATGTGTATTTACTTTGGTTGGAATAAATATTAAATGATAAAGTGATACACACTACTTTTCTAATTCTAAATTATTAAGAGGGACTGATAAAATTAGTTATTATAGTATCAATTCTCAATGCACAACCCTATGTATAGATATAATCTTAGCAAAGTATTGAGTCTCAAAGTGACCAATAATTTAAAAGAATGGTTTTTTGATCCATTTTATTATGCAATAGAGAGTTTATATGTCTCACACATGCATGCATTTTATATTTTCTTACAAATTTCAGTCCATCCCCACATTACTCATCCATGTCATTCTTATCATACATTGACTTTCTATATCAACCTATACAAAATACCCAACATATGTTTTTCACTCCACTTAGCAATTGATCAGTTGGATCATAATAAATCCATCCTCATCTCAGGGAGCATACTCCTCAAAAATGATAAAAGAGATCAATTATGTTTTATTTAATTCATCTAACATGGATTGTGGAATGATACACAATGAGAATCCCATCATTTTGAAATATAAAGTAGTCTAGTATTTATTTTTATATATTATTTTTGTTAATAGATATTTAATTTTAATGATTTAGTGGTTCATAAAATTTGATTTAATCTAATTTATCTAGTGAATATGATAGGGTATGTTATAAAGTCTCTCGTAGGTTTATTATAATTATTTTGCATAGTTGTCTTGTATAGTTACCTTTATTATTTAAAGTTTTAGTCAATTAGAATAAATACTTTATGAATCATTTCATATTTAAGACTATATTAAGTTTTTAAATATCTCATATCATCAAAAATTGCAAAAGTCATTTTTATGTCTAAAGAGTCAATTTTTTTTAGTCATTAGTCATTTGTCAAAATGAAAAGAAAAGAGTCAAAATAAAAAATGAGTTGAGAATTAAAAGTCATCAAGTCAATTTTTCAAGAGCCATATTTCATAGTTGGTTCGTCCATTTCAAAAAGTGTAAAAATTTTTACAAAAAAGTTTGTAAAAAGATGCATTTTGGGCTACCCTGACATCATATGTATTATTTAAAATTGAGGGGGGAATTACACCAAATGTGGAAACAATATTGATTCAAATATTCATTAGATGAGTAAGTATATTCTCATGAAGGAGGTTGGAGGCAACGTAGGAAGGAGGTTTCTAGATCCTCTCATCAGTCACCAATGATGGGGCCCATATGATTTGGTGACACATTTTATTTAGTTTTGTGTTTTATTTTATTTATATGTGAATAAGAACAAATGATATATTACTATTCACATTTGTAACAAGCGAGCTAAAAATTCCTTTATATTTTCCTTGAATGTGAGATAGTGAAGAGAGTTCATAAAAGTACTACATGTCATGATGTGGTTGGTGGTGAGCCACTTGTAAAACTATATTTTTATGGTTGTTGGTAAACCACATGAAAATCATACCTTTTTGGTTATTGGTAAGCTATAAAAAAAACCATGATTAAGGATTGTGGTAGCCTTGACAAAATCACCTAATCATGAACATAGGTGCAAATACATAATTTATGTTTTCTCTACATTCACATTAAGGGGGTGTATTGTATGAATTAATAATGTTTAGCTTAAGGGGGTGAATGTTAGAATATTATAATGTTAACATTATTAATCATGTGTTTATAATAACATGAGAATTAATCACTAAAATAGTAAATGTAAATATTATTAAATTTGTTGAATAAACATCTCATATAACAATATTAATTTTGTGAGTTACAACAACTCACATAGAATACTATATAGTTATTTTAGAAGTTATTTATGGAGATTCACTCTCCTTTAATATAGGAATAAGATCTCATATATGTATGTATTATGTTAGATGTAATATTTTATCAGAGTGTGATAGAGAATATATTATGAAATTTAATATATATCTCTTTATGTGTTTGGTTTCAATAATATTAGTATAATTTAATCTCTAGTATAATCACATCCAATACCTAACAGAATTTTATAGCCAATGTTCTTATATACACTAATTTATTTTAATTCTAACGCTGATTTAAACTCAAAGGAATCTAAATCTAATGTTGATACTAATGTTTATTCTACATATAATGCTAAATTTAATATTAGTTCTAGAATGGAACCCAATTCTAATATTGGCTCTAGAATGGAACTTGATTTTGATGTTGATGTTGGTTTTAATGTTGGCTCTAAATAGGAATGTGGTTCTATATTATATGTGGACACAAAGATGGCATGTTGAATTGTGTTGTCCACAAGTACCTTGTTCACATTCTATTGGAGATAAATTCTATGGGATGAATTAATTTTATAAAATAGAGAATTTTTGGTAATGGACAAATAATGGGCTGTTGTTTAATAATAATGGAACCTTAAAAGATGGAATTATCAAATATGGATCTTGTGTCAAATAAATGTATTTTGTAAAATATAGGTGGAATAACTATGGTTTAGGTTTAGTCAAAGATGGGTGGTTCAAAAAAAATTGATAATGGGTTGACTATATTGATCTTACTTTAGAGGTGGAAGAATATAGTCATGATTTATAAGTGGATCGTGACATACCCTGATCATGTAGTTATCTAACTTGGACACACTGGGATATTAAATAAATAATCATCCTTAGAGGTAAAATGTCATAATAAGTATGGACCATTGGCTTCATTGTGGTTGTAAGACCAGATAGGCTTATAAACTACAGGTGAAATGTCAAGAGGAGACACAAAATGAGATATGTTTTAGCTAATATATAAAAGTTGATTTATCACATTTTAACATATGAATAGACATGATATAATAGGTCTAGTATCATGATATTCCATGACTTATATTAACCTTAGATAAATTCCCCTAAGTAATGATACATGTAAGGGGAATTGGATTGGGAAAAATTATCCCGAAAGAGGCTAGACTTGGTTGTAGATTAGAAATGGGCCCCCAAATAAGGGTGGTCTTATCTCAATGTTTAAAATAAGCCCAAAGATGGTGGTATTGGTCTCATAGGAATGGGCCCAAAGAGGGTGGTATTAATTCATTGTAACTGGTTTGGCTTAGCTTGGCCCCAAAAATGGTGTAATGGTTCAGTGTAATTGGCTTGGATTAGATTGGCCCAAAAAAGGGTGAAATGGACTTGAATTGAATGGATTTACCCAAATAGAGAAAAAATAAACTTTATTAGAAAATTCCCCAAATAGGATGGATTATCTTAGATTAGAATTGGGCATGATTTGATGTTCCCAAAATAGGGTAGAATAGACTAAATGTGATTTAAATTAAAGAAAGGATGGATGACATGACTTTGTCATTCCCAACCAATTGAAATGTTTGGGAGATTGAATATAAAGATAATAAGTGGTTTTAATTGGCATATGATTGATTTAAAAAAATTAAATGTTGTCTAAATAGACCTATTTTATAATTGGAATTAGAATGTGGTTCGATAAAAATGTGATTGGATTGGAATGTGATTTAAGGTGAACCTAACCATATTATAATGGTTTGGTACTTAGTTCAAGATGAACCTAATTTTTCATGGATTGGATTGGTACATGGTTTAATATGAACCAAGTTTGGATTTGATTGGCATTATACATGGTTTAAGACAAACTAGATTTTGTCTTGGATAGGGCCTTGGTAAAATTTTACCTATTTTTGTGTTTGGAAGTTGAAATTAACCTTCGTATATGTTGAATGTTTAATTGGGTATGTCAATAAAAATTTCAAAGGTGGATATTTCAATCAAATTTTGTCAATGCAAGTACACAAATAGGAAAGGTATGTGAATCAAACTTGTTTGCCAAAGGGTTGCACAAATATTGGTATATAAAATGGTTTCAATAAGTTATATTTTAGTTTGGAATGTTGGTTTGATTTGAAGTTGTGTGAACTTTGTATTGGGCATGCAACTTAGATAATGTTTGACTCACATTTTTTTTCTAAATTTGAATTAAATTAAACTTGATTTGATTTAGAAAGTTGATTGAATTTGAACTTTGGAAGAAGGGTTGACTTCTATTTGAATTTTGTAAAATGTCTAATTTGATTTGATTTAGGTTGACTTGGTCAACCCTATTTGAGTTTAGACTTGGCTTAGACTAAAATTGAAATTTGGCTTTGAATTAGAATTGGTTTTAAATTGGAATTATCATTTTTTCTAAATGGGTAGCATAATGGCATAGTTTAAATAATAATTTGGACCTTGGTATTGAATTTGAATTTAGAATTTGCTTAGAAATAAGACTAGGTTTAGAACCAAAAGGATAAAATTAAAACATGGTTTAGATAATAGTGGTATGAATTTAGAAAAAATTTCACATGGCATATAAAAAGAGTGACTTTTTACTCAAAATATGTATAGAGTAATGCCTCTTTATGTAGGTGTATATAAATTATGTCCTGGACTTTGGTTTTAGACTTGACTTATTTTTAGATTTGATTTTTGAATACAAGTGGGTTTTTTACATAACAGTCAAGCATCACAAATATATTTTAATAACTAACACAAGTTTGCATCACATCCACTAAGTCTTTGATATACTTTATTTTGAGATGAGAATCTTATATATTATTCAAATTAATAAAATTTAATGAAGGTGGTGTGTACTCCCACACTCTCTCAAAATTTCATATGTGATAGGAAATCTTTGGGGGATATTACCTTTGAAACCATGCATAAATGAATGTTATGTTTCAAAAGATATTTATATGAAGTAATCTAAAACTAGGCTATTCATAGGAGGGTCTAGTCCCTTTATGACCACTTCATCTGTTGGATTTTAGTGAAGTACTACCATATTTTTGGATTACTTATAGTTTTTCTTGGATTTCTAGATGGTCTATGAAGAGAGAAAAATACATCCAATAATAGATTTAGGCATTAGGTTCTTCATAGAGGATACATACCATATATAAGAAACATTGGACTCATTGAAAATTATTTATAATGGATTATCATTGAGGGTTAACATATTTATTTAATGAAACCCTTTATGGGGAATTTTACAAAGCCTTAATGACACATGCAAATAATTTATATGACTTGTTAGATGTACAGGGATGGTAAAAATGGTGGGAGATGAAATCCTAATTTCTACACTTTAAATACTTGTGATAAGGTGATGAAATCCACCCCACACAATCAAAATAAAAAGAAAAGGTATCACCATTCTCATTCATAGGAATCCCACTATGGGAAAGTGAAGAACATACTTAATGAATCTCTTAGGATAAAGGAAAATGGTTAACTTCATGTTTATAGGTCACATTATCACGTGGAAGGAATATATGTGAATTAGCTACAAAAAATACAAGTAAAACAAGATAAATGTGAGAAAATAAATGACTTAGAAAAGAATGAGTTTTAAGCTCAACTTGAAATGATGCATTATTTTTAAGCCAAAATAAAAATGTTTTGAATATAAATGTGATTTGATTTTGGGTTTAAAATCCACTCTTTTTATTAATTTATTGCCACAAGAAATAGGTTATATGTTTTATAATATAATTTTTTACAAGAAAAACCTATGACAAATAAGTTAGAATGCTAATATGTTCTTTATGATGGGCAACTTACAAGAAAATATATTAGTACCCTCATATATATATATTTTAAAAATATATAAAAAATAAAGTTAAAATAATTGAATATTATTAAAATTAATGGGAAAACACATGCTTTTAGAAATAATATATCAAAAATATAATTTGCATGACCCCAACTAAGCCTCCAAAAGTTGGGTAGTTTTTTCCATGAAAAATTCATTGATAAGCAAAATGAATTCACTGATGTGTAGAATAACTTCATTGATGTAAAAAATTAATTCAATAATGTGTAAAACAAATTATATGATGTTAAAAATGAATACACTAATGTGAAAAATTAATTCACTAATGTGAAGAATGAATTCACTAATGTGTTGAAAAAATATGTTGATGTGTAGAACAAATTTACTAATGTTTAGAATAAATTCATTGATGTGCACAATTTTTGAATTATTCTATAAAAATTCACCATTTTTTAGACATATATTAAAACTAATAATAAAACCTACCAAAATTATTTTGTTACTTTGATGATATATTCACTACTGCATATGACCATTTCTTTATTTGTATGATGATTTCACTATTTTTGAGATCCAAAGGAAATAGGAAATAACATAAATGATTTCACCATTTTAATGGGAGAATTTTCTATTTTCATATGTATATTTTTTATTTACCTATGTGAATTTGTTTTTTCATAGTTCAATTTTTAATTTCAGAGTATGAATTTATTATTTTAACTTGAGATAGAAATTAGTAATTTTTTGATGAAAAACTAGTGAGTTAACTTATTTTAATCTATTAAAAGAAAAATAAATGTTTGAGTATTGTGGGATTAATTATGTCCCAAGGGCATGCCATTATGTAGGAAATTAATAAAAATAATTTTAGATCATTATTATTGAATAAAACATCAAAAATAACTTTAAAAACATAATATTATAAACCTATCTACTAGGCTTGAGTAAGATTAAACAAAATGAGAATCAAGTAGAAGGAAAAAAACATGTTATACCTTACTTGTAGAATTTTTTACTTACAAATTTGAAGAAGTATGTGTTATGCTTACTAGAGATCTCTAGACATTTCAATTCCACATGTGGGAGATATTTCCCCTTGTCTACACCTAGTTTGGCTTGGAAATGTTGAATAATTATTGAGTGATGTCCTAATATTTGATAGATATTTATAAAATATTTGGTCATGTTGAAACAATGTGAAGACCCTTTCATTTATATATTTGGAAAATAATTTTGGATCATCCATCTTGAGATGAAGATCAAAAGCCAAAGATTATTCATCCATTCTCATAAATAAGAGAGATGGACTGTAGAAGAAAAGGGATGAATTATGTCATAGAAACATAAGGGACTCAAATAATGACTCCTTGAGTGTGTAAGAGGGATGTAAGAGAAATAGTGTATAAGAAATGTGTAAGAGATTGTAATATTTCTTACTTTCACACTTGATATGATGACATCACTTTAGCTGAGACTATAATTTAATTTGTCTTATTAAATTAAAAAAATTAAAATCCATAAAATTTTCCATTAGGGGTAGATGAGGTTAATTAATAAGATAATTAATTAGCCATTGTAAAACAAGTGATTTTGGTAAGGTTAAAAGTGTTAATACAAAACATAATTAAAATTGACATGAAATGTCCAATTTTAAGTGTATACAGTAAATATATTATAAATTTAATCTCTACAATTTGAAATTGAAATGATTCACTATATAATATTATAAATTATATTTTTATTATATATTTTAACATGTTTAGTGATGTATTTAATAATTTAATTTATAACATTTTTCTTTTGAAGGTTTAGGGACTTTTGGTGGTTAGATTTTTTTTTGGAAATAAACTTCATTGGAAAAGCATGATAAATAATTTTTAGTAATATTCTTCCAATATTATACTCTTTAAATAAAAGTTATTTCTAAAAAAAGTGGATGGATGAGAATTTGATTTTATAAGTAGAGATTGCATAAATAAATTATACTAGTTACATTTTAGAAAATAATTAACATCGAATTCAAATAAGTTATACATAGAATTAAAATTTAATCTCTTCATATTTGTTTATTTTTTTGTTTTGTTTTTTGGTATGTTATTTAATTCAAGTGATAAGTTATTTTAATATTTTTTATGTTGTCTAATTTGTGGATATTTAATAAGTTTTTATGGAAACATATTTGGAATCTAACAACCACTATATTCCCATAATTTTGTATTTTTATATCTATTGTTAGCCCAAAATTTTTGATTGAAATCTCAAAAACCATGAACATGATAGGTTTTTGAATACCTATTATGTTGAATACTAATTAAATTTAAAAAATTACACTCTTTTTATTTATTTATATACTAACATTTGTGCGTGCACACATGAATATAGATGACAATGTTGTTATAATATTAATATATACATAATGGTATAAAATAGAACTTTTTCTTAAGTACACCCAAAACCCTACTTTATAAGATCTCAAGCTTTAAAACTATTGTTGTTTACAAATAGATAGACTAAACATATGTTTTTTTTTAACCTTGTATCCATTTCTATCCCAAAATATTAATTTTATGTTTTTATGAAATAATTTTTCCTAGAATTTGTTGGTGATCTTAGGTCATAAATAAGGGACAAATTATTTATAGCTTTTATGTAGGCAACCCAAGACAATGGGTATGGGAAATGTTTGTTTGTTTTGTTTTTTTTTTTTTTTTTTTTAATAAATTCATAATATTTATATTTATAACCCAATGACCTCTATAATTATAAATCGGTATTGTTAATCTATTTTATAATGCAATTGATATGTTAAAATTATAATTTATTCAAATGTTAGTGGTCACTAGATTTTTAACACAAAAATTATGCACATAAAAATAGATAAGTAAAATTATTTTACAAATAAACCTATAAAATTTAATTTATGAATAAAAATAAAGATTTAAAACATTATTAAATATTGTATAAGATATAATTTTAATTATAGATTATTGAAAACCTAACAATTATCAGAATTCTAAAATATAAGATTTATATAGTTAAAATCTAGTGACAACTATATCTATATAGATATAGATATAAATATATAACTCATTAAAATGTATAGAGGCATTCCATTTACATATCTATGCTATAAAATAATCAATATTTTCCCAAATTTTATCTTTTTAAACCATTCTTAGTAAATCAAATACATACATGATATTTTAGAACCTAACGACCTAAAGGTTCACAACATTTTTTATTTAATACTCATGTATGAATGCAAATGTTAACTATATGTCCATGGATTCAATTTTTGGATAAGAAGAAAAAATACATTGTATTCTTGAAATCTAAGAATCATTAGTTTCCCTATCATCAAAAGACATCACATTCTACCTAGAAATTAATAAATTTAATTATATTTTTGAATATAGTGATCACTAGAGTGAAAATATGGTTTTAACTAAATATAAGTTCATGTTGCCTTACATTTAAATGTTAATGGATGGATTCACATTTTATAAAAGGTAAATAAAAATTTAATTATATAAATTTTAATTAAAAATATTATTTATGAGTATAATCAATAAATATTCAATACTATTGTATTATAATATTTAAATATAGAATAATTGTAATGAAAAATGATTTAAAAAAATTAAAATTGTAGAGATCGAATTTAATAATATATATTTATGAGCATACTCAGTAAAGTTCAATACCACCATCTTAATACAAGTGTAGAACATTTAAAATGAAATTGAAATATGAAATTAAATAATTTATGATATATAGCACTATTGCTATTCATAACTCCTTTTGGGATTTCCATTGTATTTTACATTTAATTTGATAATAACATATATAAATATTTATTTTCTATTTTTAATATGTAATATTAATAATTAAATGAATAATTATTTTAAAATAGATACATAATTAATATTGTAAAACCTATTTTTCATTCAAAATAAAAAATAAATGATCATTTATAGATATATATTTTAAATCATTATTTTATTTGATTTTTTCCTATAAAGATTAAAGAGAAATAAAAAATACCATTATTAAAGCTAGTGAAAATTAAATAGAAATTTATATCACAAATAAGAAAATATGGGTGAAATGATAGAGATAAATTAAAGCAGAAAGAGATATACAAGTGAACCGATTGGGCCAAAAAAATTAGATAGAAGATTTTGTGCACTTTCTCACTAAATAAGCTTATAAATGGCCATAAATAGATATCTAATGAGAGATAAACTAATAATAATAAATAGAATGTAACTATATAATTTTTCAATGAAGAAACATAAAAAGCTGAAAGAAAATTTGTAAATAAGTAACATAATAAAAGAAATATAATAGGTGGGAAGAAGAAATGAACAAGGGAAATATTTGAAAATATATGGTGCAATAAAAATAAATAAATAGAATAGTTGGAAATAAAAAATAAATAAAAGGAACATATGTAAAGAATCAAAATGTGTGGAATATAATTAATAGAGCCAAAAAATATATTAGAACAAACTAAAATAAAAATATCATAAAAGCATCACACACTGAAAAAATCCATATATAATACAAATAAAATTAAAAAAAGTCTAATAAATATAAATTATATAAGATATAACAAAAACTAGTTTAAAAAATTATCACAAAATTATTCTTGAAAAAGTTATACAATTATCTAATACTCCATTTGTGTGATTAATTGAATAATATTTCATGTTTAAATTATGTTAATAACATGGAAATATTTGGTTATGTGAAAAAATTATAATAAAAACCTTACATGATCAAATAAATAATATCTATAATATCCACCACTCTCATTTAGCTCAGGTAATTTCATTATTTCCTAGAACTTCTCTCCCATTCATGATTTTTTTAGTGTCCCACCCATTCAAATTTTTACATAATTAATATCCCACTCAAAGCAAGATATTAATCTCATTTATCATTTTCAAAATTCAAACAATACTAATGAAAATAAAGCATCAAAATATATCTTTTAGTTTATTTTTGAAATTTAATTTTTTTTGTTTAGATAATATATTAATGTTATATGATATGATATTGAAATAAATATATAATATTAGATAATGATAATTTACACATTAAAATCTAGTATTAGACACTTAAAAATGTTAATTTTGAATTATCATTACCTTATATGAATTTTTTATATACACACATCTTTGGTGCATCCTAACTCTTTTATTCACTTGCCTTTTGTGGAAACAACTCTTCCAATTTTCTATCAAGCAACTACAAGATTTTTATAGTATATATCTAAACTAATTATAATCATAATAATATTTTATCCTAATCATTTTATATATCTAAACTAATTATAATCATACTCATATTGTATCCTATTCATTAGATCATTATTAATATATTTATAGACACCTCCAAACATACACATACAACTATTTTTTTTTTTTTTTTTAACTTTCCACCTCCTCCATACTTTTATGCATATCAAATAATGGTCATTTTCCAAACTCAAATTATCTTTATGATCCATGACATAAGCTATGAATGTCTATGGCAAGATAAATTACACAAATATTCCTAGATTTTAACATATTATTTCTAATACTATCCAACTCATAGAGTGTATATATACATATTGTGTGTGTTTATATATATATATATATATATATATATATATATATATATATATATATATATATATATATATATATACATATATATATACATATATAAGTAAGATTATTCTATAAATTTCACATTGAGAGGGACTACCTTACATATCCAAAATATAAAGAAAAATTATAAGGAGTAGGCTCTATGTAATACTTAAGCACCTAAGACAAGTTAGTTTCTCTATTTTCAAGTGTTATATTTTATATTATATGTTTCATCCATAACATTGGATCATTTTCATTCAAATAAACTTAAATGGAAAAATTATATGTATTTTTATTTTCCTAATTTGATACATAGGCAACTCTCAACCTTTCATTATAGAGTGGTTGGGGTCAACTAAACCCATCAATAATCCCCATTTTTATATCTTAACATACTATTAAAATTATATAAAAGGTTTAATATTAAAGGATAAAATATTTTGGGTTCTAAATATAGAATAAGTTCCTGATATCACGTATGAAGATGTTTATAAGTAGGTGCAATGAGTTCTGTGAAAATAATGATGCATATTTTACAGGAATGCATTAGGAAGTAGGTATATGCATACATATAAAACACATGAATTATTGCTAAAAATTTCATAATATATATCTAAATATCTATTTTATTGATCCAATTTAATCCATATTCACTTTCAATCCTTTATGCAACTCACACATAATCATAGATTAGACTAGATTAGTAACACCTTAGTGTACTAGTTCTTTTAGTAATTTTAATAATTTATAAATTACAATTTTTACATAATAATTTATTGTATAATTCATATTTTATATTATATCTATATACTATATAATTTGAATTTATCCTAAGTTTTATCTTACTAGACAAAATTAATCAAAAAATAAGGTAATACATATTAGGGAACCCGTTCCTTATAGAGGCCACATAAAACCCTAGGTTTATTTTAAGGATTCATCCATGTTTATTATTTTTTAATATTAAGTTCTTATGGTTTCATATATGATTTTTTAGTTCCACATACAATAACAAAATAAATATTTTTCACATCGATCTTAGCCTTCTACATATTTTCATGATCATAGCATATGCCATCTAATATAGCTAACTCTAGTCTCCCTATAAAATGGAGATATAGGTTAATTTGTGTTGATATTGAACATAATAAGATTCATTTTATTTTATTTTAAATGGATAAAATAAATAAAAATAAAATTCCTTCTTATTTTGATGCACATGTTAATAATAAACATGTAGAAGTACAAGATCATGTTAAAATGTCTGATCTATAAAATAAAAATCAAGATAATGAATAATACCAAGATAAATTCAATCTTAACGACCTTAATTTGGTATATCCTAAAAAATTTGAATCCTTGGATATTATTCTACATTAAATTTTATAGAAACATGAATACCTAGATCAAATCTTGAAGATAATCCTAAAAGTTAAAAATGCACAAAAGACTAAGGTTGAAAATATTAGGAACATCATGACCCATTAAATAATATTTATAAAAATTTTATGGTTATTGACCATACAATGTTTTTTCAACTCACTACTATCACTAATATTATTCATACATTTGCATCTATGGCTACACATGTGACTCCCACCTAACATATGGGGGAACACAAATTTTTTCTGAGATTTTGATTCCTATCCCTACACAACGTAATTATGTAAATCCTATAATAAGTAATCATTTTGTCATAATACATTATTAATTCGCAATCCCTTATGACAAATGTTATATATCTATGTGCTAAGGTGTTCTAGTTAGAAAAATGTTATTCTAGAGTGAGTATTTTGATTAATTTTCATGCATTTATTCATAATCCATTATCCAAAGATATTTAAAATTATACCTTACCTATATATTTAGTATCTCATGATATTAAATTATTTTATTATAAATTCTATCTAGAATAACACTTAATATCCTTTCACACATGTTTAACTATGCCACCATTGAAAAATTATTGACTAAGTTATTTCCATGAATCCTTAAGTATTAGGCTCTACATTATTTTTATGGCCTTGAATTATAATAATTTATTTCATTTAATAGTTTTTGTGATCAATTTATAAACCATTTTAAAATTAGTATCAATGATAAATTGTCTTATGTTTAAATTTTAACAATTAAACAAGGATTTATTAGATAATTTAGTGATTATGTACTTGGATACAATACCATGATTTCTAATATTATTAATCCTATGGATAAAAATGTTTTACAATATATATTCAATAAAATTATTATTTCCCATATCCATGAGTCTGTTATATTCTATACATTTACATAATTTGAAAATTTATTCCATACAACTAAGGATCCAAAAGTTAAGATCTTATCTTTGAATAAGCTAAAGTATGTGGTTAATCCCCCAAATACTTGAACTAACATGTTTAAAAGTAAAAAAAGTTAATGTAAATAAAAAATGGTATTTAGTACTTGAAGATGAAAATAATAATGCACATTTAACTCACATCAATTGATCACACAAACAAGCTCCTAATCTACCATTATCTCAAACTTGCATTCTATATTATGAGTCAACCCTTCTATTATTATATTACAAACCTAATATATCTTATATATCTCTTTAAAACCTACTTAAAATATCAAACAAACATCTCTAGACTCTTATTTCAGTCAAACTATACATAGGTCTATCTACCAAATATAGTTAGTATCACCTAGTTGATATTGATATGTCTTGGTTGGTGCCAACCCAATCTTAGCAACAACTAATTTATAAAACTAATCCCATACTTTGAGTTATCCCATTATACTAGTGTGGTGATGACATGATATATTATTCAATTGGACCCATATATAAACAAATAAATGTCTCATTCAAAAGGTTTTGGGTACTTATACGATATGCATCTATATACTATTATAGATTGAGAAAATATTCCCTATTATTCATAATTTTCACATATTTAACAAGGATAAAAAATAATACAAATGTGAATTAATATAAATTAAAGTCAGTAAATCATTTTAAAGTACCAAAGACACACCATTAGCTTCATATATATAGAAAAGTAGCACATTTACATACTCACACTAGGTGGGAGAACTATGTGTGGCTCAATTTTCATCCTTGAAGTATTGAATACATAAGAAATGGTATATCACCATATGGGTGTGATTAGGCTAATATAAATCCATGAAATTTATCCAATGTTTTTAGGTTTCCATCCCTTACAAGAATGATTAAGGTTTCACAGAAAATGAGAGTGATATCTAGTGTTGCATGCATCATCAAAGTTTAGGATTGTAAAAATAGATCAAGAAAATAAATTTTAAAATTATTATACAACCAAAATGTCATAATTATACACAATTAAAAACTAAATTATATTTTAGTATCAACTAGAAATACTAATATGATCATGTGTAACTACCTTAGGACATAAATGAATCAATTCAATAATCAAATAAACCACATTCTTACTTACCCATGATTTCCAGTTTTAGAATAAAATTAAACTTATATAGTCAACCAAAAATTCTAAGTATCTTTATCCTCTTATTAAGTTATATATTTAGCATATGCCCTTGTCAAATTAAAAGAAAAAAATATTATTAGTTTGCATTCAGATATATGCTTAAAACACACACACACACACACACACACACACACACACACACACACACACACACACACACACACGAATTAAATTTCAAAGTTATATCTTAACTAAATTAATCTTACCCATTAATCCAAGATAGGGTAAAATGTATCGGTGAACCCATGCGAATATCACACTATTCCAAACATTATGCATTTGCTTAGGTTTTCATCCATATAGTATTTAATATTTTAGAATTAGGATTTTATTTTTAAACCTTATTTTTTATTTTTTATTCCCCTCTATGGAAATTATAAAAAATTATCTATTTCCATATGGTTTCACACTTATCATCCTATTAGGGTTTCCTATATTAGTGTTATTTCTTGATTGATTGCTATGTGGATTTAAAAAAATCAAAATTTTAAATGCTTTGAGGTTTTCTCTAGTATTATTCATTGGATAAAACACATATTTTTTTCATCGAAATACTATATGTTTTTTTTTGGAATTGTCAATTTACCTAAATGACAAACAGTGTATCTATTTTCAAATTAATTTATAAGTTTCATCTATGTAATAATTTTTATGGAAAAACTATTTTAAATTCTAAGAATTACTCACAATTGGATTTGAATTTTTGATTATTTATTGCCTCCATGTTTGTTTAATTACTTATATTAGGACTTGAATATATTTAAATAAATTGTTTAAGGCATGATAAATTTAAAAAAAATGGATAATCAATCAAAAAACCTTAGTTATTAGCATCATATGTACTTATTTTTATAAACTCCATTCCTTATGCATATGATAATGAATGTATAAATATCCAAACATATGTGATTGTTGTTTCTAGTTATGTAAATGAAGAATATTGTTTTCAAGAATATGATTGTATTATGATTATGAATTTAATGATGAAAAAAAGAGGTTGCTATGATAGTGAAGACTACATTGAAGGAGAAAATGAGTCCATTAATAAAAAATAGAATAACATTATTATCCAAATTTCTCTTTGCATTATTATTTAAATTATATAATAACACAATATGAGAAAGATAATGATGAACATATGAATGTTTCTAATATACTTTATGAATTAAAAAGTGAATATTATTTTGTAAATAACCTTGTTTATCTCTAAAATTTCCACATTATTTCATCTCATTAATTTTTATAAAATGCAAAGGCATAAGCCTTTCTTAGAAATGGAAACATAATTTGAATAATATGAAGTTCCTTATGTATCTAGATATGGAAAACAAATGTATTAAAAATTAAATTCTTTTTCTATTTATATAAATGGAAAAATAATGTGAAGAATGCTAATTTTATTCTCTATCTAGAAATTAAAAGAGAATGTGAAGAATGTTAAACTCTTATCTCTCTACATAAATGTAAAAATAATGTGAATAATGTAAAGTTTATTATCTCTTTAGATATGGAAAAAAAGTGTAGAAAATGAAATTCCTTATCTCTCTTTAGAAGTGGAAAAATAAAATGAAATCCCTTCTATATTTATAGATTTATTAAATTATAAAAACCATGAAATAATTATCTATATTCTCTTGAAATACAATGTAAAAAAATCACTCTAAATTAACCATTTATTGAGACTAAATGTGATGAAAATTTAATAATATGCAATGATACATGTTTAGAATGTGAATTTATGGAATATATTTTTACACATTAGTTTGATGACCTTTCTCCACCCATGCCAAATCATTTAGTTAAAGTCTTAAATATATTAACATTTTTTTCTAATAACTCATCTCCTTAATACATGTTGTGGGTGATTTGAAACATAAAATGCATCACCTAAACCTATAAATCAAAGCATACCATGCTTTGGTTGGTTATAATTTTATATATGGAAACCCAATTAGTGAATTATTATAAATTAACCGTTAACTCATAATATATGGACCTATATTTAATATTTTTTATGGAATAAGTGATCCTTATCTACATCTTAGATATTTCAAGGATTCTATGGATTTCCAAAAACATTAACTAGAAAATATTTGTATTAGTTTCATTCTTTGATTAGTGGGTATTTATACTCGTATCTTGAGTTAAAATAGATATTTCTAATGTGGGACATTTAAAATAAGGGTAAAGAGTTGAATATGATTTCCTACCTTCTTTCCATCAAGGAAAATTGATTCTAGTGTGTGATTACATTTCTTAAGTTCAAGACTTGTATGCACCAATTGATATGTCAACCAATTGATTTTAAAATAAAATACATATTTTGTAGATTAATTATTTATAACCTCAACATAAAATTACTATATGTCACTTGTGATTAATTTAAATCTCTTTACTATAATAATATCAAAATTAAAGAGGAATTGATGCCTAATCTCATCCAAAGAAAGCACATGAAAAAATATATATACAATAATAAGTTCCACATAAAAAAGATAGGTAAACTATTACACCTCCTATATTAAATATTCTAGTCAAATAAAGTTAGGATAAGGTTCCAAATAAAGGGAAAAATTAGTTTACAATGTAGTAACAATAGTGGATAAACCTACCTTTAATAACAGGAAACCACTCATACTTTATAGTTTCAGAGATAAAAAAAAGATATTATTCAAAGATTATTTGACAAAAATCTAATCAATTTTCATCCAAAACATTAACATCCTCTTCACCTTCTGAATAATATCAAAATAAAATAATTTTGTACTTATCATGGAATTAATGGAAATTGATACAATAATTTTTATGTATTACAAAAAAGATTACAGAACTTGCCAATAAAGGGGTTATTGTATTTGAAAATTTTGATACTCGGCTAACAAGATCCCCTTATCCATATAATTCTAATACTAATTTTATGAAGAAAAATATTTCTTAGGGTGTTTATACAAAAGGAACCAATGGTCCATAATACTTATACATATATTGTTTTATAGGAAAATATCTTTTTATAATTCACATTTTAATCAAAATGATATATCCCAAGATATTCCCATTGTGGAACCATTGGTAATTTGAGATATAACTATAAATAACCTAGATAAGGAAAAATTACAAAATATAAATTAAAATTTAATGTATGTAAAATTAAATCTCCTTCCAACAAATTATGGATACAAAAATTTAATCATTAATCCAAAAATCAAAGGAAACATCAAGCTAACAATAACACATAGCAATGACAACAAAAAATCATTCAATTTGTTCCACAAAAGGACCAATAATCATAAGATTACAATAAATTATCACATGGAAAATTGGGAAATAGTTACTTAGAATCAAGTATAATGCATAATACTGCCTCCTTAGTTAGGATCACCATATTAGCCACATAATTTATGATTTTACAAATTAATGGGATCTTTTACATGTTGTTATCATGCCCATGGATGCATAGAATTTATGTAGTTCCCTATACATTATGCATGAAGTACATAACTACAATAGAGTTGTCATATTTATAGGTGTATGGTATGAGAATCTTCTATAATTAGTTATATTGCTTCCTCCACCCCCACCCCCACCATGATTTTTTGACACACATTCATGATCATTATTCATAATTGGATGATACACATATTCAAGATAATTATTCAAATATGGATGATACAAATATTCAAGATAGTTATTCAAATATGGATGATACACATATTCACAATCATTATTTAGATATATTTGATGCACATATTAAATATCAACATATAGACTCTATTTATAAACATATACAATAACTATCTTTATAAACAATTATGAAACATTGATAATGTAAAATATTTAATTATATACCACAAATTATGCCATATCCTATAGTACATACTTAGTTATAACATGTTCCAAAAGGACAACATGTGATGAGAAAACCTCTTATTATATAATAGAAACCACATGGTCCTCAAACTTTTATACACACACACACACACACACACACACACACACACACACACACACACACACACACACACACACACACACACACACACACACAGACACACAGACACACACACACACACACAAATTATACTCCACTTATACAAGTAATAATCATGATAAATATGGTACACCAGATGACTCATTTATCATATGCCATCCCACCCACAGTCGATAACTCACATCCATAAGAGAATACAATTCCAATGTTTGATATATTCACTTCCAAATATAATAATATTTATAGGATAATTTTATGTATTTAAAAACTCCTAAATATTAAAAAAAAAAAATCACATAATCCTAAAATATAAAAACATTCAGATATTTAAAAAATCCAAAATCAATATTTGACATTGACATGATTATTATTTTATACTATTTGCATATGTTATTTATATCATATTTGGTAGATGAAATATTATTTAAATACATACATGCATTTCATGGTATATAATTGTTATGAATGGCCATACTTTCATGGACATACACATGTTGGTTTTCCCTCTACCTAGTGGCCATGCTAATACTAGTGGCAACATGTCTCACAAGTTTCACTATTAGATGTTATATATTTATACAAACTTTTTTCTATGTTAAGATACATATATTTCTTACACATGCCTTGGTAGTTACTCATATTTTATATAATGATAAATATATAAGACATTATACAACAACATGATATTGATATATATATAAATAGTGTCAACTAGTTCCTTACTTTATGCACCATTGAATCTATTAATATTTTACATGATAGGATATTTTATGTTTGAATATTATTTGTGTCCATTGGCCTTGTTTGATGCATCATCCTTTATGCCCATTTTTTTGAAATTTTTATGTCCACTTATGTGTAGACCTCAACCTTATTTTTTGTGACATCATATGTCCCTTATATGCATCCCTTGGCCTTATGTGTGACACTAACTCTTCTACTTGTTCAGATTATTGACATTGAGTTTTATTATGATCTATATGATGAAATTTTATTCCATAATATTATTTAGTTACACTTATAATTCATTATTAATTGATACATTTATCTAGATATGACACTTTTATGCCCTGCATTCTATATGTTACATACATGTATTGATCGATATACATTAATTTGATGACATATTATCCACATGGTCAAATGATATTATATTATTTTTTATTTATACATGACATGGTAAAATAAAATATTTTGTTGAGATGTTTGACTTAAAGGATACATCCCTCATCTTAAAATGGAAGCATTACAGTGGGTTTGTCATAAGCCTCCATGCGTAGAAAATAAGAGCAGAATACACATTTCATAGAATTAGTTTGGTTCAAAAATATATATTGTTTAGATGCATGAAAAATATTGACACTTTTAGGAATATTATAGTTTATTTCTCACATTTATATTTCTATGAGATAATTATATAATTATGTGTGATAAAATAATGTAAGTGAGTTGTAATTCATCTAGACAAGATTAAGTTGAGATATATCTTAGAGAGAGTATTAAGGTTTGAACGAGATATGTTAGGAAATATTGTTGGGATTTAATTAGGCTTGAATCCTTATTTTTAGGAGATCATATATATATATATATATATATATATATATATATATATATATATGTATGTATGTATGTATGTATGTATGTATGTATGTATGTATGTATGTATGTATCTCTCTATATTGTATATGTGCATCAAATAAATTGAAGATAATGAATGAATAATTATTTAGAAAATAATATTTCATAGTACAGTATTTTAGTGCGCATTCATGTATTTTGTAAAACTCTATTATTATATGTGTTTAGTTTTAGTAATCTAAAATAGTTTGTCATATGACATCAGAGTGGTAAAAATGTAATATGAAAGTCATAACCAGGGTTAAAATTTATCAAACTTACATAAAAGTTTGAGATTAGATTTGTGTAATGATATATATGTAATACAATTATGTCTTATAGAGGAGAATATATGACCTTATGCATATAGCCTATATTTTATGATGTCTTATTACTAAAACTTGGAGACTTTGTGATTCCATATAGTTATTGGCATCTCATCACTAAATTTTTATGGTGACCTAAAAAATTTAAGATATGGATAGTGTTTTAATTTCATGTATACCTAATACCTATATTCAAACTACGTAATTAGTTTATTCACTGTGCATCAAAGTAAGATATGTTATCATATCTTACATTGATAATTTTACTCTTACAAAATTTGTTATGTTATGTGACCTTAGTTCCAAATACATTATCTCCATGTTAGTATGTCTCATCTTGTTATTTTCACCAAGTTTTCCATGTTTTATTATTCATACAGGTCTGCCCTTACCATGTAACAAGTGCTAATGATTTAATATTCAAAGTCTTATTTTTTTAAATTATAGTCTTAGTTTATAGTAATTTAAATTTCATTAAGGCAATATTTTTTATAATCCTTTTTAATATTCTTTTTATTTTAAAAGTCATTTATGCAAGAAAGATAATTTTGTGTAATGATAATGTCTTTTGTGTCATAAGCTAGATAAGATAGGTTTGTTTTTTAAATGAGTATTTAGATTATAGTGGTATTTTTATTATTTTATATAATCTATTTTGTTGGAGTCAATGTTAAATATAAACCTTGTATCATTTTTTTAATTTTTAATGTTTAAGATATATGTTGTCCTTATATTTTGTGTCTAGTACTAAATTTAATAAGTCATATCTTCACTATTTTAGTGCATTAATTAATGTTCTTATTTTTTATGTTTTAATATGTGTTTATTATCATATTAAATCAATAGAATATTTGTATGTTATCAATATAAATAATAGTTATAGTTGTCAAAAAGTTTTTAAAAAATGGATAAAAAATTACCTCATGGACCCATTTTAGTTGTATCTGACATCCTTGAATTAAATATGTTAGTCTTGTGGGGTATATATTTTTACATAAATGACATTCATATGAGACTCATGATCAAATTTTATAAGTATAAACATGTAGTAGGATGGAGTCAATGGAGGAAGGAAGATGAATGTCATCCTCTCATCAATCACCAACAATAGGGTTGTACATGATTTGGTGGCATTTTGTCTCAATTATGTATTTTATTTCCAATGTAGTGTGTTATTAAATAAAAATAGATAAATAATTATTGTTTATGTGATGTAATAAATGAGCATAATTTATTTGTATTTTACCCTAATGTAATAAAATGATGAGAGTTTATAAATTATTGTAACATCATGATGTTTAGGTTGTGGTTTGTCCTTCTAAAATCATAATTTGATAGTATGGTTTCTTGTCATCCACTTGTAAAAACATCATTTTGTAGTTTTTTTTTTTGGTAATCCACTTGAAAAAATAACTTTTGGTAGTAGGGTCATTGGTTAACCACATGCAAAACCATTTTTTTTGATTTGATGTTGTTGATCAATCTTGGTCAAAACCATCCTATTTGATTTGAGGTTATTGGTGAATCCTTATCAAAACAATCCTATTTGATTTGAAGTTGTTGGTCAATCTTGGTAAAAACCATCCTATTTTGGTTTTTGGTCAACCATTTAAAAACCATCTATATCATGACAACCATAGGTGGAACTTTTCAATACAAGATAATATTTTCCCCATGTTTGTACTATGGGGGAATGTTAAGACTATTATAGTTTAATGCTCACATTTATATTTTGGTGAGATAATTATATTATTGAGTGTGATAAAATAATGTGAGTTATAACTTTTGTATATATGAGTACATTGATATATCTCATAGACATACTCTTATGGTTTAAGTGAGAGATATTAAGAGAGATTATTAGGATTGGGTTAGCCTTGATTCCTTATCTGTAAGATCTCATTGTTATGTATGCATGTATGTATCTATTTTATTGGTGTTTCAAATGAATTGAATATATAAAATGAAATATTGTTTATAAAATAACAATTCATAGCATAATATTATAGTGTGCATTTGTATCTTTTTGGAAACTCTATTATTATGTCTAGTTTTAATAATCTAAACCAGATTTATTAGATACATTGATATAGATTGTAGATTCATACGCAATCATAGAAAATTTAAAATATATTTACATACACTTAGGTTAATATGCATGGATACATTCAAAATGATATATAATAAATGTATTTTAAGTTTTCACATACATACACTGGAGACAAAGGTTCTCAAATTTAACATATAAATGCATATAATTATATATTAGTCAGTAAAGATTCAAGGGGCATGATAGTTGTTCTTACACATATGTACACATTTTTAGATTAGAGAAGAATGATATTAGCTTATGTACATACATAAAAACATAGTTACTATCTATTGTAAAATGGTTTTCATTCTATTTAACATTGATAATATATGTGGTTATGATGGGTGCATGGATATAGTCTATACCCTTTCGATCATGCATTATATTATACATTGAGTGAAATTACATAAAAAAAACTATGTTCATGATGGTGGAATACACATTGTTCATTTACTTTTGATCATGAATTTTTTTTACATGGATTGAAAATCATCAAACTTGACTGAACTATTATAATTGAATTTATAAGTCATATGCAATGGTTTATTAACTTTATTTTATCAAACCCAACATGATGGTTCTTTTATTTACCTAAAAAATTGTTTATTTGAGTGAACCTAACATGATGGATCTCTATATTTCCAACATAGTTATTTTTTACTAAATTGCATACTCCCCCTATTCATTGTTACACTTGTTTTGAGAATGACCACCCCAAATCTCCAATGCTTCAACAAAGAAGTATTCTATCCAATAAGTTACAATGGAAAAATGGTTTCAGTAAAAACTTAGTCTTTTCTGTTTTTGAATTAAAAAATTGGAGCTTCATACCAAAGACAAAGTATGTTGTACACAATCAAGTATATTTTTTCATTTTACTTAGAAAATTTATTTATATAATAAAAGGGGGGATTTGTATATACTAAAATTTTGTCTTTATTACTTCAAAATAAAAAAATTGACACACATGTACCACACATAACTTGAGCACAAAAATAAGGTCATAATCTAGTATTCTCTCACACTTGAATGTTATATCATGAGTCAACCCTTACACATTATTTTTAGACAACTAAAGTAACCTCACTATGTTTCAAACATGATTAATATATTACACTAATCTTAGTTCATTACACATGTACATAGGTTAGGTACACAAAATAAAATTAATATCACCTGACTTTATATGGTTAGTACATATCTACTCCTAAAAATGGTTATTTTATAAAATAAAACCAATCCTTAGGTTCAACCCATCATCTCAATGTGTTAGTGGCATGACAAATTATTCAATTGGATTCATATATAAAAAAATCAATGGATCATTCAAAATAAAATAGGCACTTATTTGATATACACTTATACAATATTTTAAACTTATAATATATGTCATATTCTTATTTATTTGGACATATATCACTATGAGTAGTCACAATCCAAGTCTGAAGCACTATAAATTCAACTCAAAGCAATCATTTTTATGTATCAAATCCAAATCAATAGTTATATACATATAATGAAGGACCAAAATTTCAAAGTCACACTAGGTTTGAGAACTACATGTGGTTTGATTTCCTTTCTTTGATTATTGGATATGAAAGTAGTGGACAATCATCAAATAAGGGTGATTGGGTTAGCTCGACCATTAATATTATTATAATTTTTTAATTTTATAGCCTTCATAAGCATACTTAGGTTTTAAGGGCAAATGAGATTAATTTTTAGAGGTGAGTTCATCATCATACATCAGGATCAAAAAAATAAAGAAGGAAAAGACAATAAAAGGTGACCTTAAAATTATTGTAATCTAATTCTATGTAGGTTAGTATTAACTGGTGATAATGACATGATCTTTCTCAACTAACCCATCATAATCAATAAATTAGTTATATAATTGAATAATACACGTCTTCTTATCCATGATTTCCATTTTTAAAATACAATCATATTTAGACAATCAACCAAAAATTATTAGTATCTTGATCTCCTTACTAATTTATATATTTAGAATATGACCATTTAAAATTAGAAAAATCAATCTTAATCTTGTATTTAATATATATGTTTATATGTGTATGCACTTAAATTTTGTATGGTCTAACATTTTATGAAAAATCCAATTATGATCCAAGGACCTCAACCAAAAATATTCCTAGACCTAATTCTCACCCCCTTCTAATAGTTTACCTCTTTATTGGAATTTTTGCTGATTACATTTTCCTTTTCCAAAGTTTTTTCTTGTAAATCAAATAAATACTTACATGTTATTATCGTAGTTGTGGATAGGATCACCATATCATGTGATTGCACAAGTTTGTGAGAAGTTCAAATTGAGAAATCACACAAAACATAATAGATAAAAGTAAAACAAATTACATATATGAGAATATTTGATAAAGAAAATAGGATCCAAATGTACCAATATTCCATTAATAAAATATCACAACTATGAGATGTAAATATAGGGGAGTGACTGTGTAACTCCTCCATGTAAATATCCACAAAATTGGTCAAAAGACCATAAAAATATAATAATAAATCCTCCATAAAAGTTGGTAAATAGAGCCAAGAATAGAGGAGTAACTCCCATACCCAAAATATCCTATCAAGGAAGTCACTTTCTAGTCATCCAATCAAAGTGCACACCCGAATAAGCTTATCCATGAAATTAGGAAAAATACAAGTGAGGGGGAAACTACCATAATAAATAAATATGGGAAAATAAATAACCCCTACCTTAACTACCCCATAAGCATAGCTTATTTGGGTAGTGTAAAAACAATTTGTCCCAATAACTAGGCCTCATGACGTACCCATGTACAAATTAATATCTCATAAAGAAGAGATAAGGAGAAAACCCATAGGAAAAAAAATTCACCCAAAAGAGAGACATAAGAAGAGTCTAGAAGACATCCATTCCAAGAATATGATGATGTAGTGTCCCAAACCTCAATAAGAGATCACAAGTGAAGATATTTATTATCCCGAAAAGGTTTAGTGAAGATGCATACAATTTACTTTTCCATCTTGAAATATATTAGATCAATGATGTTTTCATGAATGATATCTCTAATGAAGTGCATGTGAATATCTATGTGTATGGTCTGCTAATATTGAACTAGATTCTTACAAATCCGAATGGTACTCTAGTTGTTGCAATAAATGATGGTAGGTAATTTAAAATAGATACTAAACTCTATCAAAATCCTCTAAATGTATATGGATTTAATGGAAGTATTGATATCCCATATGTAATTTTCCACATTATATGATAAATAAATAACATTTTATTTATTTCTTAACCAACTAATCAGACTTAAACCAATGGAGATTCTATAAACTAAAGTGGACTTGTGATTATAAATATTTCCAACCTAATCTAATTTAGTATATCCAATCAAGTTGACATCAATGATATCTATGTATTGAATCCTATATCTATGTGTGCCTGAAATGTACTTAAATACCATCTTATCTAATTTTTAATTTATCTAATGGGGTTATTTCATATATTTGGAGACTATGCCCATTGAAAATGATATGTCATGTCTAATATGTGTCAAGTAAATAAGGCTATCAGTAAGTTGTAAATACAATGTAACATAAAAAAAAATTGAAGTAAAATCTACCTAAAGATTGAATCTAGATAGAAAGGGAGTTGAATTTTAGTTAAAATCATCCATGTGAAATTGAGCCAGTAGATAGAGAGAATACTTAGTCTATACAAGATCAATCCCTAATTTATACTAAGAAATTTGAATCCCAAGAAAGTAATGTAACAATAATAAGTTTATCATGGAACATATGTCCTAAAAACCCCTTTTCACTAATGTAATGGATTAAGAAGAGATATCACTAATAAAAATGTCATCAACATAAAAAACCAAAATCAAAATTGAATCTTCCTACCATAAGATATAGACATTTAGATCTAAGTGGCATCTAGTGAATCCTATTTTAAGAAGAAAGGAATGCATTTTACTATATCAAGATCAAGAGGATTATTAGAATCCATATACGTATTTTTAGAGTCTTCATATATGGGAAGAATTATTAATAAATCCCATAGGTTGTTCCATGTAAATATCCTCCTCAAGATCACCATGAATAAAGTCACTCTTCACATCCATTTAGTGAACATTCTAATGATTGGTTGTGGAAATATCAAGTGTGAGTTTGATAGAGTTCATTTTGGTTACTAGTGCAAAGGTCTATATGTAGTCTATGTTATGCACTTGAGAGAAACTCTTGGTGACCAACTATTACTTGAACCCTTTAATGGATCCATATGCTTCATACTTGGTCTTATATATCCATCTACATCAAACCATATTCCTTCCCTTATGAATAAGTTTCAAATCCCAAGAATGATTCTTTATTGAAGAGTTATAATCATCTAGCATGGCATAATCCCACTCAATAATAATTGGTGCCTCCTAAAAAGTCTAAAGATATAAAGAAGAGGCATAAAAAGCATGTGTACCAATTTTAACATGTCTACTTATCAGCTGAAGGATCCCCAACCCATGTACCTACACTCTACAATATCTACCTAGCCAAAAGAGGACTAAAAGTGTATGAGTCAAACATAGAAACATCATTCTCTAAAGTGTGGGTAGATGTGGATGGAGATGAATCCCCGTCACTACTCTCACTATCATAATTGGAAGAAGTGTCCTCAACATTTGGAATGTGATCAAGGTGATTTAAATCATTTGAATTGAATCCAAGTGAGTATAATGAAGTGGTATAAGTGTCAAGTGTTCATTATATGGTACTCTCCTAAGATTAAACACTTATCTCTATGAATAACTCATTTGTGGTTGGATGAGTAATGAGGTACCCTTTGACACCATCTAGATAACCTATGAAGATACAAGGATTAGTATGAGGTTCTATATCCTTGTGTTTCTTCTTATTATACAATCCATAGTTAGAGATCCAAAGACTCTGAAATGCTTAACTATAGGTTTCTTATTGTACCATGATTCAAAGGGAGTTATGTATTTTAAATCTTTGTGGGGAACCCTATTCTAAATTTATTAATCATAATTAATTGCTTCAACCTAATACTATGGTGAAAGTGACTTAGAGTGAATCATATAATTAATCATCTCTTTCAAGGACCTATTCTTACATTATGCAGCTCTATTTTGTTAAAGAATATATATAACTATCCACTACAAATTAATCCCTTATGTGGTGAAAAACTACTCAAACATATTATTAAAATACTCGCCCCAATTATCAATTATAATAACCTTGATGTATTTCTCAGATTATTTCTCTATAAGAACTTTGAAGTCTCATATTTTTTTAAAGATTTCATATTTATACCTAAGGAAGTAAACCCACATGTATATCAATAAATAATAAGTGAAGGTAAGGACATACTTATCCCTTGTGAAAGATATATTAGGAACAGGCCCAAATACATTGCTATGTAATAAATTTAATGCTTGTGAATCCCTTCAAAAATTTCCTTTGTAAAATTTATCTTTGGGATGTTTCCTAAGGGTGAAACCCTCACAAATACCCTTAATGAAATTGACTTAATTAATCATTTTACCATACCATTTTTTATGAGTTATTATAGGTAGCAATAGTTGAGGTAGAAAAACCACTCATGCTAAAGATTGTTAACACCATCTAAATGAGTTAATAATGTATTCAGAGAATAATATGAGAAGATATATAACATAGATGAATGATCTACCCTACCCACTACTATTATAGAATCATTTATCGAATTCTCTGATTATGATTGAATCTAGTGAAAACTCTACCATCATGCCCTTACTGATGTGAGTGATTTGATACACTGATATGAGATTAGTTAAAAGTGATGGAACATTAAAAACATTATTGAATTTTTCTCCATGAATTTCAATAAACACTCTCTCTTCAACTTATATTGAAGTGTCATCACCCAAAGTGATAGAATATATGTTGTAAGGCTCTAAAGAAGAAAAATCAAATTTTTAATAGAACATGTTATGTGAATCACATGAGTCAATAAATTATGAGGAGGTTGGATATGCAACTACTATAAGAACCTTGCCCTTTTATTTTTATTTATCTTTACCTTTTGACTTATAAGAATCTTGAGTTGATGAATTTTATTTGATAGACTTAAGAACACCTATGTTATTCTTTTATATAAGATGATTTAGGTGATCATATTATTTTTTCATGAACGTCTGTTAATCATACCCATTTTTATTTATATGGGCACACTTAACATTTTATTTCTTAGGTTTATCATTGGAAAAGGAAGTTTATGTGGTTGTTTTGGCAAAGGTTGATTCTTTCTTATTCTCTTGATCCTTATTCTTTTTATTCTTCTCTTTATTTTAATCCTTATATTTTGAATTCATATCCATTAAATATATGTGTTTCAATGAATTCAATGTTCCAATCTGTATTAACTTGGCTTGATCCTGAGTCAAGGCAAAAATAAAGGCATCTAAAGATGGCATTTTCCATGTAGTGCTTAGAGTACTTTTAGTGGCATGGAAAGTAGAGACAAAGATTGAGTAATCAATACCTAACTTGGAGAGTATATAAAAAATAGTTTGGTCATATTTATTCTCTATTACACATTATTTCAAATGAAAGGTCAAAGGCTTGAACTTAGTGAAGAAATCCTAAGGGGTGTCAAAGTTTCTAGGATTTATGCTAATAAGTTTATTTTCATGTTCATGACCTTTCATCACATCTTGATTCCCAAAAATATTTTCCAAGATGGTCCACTTGTAATTGGATTATTTATTGGGTTATAATTGAAATAGAAGATTAGGAGACATATCAACCCCTAGGCTTCATCACAATAATTTTACCACTTAATTATTTTTGCTTTTGTATTAGGTTTAGTTTCTTTGCCCATTATAATACAATGTAAACCCTTAATACTTAATATAATTTGAATTTTGGTTTTACACTAATAATAATTAAATAGTGTTAGTGGATTAATTGAACTTGTATCCATTAGTGAAGAAATGAAGTTGCAATAGCAGCTGAAGTTGTTATTGTAGAATTGAAAGTGGAAAATAGAATAGAAAGTGACTCAAAAACATAGAACACACCATTGAACTATGAAATAGTGACCCCCCAATTTTATAAAAAAGGCATGATAAAAATACATTGGAATAGCCAAAAATGCATCTTGAGTAACCAGTGCAAATATAAAAAAAGACAAGTGATCTTCAAGAAATAAAACAAGGATGTCAGGCTCAACCATAAATATGTCCAAGAGCACTATATAAATTGATCAAGAGAAAAAATAAAGATATATTTTTTTATGCGAGGGGGTTTGGCCACCTACCAAATTAGACCTCAATATTTGGTTTTAGACTAGTAAAAAATGAAGATTTTTTACAAAAAACAACTTTCAAGTCTTTTAATAGGCTCACAATCTATTTTTTTTAAACAATAAATTTTAAAAAAAATATCACCCCACAAATGAATAATTTTATACAATAAAATAATAAGGTAACCTTTATAATGATCTTTCATGTAAAAACCCTTCCCCCATTTTTAAAGGATCACCTTCCAAAAAGACTATGTAGTCAATAAAATGTATTGACCATCTAAAACATTAAATGCATTTTAATTTTTAAAAAAGGTGATTTAAAGAAGGGACTTACCACTAAAAAAATACCATGAATTTTTAGATGAGTGATTTTCAAAACCACATACATGAAAGGAGTAGGTTTTTTGAAAAATAAGTTGTTTTTGCAAAATACCTTATGCAAGGCACCTAGAAGAATGTCCAAGAGGTTCACGTGGGGGAGTCATGACTTGAATAGGTTTTGAAAATAAAATTATACCATTAGTATTTTTTTAATAATATAATTTACCAAAGATAGGCTAAAGACATCAGAGGAAGGTTGATCATCATAAATGAGGTGAGCTTGGAGGAAATGTTAGTGATGGACAATGGAGATGGAATTATTGTTGGTTGGTTAGGACACCCTATATTTAAAGACAAAAAGGGACATAAAAATGCGGAGGAAAATAAAAAAGGAATGAATTTATTATCATATGTACGAAAAATTAAGCAAAGGTAGGTGGTGAGAAATACCAATATATAAAAAAGTTTAGTGAAATAAAAAGAGAAGCATAAACCTCTTTTATTTTTGGTTTTAATCCTCCAACTAATGGATTTTCAAGATAACTCAAATTTTTTTCAATTGAATCACCCTTGATGATCTCCCCATATTTTATTAAAACCCTAGAATCTGTGAATGGATTATTTATTATATAGGTCATTTTATAGAGTAGGTCATAAGGATGTTGGACTAAGATCAGGCTATAAGAGGCCAAAAAATAGGCCATGAGAGGAGGTGGTGAGACATTTTTTATCTAACCAAGTCATGAAATGATGTCAAATACTACATGTAAATGTGCCACTATGAAGTAAACACCCTATACAAAAAACCACCTCTAAAAATAGTAATACCACTATTTTTTTAAAAAGACCCACACAATTTATAGGCCACTTTAGATGACTACGAGGTTTTAACATATTTTGATATTTTTAAGAATTTCAAACCATTAATAATTTTTTAAATCCCTCAAATATGGATTTTAATGATAAACCCTCAAATTTTTACAATAACTCAACATTTCAAAATAAAGTTAACATCATAAAACTAAACACATGATTACTAGGGTGGTGCTTTAATACCATATCAAAGTTATGGCTAGGATAATTGGATCATGAAATTTCACAAGTTTTTGATAGGTGTGAATAAATAAATCACACAACACATAATAAATTAAATTAAATGAAATTGTATATATGATAATATTACATAAAAATATGAGGCCAAATACCAATCTTCCATTAAAAAAATCTAAAAAAAATGAAATGTACATAAAAGGGACTTCATGTGCAAATCCTCATTATAAATATTAAAAAAGTATTCAACATACCCTCATAATAGAATAATAACTCCATAAAATGTTGTTAATAGAACCAAAAATCTAGAAAAAACTTCATTATCTTTAAATTCCATCCCAATATATCTTCATAATTTTCCATGCAAAAAAAAACCTTTCAAAAACCATGAATATGTGATACTTTAGAAAGTCATAACTAAAAACTATATTCACATGATCGAACTATTTTTTTATTAAAAAACTGTGATAGACCATATATTTATCTATACCCTTTAAAATAATCATTACACATAAATGAACCCTTAGAAGCTATATATATATATATATATATATATATATATATATATATATATATATATATATATATATATATATATATTCCAAATATCAAACTGAATATATCAATGAATATATATCACAAAAACTAGACCAATATGCATGCTTAAAAAATCTCAGTGTTTTCAAAAGGCTTAAGCCACCAAATGAGTATTTTTACCAAAACCATTCTTATCAAATTTTCCATACAATAAAATAGAAACTATAAACTCTCTTTCCAAAAATAACATGCACAAACTAAATCAATAACTTGATGGAAATATTATCATTGATGTCAAAGGTCTAGCATTGGTGATAAAGGCCCCATAACATTTAATGGTGTTTTTAATATTCATATCTTGGCTAATGTGTGTTAATATTTATTTAATATTAATTAATATAATTTTAGTTGCATAAAATTCAAAAGAGGGCCCATGGAGAAGTCAAAGAGTCATGGGATAAACACAAAAGAGGAATGGGATACATTTTCCCATGAAGAGTCATCTTGAAGAATTCTAAGAGTCAACAAGTGAAGATAAAAAGGGTATGGCATATTTTTCCATGAAGAGTCACCTTAAGGAATTTAAAAGGTCACCAAGATAAAGCCAAAAGAGGAAAGGATGCATTTACTTATGAAGGTTCACCATATGACTTTTCAAATGCAAGGATACAAAGGGTCATGTAAGTTTGGCACCATTTTCTATGAAAATTAAATGGTCACAAAGGGTAAATGCCAAAGGTCATTTGGAAAGCTATAAATAAAGGATTTAGAATCCATTTGTAAAATACAAGAGAGTGCATGGTTTTTATTTATTTTATATAAGAAAAGAGGATAGAATAGAAAGAGATGTTATAGAGTTCTATCATTTGTTGAGTAAGCAGCATTGAGAGAGAGTTGTGTTTTATACACAAGATGGTTTGGTGGTCCTATGGGTTGGTGCTCAAAAATATTTACAAGGTGTTGATGCTCTTGTGGGTTGGTGTTAAAAAATAGTTTATATGTTGGTGCTTGGCAAAGGGGTTGGTACTTATACAATTTGGCGCTTGCAAACTTTATAATTTGAGTTGGTGCTCTTTCATATACATGATATTGTTCTATATGGTTTTTCCCATTTTGGGTTTTTACATAAAAATATGGTCTCTCTCTCTCTCTCTCTCTCTCTCTCTCTCTCTCTCTCTTGTGTGGTGTATATTTCCTTTAGTTTAATTACATATCTTCAATGAATAGCTAAGTGGAATTTGATTAAGTAAAATATTTATAAGATATATGATATATTAATTCACCCCCCTCTCTTAGTATATCATGTTCTTAAAAATTGGTATTAGAGCAGGTTCATTTTGAAAAAAAATTGCAGGTTGAAGGTAGATCAGGGAAAACATGATGGCTAGATCACATGAAGTTTTTAATTTAAATAAGGCACCTTTGCTTGATGGGACAAATTATGCTTTTTGGAGCATAAGGATGAGGACTTATTTTATGGCCCTTATATTTGACATTTGGCAAGCAATGGTGGAGGAATATAAAGAGCCACAGACACTTGTAACTACTCTGACAAAAAATAAGGAAAGTTAAAATAATGCTAAAGATTTAAATGCTATTTTATATGGTTTATGTGAATCAATTTTTTTTAAAGTTATGCAATGTAAATCTACTCATAAAACTTGGGCAAAGCTGGAGAATATTTACAAAGGTGATGGAAAGGTTCAGTAAGCTAAGCTTCAAGATTTCAGAAGATAGTTTAAAAGTTTGAAGATGGAAGATGAAGAAAATATAGTGAGTTACCTTTTGTGGGTTGATCAAATAGTTAATTGGATTCAAGGTCTTGGAGAAAAGTTAGAAGAATAAATCATGGTATAAATTTTTTTAAGATATCTACTTTTGAGATATGATGCAAAAGTTTCAACAATTGAAGAAATGAAAAATTTAGCCAAGATAAATATGGATGAGCTACATGGTATTCTTACAACATATGAGATGTAGACTGAATAATAAAAACATTCAAAGAGATAAACTAATTTTAAGACATCAAAGAAAAAGAAGGCTAAGATTAAAGAAGCAAGTGACATTTCTAGCAATGATGAAAATGACAATAGATCTATATTCATCTACAAGCCAAAAAAGGGCATAGGAAAATATCAAGGAAAATTAATTTTAAAATATTTTAATTATGGACAGATTGGACATTTTGTAGCTAAGTGCCCAAATAAGGGTAATGGTGATAATGAAGAAGCAAAGTTTACATACAATAATAATTTAAAAATGAAATTCAAGAAGAGATTCAAGAAGAAGAGTTTGTATTCTAAAGATCCTAGCTCAGCCGAAGATAGTGGAGTCAGTGATTCAGAAGAAGAGATTCTATTCATGGCCATACATAAATATGCCTTGACAAGAAAAAGTATAGATGGTCAAGGAAAAGAATATGATGAATCCAAAGTGAATCTAGAAGGAGAACTCATTTGTGCCTTATAAGAGTTAAAATCTCTTGAGAAGAATAATTGAACATTGAAGCTCCAGATCAAGAAAAATGAAAAGGAGTCAAAGGAAATAATTAAAGATCTACAAACACACTATGAAGAATCCAAGAAGACTGAAAAATATCTAATGGCACGGTTGAAAAAAGTAAGTGAAGAATATGAAAGGTATGTTATTTGAATTGCTTCTTTAAAAGTAGATCTTGAGAAAATAAATAAAGTAATCAATGATAAAGCAACCAATAATTCAAAATTTGAGAAAAACACTAATATATTGAATAAGTTATTAGAAATCCAAAAAAAAATATCAGATAAGATAGGTATCGGATTTGAAAAAAGAAAGAGCTATGTTAAATCTCTTATAAAAGAGGAAATAAAAAAGGAAGAAGTTAAGAGTATAGAGGACATCTCAAACAATGAAGGTTGGAAAGAACAAAGCTACAAAAGGCAATTAGGTAAGAGAAACACAAACATGTTTTATTTTTATGGTTGCTTATTTTATTGTAATGGATATGGTCATAAGAAAATAGAATGTCAGAAAAGGGATAATAATTTTAGAAACAAAGAGAAGGAAACTCATGTAGAGACAAGTAGAAGCCACAACTCTTTTGCTCCTCTATTAGGATTTAATAAAGAGGACATAATATGTTACAAGTGCAAAAACTTTGGACACATATCCCAATAATATAGAAGTGTGTTTGAGTTAGTTAAGAAGGATAAGAATTTTAAGGCTACATTCATCAAGAAGAAAGTTCAAATAGGTTCATGGTATAGGAAATAACTTAAAAAGTCTAGGTTGGTACAAATAGCTTTGCATTCAAGAAATGAATAAAAGCCATGGTTAATTAATAGTGGATGTTAGAGACTCATGATAGGAGACAAGATCAAGTTCATAACCTTGAAGAAGAGAAATGGTGGCATAATGAAACTTAGAGATAATAATATTGCTAGAATTGATAAAAAAGGTAAACTAAGTTTGGATAATGGTAGAACTAAAAATGAAAATGTTTTATATGTAGAAGATCTTAAGCATAATATTTTTAGTGTAAGTCAAATGTGTGATCAGGGGCACACACTAAAGTTTTATGTAGAAGGTTGTGAAATTAGGAGAAAAGATTCAAATGTATTGGTTACATATACTTAGAAAATAGGTAATAATTTGTATATGTTATCAGACATCAAAGGTCAAAATTTTTATTTGAGTCAGATTGAATAAATTTGGCTATGGCACAGGAGAATGGGACACATAAATTTTGACAATCAACAAGAAGCAAGCAGTCAAAACTCTTTTAAAGATTACAAATTTATCCAACATGCTTTGTGAACCTTGTCAACATGGAAAATAGGCCAAAAGGTGGTTCAAAACAAAAGAATACTCGACCACTCAGATGTTAGATCTTGTTCATAATGATTTGTGTGGACCTATGAGAACTCAAAGTACTCAAGGTGAGAAATATTTCATGTTGCATATTGATGATTTTTCATGTATGACTTGGTTAATGTTTTTAAATAAAAAATCATAAGCTTTAAAACATTTCAAAACGTTTAAAGCATTAGTTGAGAATGAAACTGGTTTGAAGATTAAGTTCCTAAGATCAGATCAAGGAGGAAATTTCATGTCAGATTAGTTTATTGAGTTTTTTGAAGACCATGGAATAAAGAGACATTATTCAGTAGCCAAAACTCCACAAAAAAGTGGAGTAGTTGAATGGAGAAATGAAATAGTTCAGGAGATGGTGAGGGTAATGCTAAATAAATCCAAGATACTAGATGACTTTTGGAGAGAGGTAGTTTGTATATTAGTGCATATTTATAACATAGAATTATTGAGATTCAATAGTGACAAAACTTCTTATGAGCCATGGAAACACAAACTAGCTACAGTTGATTATTTTAGAGTTTTTGTTAGTAAATGCTTCATAAAGAGAACTGATGAAAAACTAGGTAAGTTTGAATCTAGAGTAGATGAAGGTATATTTCTTGGTTATTCTTGAAAAATTAAATCTTATAAATGTTATAACAAAATAACCAAGAAAATAGTTGAAAGTGTAAGTGTTCAGATAAAAGAAGATGGAGCACAAAGAATCGGTGATCCAATAGACATTCCCAAAATCATTGAAGAGGAAGAGTTTGAAGAATTACATGAAGAAAAAAATGAGAAAAAGGATACCAAAATCACATTGAAATATGTCTACATAAATCATAATCAAAGTGACATCATCAAGGACATAAATGAAGGATTTCACACCAAAAGAATGATGGTAAGTGAATCTAAGCAAGTTACTTTTTCTTTGTTATCCAAAATTCAGCCTAGAACTTTTACAAAATCTAGACATGATAAGAATTGGGTTACGGCAATGGATGAAGAATTAAATAAAATAGAAAATAATGATACTTAAGAATTAGTTCCTAGACTAAAAGATCACATTGTGATAGGAACAAAATGGATTTACAAAAATAAGTTGAATGAAACTGAAGAAGTGACCAGGAATAAAAAAAGATTAGTATGTAAAAGATATGCTAAGATTGACGGAATAGATTTTAAAATGTTTCTTGCATATGTAGTGTTTAAAAATTTCAAAGTGTTTTATATGGATGTCAAGTCTGCTTTCCTAAATGGGAATCTAGAAGAGGAGGTCTAAATAAAACAACCAAAGGAATTTATTCTCTCAAACAATAATAGCCATGTATGTAGATTGAAGAAATCACTATATATATTGAAACAAGCTCCCAGAGCTTGGTATGCAAGACTTGATAAATACCTACAGGATCAAGGTTTCAAGAGAGGATTTGATGATAGTAATCTCTATATCAAAATAGAAGGTGAGCATCAATTAATTGTTATTATATATGTTGATGACATAATATTTGGAGGTAGCATTGAAAATATGACAAAATAATTTTTTGAAAATATGCAAAAATAATTTGAGATGTCTATGCTCAAAAAATTGTCATTTTTCTTAGGGTTGTAAATTTTTCAGTCAGATAAAGGATTTTTCATATCTAACAATAAGTATGCCAAAGAAATGTTGAAATTTTTTGGTTTTGAGGATTTTTCACTAGTTAGTATACTGATGGGTATAGGGAAAAAGGTTAGTAAGGATGAATATTCACCCATTATAAATCAGTATTTTTATAGATGTATGATTGGTAGTCTTTTATATTTGATAGCATCGAGGCCAAACATTATGCATGTAGTAGGCATGATGCAAGATATCAAGCAGCCCTAAAGGAGAGTCATGTTTAGTTGGTGAAGATAATATTTAGATATATCAATGGGACATTAGATTATGGATTGTGGTATCCCATAGGTAGATATTTCACTTTGGTTGATTATACAGATTTAGATTGGGTAAGTTGCTTGGATGATAGAAAGAGTACAAGTGGAGGAGCTTTCTTCCTCAGTGATAGCTTCGTATCATGGCTAAGCAAAAAGCAAAACTTGATATCACTTTCTATAGCTAAAGTAAACTATATTGTAGTAGTATTGTGTTGTACTCAAGTGATTTGGAAGAAGAAAACTTTGGAAGCTATCAAGGTAAAATATGATGAACCTATTTCTATTTTTTGTGATAACACAAGTTTTATTAATATTTCAAAGAACCTAATGATGAATTCAAGAGAAAAACATATTCCCATTAGATATCACTTCTTGAGAGAGAAATTTGTAGATTGGTAGGTTAAGATGGAATATATTAATACTATATAACAAATTGCAGATATTTTCACAAAGGCACTACCAAAAGACACATATAAGAATCTACAAGAGAAGTTGGGAGTAATTTATTTTACTTCCTACCATTGAGGATCAACATCAATTGGGGGGGAACTAAGTGTTAGCTCTAGGATAGGCCCTTTTCCATTGATGTCAAAGGGGAGAGAACAAAAATATGTATAGGAACAAGTATAGGTATAGGTGAAAAAATAGGTACAAGGAATAGGTACAACTTACTGTAGTAAGGGGGAGTTACTATATATTTTTCATATGGCAGTATGTACAGGTTAGCATGTGTAGTGCAGGTTTTAGGATGTGACAATTTTAGTTTGAGATTTCCATCAATGATAAAGGGGGAGATTGTTGGAAATATTGTCATTGATGTCAAAGGTCTAACATTGGCGATAAATTCCCCATACCATTTAATAATGTTTTTAATATTCATATCTTAGCTAATGTATGTTAATATTGATTTAATATTAATGAATATATTTTTGGTTGCATAAAATTCAAAAGAGGACCCATGGAGAAGTCAAAGAGTCATGGGATAAAGACAAAAGAGGAATGGGATGCATTTTCCCATGAAGAGTCATCTTGAGGAATTCTAAGAGTCACCAAATGAAGGCAAAAGAGGGTATGGTACATTTTTCCATGAAGAGTCACCTTAAGAAATTTGAAAGGCCACCAAGATAAATACAAAAGAGGAAAGGATGCATTTTCTTATGAAGGGTCACCATGTGACTTTTAAAATTCAAGGATACGAAGGGTCATGTAACTTTGGCTCCATTTTTCATGAGGATTAAAGGGTCACAAAGGGTGAATTCCAAAGGTCATTTGGAAATCTATAAATAAAGGCTTGAGAAGCCATTTGTAAAATGCAAGAGAGTACATGGTTTGTATTTGTTTTATATAATAAAAGAGGAGAATGTAGACAAAGATATTGTAGAGTTTTATCATTTTTTAAGTAAGCAACATTGAGAGATAGTTGTGTTTTATACACAAGAGGGTTTGGTGCTCAACAAAGGGGTTGGTGCTTGAAAAATTTGTAATTTGAGTTGGCACTCTTTCATATACTTGATATTTTTCTTCATGGTTTTTCCCATTTTGGGTTTCCACATAAACATTTGGTCTCTCTCTCTCTCTCTCTCTTTCTTGTGTGGTGTATATTTCCTTCAATTTTATTGCATATCTTAAATGAATGGTTTTGTAGAATTTGATTAAGTAAAATATTTATAAGATATATGATATACTGATTCACCCCCTTTCTTAGTATATCCTATGCTTAACATAACTTTGTCAAAATTTATCAACACGCAGACCAAAACCATTTTTCTTTTAAAAATATTTCAAATATCCACAAAATATGCAAACTAAGTTTATTTTACAAAACCAAAAATCCCAATAAAACATTTTAGACTTTAAATATTTTTGAATAACACTATTTAATATATTACTAGATATGCTACTGACATAAACCCAATCAATATTCATGTCTAAAAGGTTTCAATATTTTCCATAAAACCATACTTGAACTAAACAGATAAATTCATATATCTTTATGTCATTGTATCTTAATAAAATATCAAACTAAGCCATTTCTTACCATCATACATGAAATAAATGATATGTTTAACCATTTAATTTTGAGTTTATTTAAATTCCAAAACAATCATGCACAAACCTATCAAACAAAAATTATTCCAGGTAAACTTGAGTTTACTTATTTTCCATGCAACTAAAAATTCATTCAAAATGCTAATTGGATAATTTACAAAACTTATTAAACTCATTTATGGCACACCTAGATATACTCCCTTGTAATTTTTCTACTTGAAATCCTTATCTATAACTCAAAACCCAAACTGACATAGTTTTCTTTATGTGAGAAAGATTCAAGAATGGCTAGAATAATGAAAAAGAACACTATTTGTGATGCAAATTCCCTAATGTAACCACCTTTCTCATGTATCCAATATCTATTAAATTCATCCAATTGAGGATGTACTTAGTAATTTTTCTAGCTACTTTATCAAAAAAATCAAACTTAGCAATCACGAAATTTCATACTAAATTATTTACTAACATCCACCATTAAAGGAAAGTATGCTTCACATTAACTCTTGAACCACCAAAAATCTTAACATGATCTCAAAACATCCTCAAATATGCCTTTTCATTAAATTACCTTAGTAATTGGTGCCATGTTGTCTTCTAACTCCATAATGTTTACCAACTAGATCACTAACTCACCATTTACAAGTCTCAAAGCATAGACCAAATTCCCTTTGAAATACCAAACCATTTACCATTCTAAACTATAGACTTAGGTTTAATATATTTTAAGTCATCATGACTAATAAAACTATTATCCTCTTCTCAAAACTTTAGTATAAATGACCCTAGGATAGGAACCTTTGAACACATAAATCTTAATAACTTATGCTAGGAAATATTTGACTTAGGTACCCTATTCCAATAATAAATTAGGATTAATAATTTAAAACTTTATGATCCTTTATATCTTAAATAAATAATTTACCAAAATCTCAAATAAATCTAGATTGTGCTAATATATTCAAAATGTTCATTATACTACGACTAAATTCTGCCTGATTGAGGTCCATTTATCAAACTGGGAACTCATATGATTTTCAAAGATAAAGTCCATAAAAAAACAAAATTCAAATGACATGACACATTTGATCATAAAATCCAGTGCTTTCTCAAACTATAAAATTATTAATGATCCATTTATATCTCATAATTTGAAAAATTAAGTAAGAGAGAAATCATTATAACTAATTTAAATACTGTTCTGATCTATTTCAAACCAAACTTCACATTTATAATGAAAACCAAACTAGTCACCACAAATTTCTCAAGTTGTCAAAACTGAAAGTATAATCTATAAATTTTTATGATAACCCACATTTAATGAGATCAAAATAGCTATATAAAAATATCATAACAAATATATATGATTCTAATTTTGAAACCACATAAAGTGATCCTATTATAAACTAAAAATGTTGTATCATAATATGAATATCCAACTGAGAATCAAAATGATTGATCATAAATATTCCCATTGATAAATATATATGCACATTTTATTTATTTATCCATTATTATTTTCAAAACCACTTATAATATAAACATGAATTAATCAACCAATCATCATCAATTCATAATTGAAAATATGCATCCAAATATATTACTAATTGAGTCTATCTCTAACATAGTTTTAAACTTTATGACTTAGTCATCTCTATGGTAGAAAAGTATGAATTTTTTTTAAAAATGAGGGGGTGTGAAAAATATTTATAACACACTCTAATTGTGAATATACAGGGTTTGATAATTTGATAAATATAGATAGACTATGCACATTATATATATATATATATATATATATAATTTATAGGGATTCATTTTCTTAAATTAGATTTGGAAAATTATGTTGATGTAGGTGTCATTTATACAATATTGACTGGTTATGAATGCTATCTACTGGATATTTCTAGGTTTTCTATTTCATTTATTCATATATATATATGAATAAATGAAATAGAAAACCTAGAAATATCCAGTTGATAGCATTCATATCCAGTCAATATTGTATAAATGACACCTACATCAACATAATTTTCCAAATCTAATTTAAGAAAATGAATCCATATAAATAATATTTATATAATAGGATCATATTCCAATCCACTTATAGATTTTTCTAGATTAGACTTACATACACATAGTAAACAAGTTATGTATCATTTATTTCCAATTCGTTACAATATCTATCAATAATCATATTTTACTATTTTTAGTGATCGTAGATATATAAATTAAGAATATTTTTTATCTAAGTTTTGTATTATTTAATCATTAGTTTATTTCACCATCCTTATGTAAAATCAAATCTAATACCCCTTAACCCTATATAATCACATATATCTAAATTTAGGGTTAAACATTTGCTGAACCTAATTTATGAGTTTCATTGTCATATAAAAATTTTATATTTGATTTTTCTTGCCATTTTTCCCCTAATTTTTTTTATTTACTTCCCTCATTATCGATGATATATATTATTTTTATTACTATGATTATGAAGTTATCCAAATTTCTATCATGGAGTGAAAATTGATGATTATTATTTTTTCTAAATGTATAAGCACATCATCTCAAATAGTTAAATGGTGGTTGACACCATCCATATAAATAGGTACATGTCACCACCATCCCAAGATATTATTTTAATAACCTTATGAAATATAGACAAACATTTCCTTCACCACCTACAACCACATTTGATTCACATGGGAAAAATCTTCCATTATATGATCGTTAAATTTTATTTCAAAATGTATAATAAAATCATAGATGATTTATAAACTAATAAAAATGGTAATATTAATAAAAATAAATTTATTTAAAATCCCACACTTTTAACATTTACAAACAATATCCCCCTCATTAAGGGTAATTATTTTTATCTTCCGTCATTTAATATTGATTTTTTTCTAAAGGAAAATAAATAAATCATTGAATTTTTACCCAATTAAATTAAGGAACCATAAATTAGGGTGAATTATAAACCTAACATGTAAAAATATCATAATGTTCCAAAAAAATCACTCTTACTAACATCATCCAAGGTTTCCAAACAACCATTCATGCAAAAAGGTCCTTATATACTAAAAGAGGTGCCTTTACCAAAGTTACCAAAAATTACAATTGATATGTCATTAAAAAATATAATTTAAACTTAAATGGATATCATAATATAAAAATTTACAAACTTTCAAAATGGTAATCCAAAGGTTAAAAAATTCAAACATCCCACACAATTACCAAAATATCCTAAATTCAGTGATTCCAAACTTGAACTTGTTATTCATGAGTACGCAATACTAGTATAATTAAATTTGAAAGAGGTGGTGGATTAGAACCAATTATAACACCATTTCCAAACACCACCACTCCTATTGATGATATCTTATCCATAATAAGTGTTATTGGAGAGCTTCAAAGGCAAGTATATATACTTCAAATGGAAATTTCCCACCATAATGCTAATGTGAATGTTACCTCATTCTACATTAATTAATTACACAATGTATACTATAATATCTTTATTTTAAGTATTTTGAACTAAAACACTTACCTCTTTTTCAATATCATAAATATCAATTTGATTACATGCTTAAATATGTGCATTCTTTTGGTCAATGGGCTGAAGATGAAAAAGTATTGCTACAAAAATTGCATATGAGTATTACTGATGATGCTAAAAATTGGTTCTATAGCTTACCAAAGGGTTCCTTAAATATTTTTTCACAAGTGAAGGATGTCTTATTTTTTACTTTCAATATACACAAGGTGCATAGACTTATAATAGAACATTTTCATAATTTCAAACAATGTGACAGTGAATCCCTTTAAGATTGTGTTATTAAATTCAAAAGTACATCATATTAATTAACATTTAGAACCTTGGATTTGAAATTAAAATTAATATTTAGTCAAGGTATCCATTCCCCAATTAATGGAAAAAACACTACATAAGAAATATGAATCATTTACCTATTTGTACTCAGATGTTCATATATATGCTTCATTAATACTCAAGTATCTAAACAAATTTAACATCCCTCATTCTAAAAAAATATATTTATTCCACATATAAATGAGGTATATGATTTATGAAATGAACACTATGATAAAATGTGTGTTTTTCATACAGATTTTCCTCCTATCTGTATGGGAGCTTTACAATCATTACTAAATTTGGTACGAATAGAAGATACACATCCACAAAAAACACCTTAATTTTAAAAAATAGAAAATCATCCACACCAAAAATAAATAAAAATTACATTACTTATGGGTGGTGCTTACTTTTGGAATAACCATGTTAATCCTACATATATAAGAACTACTTGTAATGTAAGACATTTTCAACAACTTATATTTTATTTAAAAGAATCAAATCATAAAAGATGTTGGAAGGATTCCTTGGGAGACATAATAATACCACTTGTATATTTTCCTAAAATAATTCAAACAAGGGTTTGGGTTATGTCACAAAATATTAATATGCATTCACATTAGGATCCCTTGGATATATTAGATAAAAGTAAAATTTAACCAAAATCGGCAATGTATCTCCTTTTATCATCGAGGAAAATTGATCCATATACCACATGATGGTAATTATTCTTCTACATCACATATAAATCATGAGGAAAAGCATTCAAATCACTATTTTAACCTATCCATCCATGTTTTAAAAAATTCAAATGATCCAACCAAAGATTTAAAACATCAAATATATCAAAAATTTCAAAAATAAAATTTAAAAATACAAAAACATTCAAAAAAAATCCTAGTTATACTATATATTATACATTTGTTGTTTGTTTCATGTTAGTAGATATCATATCATTCCTTTCCCATATACATGCATGTTTTATTCTTCATTTTGGTTTGATATAGGCATACCTAGATACATTATATATTCACATACAGATGTTGGGCTTTCTCTCCACTCATGTCTTAAGTACATTGGGGAATTTTCCTCTTTGATCATGATACACATATGCTATCTTATTTTATGATCACTTTTCATTACCATATTTGAATCTTAGATATTTATACATTCTTCTATCCATGCTTATATCTTTCACAATGTACTTTATATGTTATGTACATAACATTTCTTACAAACACATATGTTTAGGAACTAGTATGCTAGGTTCATGTTGGTTTCTTATATTTATCTTAATTTTCCATCTTATGCACTTCCTTGAGTGTGTTTCTTGCTTGATATTGTTTTTATTTTTGGATCATTTGAATATGATCCATTGATTATGACCCCTATTCCTTTTCTTGCCTATTTTGACATTTGAATATATCAATATTTTTTGTATTGATATTTGAATTTCTCATTTTATGATTTGTGGAAATTTGAATGAGTCATGTCCCATTGATAGTTCCACATTTGAACATGCCCCTTGTATGAGGTCTCCTTAGACCATTTCCTATTTCTTTTATTTTGAGTACTCTTGTGTGTATCCTTCATTTCTTATTGGATTTGTACTACTTATTTTTACATGTTTTCATGATCTATATCATTCATCTTATGACTTGATGTGATCACATACTACATACCTTATTATTATATCTACCTATACATATTACTCATATATGCTATATGATCCATACAAAACTTATATAATTTTTTTTATCCTTTTGAGGTAAGATAACTACCAGAATATATTTACCCTCACCATAAAATGGAAGGAATATCAATGGGGTCATGTAAAAAAGTCATGACCTCTACACTTATTCAATATTCAACATTTCCAGATTATAAAGGGGGAAAATTTATGGAAACAAGTTTTCCACATTTACACCAATTATTATATTTTATATATTCAATAGGGATATATATATATATATATATATATATATATATATATATATATATATATATATATATATATATATATATATTCAAGAATAAAATTTCAACATATTTTATTCCATCATGAAGAGGTGAAAAGATACATCTAGAAAGCCAAAAAACAAGTTGGATAATAAACTGAAAAGCACATAAGCACCTACACAAATAAACGAAGGAGGTAATGGCTCCACTTGAAATAGAATAAAATCCTCAAATGAAAGGAGGATTAAACAATAATATAGAGAAAGAAACGAAAGGGTATTGGTCTTCAAAGACCAATATAGATGTTTGATGAATATCCCATTCTATTATAAGTCTTACCCTTTTTACATTTATTTTTTAACTTCTTACCAAACCTCACATGATATCTCCACTCTAACTATTTGTGATTCTATATT
>JARHVA010004208.1:1095000-1140000 GCA_037957365.1 Torreya grandis
TTGAAATAACAACCAAATTTTTTTTGTAGAGTAATAAGTCCATCTATATTAAAACTTATCTCTTTTAATAATTATGTATTTATTAATTTTATTATTATATAATACTCTTTTTAGAGAGTTTTTAAGTTAAATATCTTGTAAAGGATCTCTCTACCTAAGGATCATATATACATAACAATTATTTCTTCACCTTTGTTTGGTCTCACTATTGATCAGGTTAGCGGATATGTTTATTTATTTATTATTATTTATTATAATAGAATATATTATTATATTATTTTAGTATATAGATTAATATTCATAAATAATTAAAATAAAATAAATCATCTTCCTCTCTCTTTTTTTACATAAAAAATGTAATTTTGATTTCCTTATTTTATCATTGGATATAAAATATTAAAATAATGTACTTGTGAATTAAATATAGGTTATATTAGGATAAATTTATTATTATTTAAAAATATACAAACTTATTATATTTTCAGTTTTCTCTCAACACATACTCATCGAACAACACATACACACACACACCCACATACACAAAAGCTAGAAAAATCATAGCTTTCATACTAAATCTAGTTTATATATTTTTCTTGTCAAATAAGCCAATAAAAAAAATAATTAAATAACTTAATTAATTTCATTATAATATAATAATATATCTATATAATCATAAAAAATCTAAAAAAATGACACTCAAGCTTGCATATTAGACTAGATCACAAGAAAAACAAGAAAATGCATAACATAGAAGAAACCTTAGATTTAGATTCTGGTTCTTAATTTTCATGTTAAAAATAATATATTTCAATTAATTCCTTTTAAATTGAAATAAAAATAAATTTTCATGTAGTGTATGTAAGCAAAAAAAATTAATCAAACAAGAAAGAAACAAAATCAACACTTGCATCATAAATATAAAATTTAGTTTATAGAAGTTGAATTCATAAAAATCATGGAAAAAGGTAAATAAAATTATGTATTTTTAGTTTAATTTGATTTATTAAGATTATAATTATAAATATTTCATTTTCATCAAGTAGTATAAACTTTTATTTATAAAACACTACTGAAAACACCAAAAATGAAATTAAACAAAGCCTTGTCAAAATATTTATAAGCCTAAAAACATGATTCAAAACATTAAAAACATCAAATAATATTTCTAAAATAATAATAAATACAATCTATACACTTTAAAAAATCGATACAACATTGATTTTCTCATTTTATGAAACTTCCATACCCCTTCACAAGGCATTTATTTTTCATAGAGTTAGATCTCTTGTTTATGATAATAACATTCTAAGTGATATTAATGTTGAGATTATAATTTAAGTTTTATATTACACTCCCATTATATAAATTATCATTAACTATCTAATAAATCTTGATGATCAACATTGTGTATAGTTACAACTAATAGTTAGACCCCCTCATATGCTAGCACATCAATTTAATGATCTCCACTCTTATTTTTATTCTTCCTCAAGACTATAATCATTATATTTTCATTTGATTTTAATATTACATTTGTTTTACATATTGAACATAATAAATTTAGATAATTTACTAGAGTTATCTAGTCTCATTATACCCAATTTTCTATACCTAGTATTGACCAAGAGCTTTGGTATATTATCCTTACTCATACTGAGAGTTGTTAGATTTATGTCCCCTCTAAATTTGACACTCTTAAATAGTAAACTAACATAATATATCTCTTTTATTATCTCCATAAATACACTTTATAACTTGTAATCAAAAAAATAATCTTTTCACCTCAACCTAATCGACCAAACCCATAGATCCATCATGATATGATATTTTCATTAGTTATCTTAGCTAGACCTCAAGAATTAAAGTACACAAAGGTTATCATGTAATTTTCCTTGTGTAAATAAATTGGTGAATTTAACATGAAATTCTTATCCTTTTTTGTTATCAACTTTTATATTCTCTCATCCACCTTTCCTCTCCCCTTCCATTTATTCAATGCGTATTTATATACATCACATCCAAATATTTGGATGAGAATATGAGAGACATTTTGACCTATAAAACTATTTTAATAAACACTAATTCCCTAGTGAGGCCTCTTTATTCAATTAGAACAACAAAAATTCCACTATATATATGGAGAGTCAATGTCCAAGCCTTTGACCCTTAAACACATAAAATAGGTCTAAGGTAGTGATTCAAGAGGTGTGGGATCCTTTTTAAACTTATAGTATCTACATAGACTCTAAAAATTTGAATTTTAATATTAGATGAGGGGCATACCTTCATATTTAAACCAATCCATGGATTATTTTGAAGAAACTATGTATGGAAAATGCAAGGATATTTGATTAATACATTGATAAAATATGTTATCTATAAGATGGGTTGAGCAAGCTAAAATAACCCTCATACCCATCCAATTATAATCAAAACATATCTATCTCATATTAGTATACTTCATTGGCTCTTCTTGAGTACTCTAGCACAAACTGGTTTGTTAATAGTTATCAATATTTCCCTCCTACATCTTCCACAATAGAAATTCCCATATCTAAAACAGCTTCTTCCCTAAATGAAATCATCTCTACCTTGTGTTTCATATTCAATATTTAGAGAGGAACCAGGTGTGTATAAATTAATGAATGGTCTTCAACCCTTTCAACCAAATACATGCTTCCTACATCCCCATCCTAGTGGAAACTTACCAACTATCACAATACCCATCTAACACACATATTGATAAATACACTTCAAACCATTACCTTAGGTACATACTTACTCATATAGTCCTTAAATCAATATCTTATAACATTTATCCATCCTATCAACCTCCTAGTCAAAACATTATTGGGCATGTCTTTTTATTACATTCCTCCTAACAATGCAATGACCAACACACCACTACCCTTCATCCCTCCAAGTCAAGTTCCATCCAATATATTCATTCTCTACAAAAGTAAAATCCCCATTATTAATCTAACATTATTCCACATTATTACCACATGTTTTCCAAATCAACCTAGATGGATCATTACTTTGTTACCTTATATACTTTTCCATATCAACTGCTTTCTTTTCCTCTTAAAATTTTCTTATCCATCTGTTACTTGAACCCTCCTATTTAATCTCATCCCACCATGCCTTTAGCATGATTTAGTGACATGGGTACCTATGATAAATATTTAAAATATCCCCTTGATGACAAGATATGAGGTTTTATTTCCATGTCCCCTACCTAAACTCCCCATGTTTAAATGGGAGGTAGATCTAAATTCACATGTTAAGGTGTGTGTAACCATTGTTATAGAGATTATACTTTGGTATGGTTTAGTTTCCAATATCCTCATAAAAACCCTTGATGGAATAAATTATACTGGTATTACCACCTTATTCAGGCATATATTCATTCTTTTTGACAACTCATGATAGATTTTGTCACAACCTTCAATATTAACAAACTTTTCGAGACTGGCATATGAGAATTATTACATATTAAGTAAGAACATGATAAATATATTTTCCATTTCATCACTATATGGCATAAAATATTATATTCATCTACTAGTGTATCACATATGGACTAAACATAATTATGTGATCTCTTTCTACACTCCATTAACAAGGAAATGAGGGAGGATGTTCAAAATTTTGTTTATCAGTCCTATGAAGTGATCAAAAGATCTATGATAATTGAATAAGTGTCCATTTATAGTACCCATATAACCCATGGAACCAATGGGTGATTAATCACTCTTAAAAAAATAATAGGGGTTATTAAAACACCAACCAAAATAGCCCAAACAATCAAGGTCCCAAGGTTATAAACATAAACCAAAATTCAATCAATGATGGCATGACATATCAAAATAAAATTCTAAACTTTATGAACACAAATTCACCTTAACCCATGAACTGAAAAAATAAGAGAAATAAAATTTTAGGTGTGAGGATCCAAAATCCTCCACCCATAGTTCATGTGATATATTTTAGCCATCCCTTACACTATAACATGTATTTTCAAAACCCCACTCAAAACTAGTCTCAACTTGTTGACCATTACCCATAATATTATAACCAACACTTTCATTAAGGAAATAACTCATAATGATTTCGTCAATAAAACTAGAACTGAAATCCCAAGGATTATGATCCCAATATCTATTATCTTTTTCTTAAAGTCATTGGACACAATACTCATACCTATACAGAATATAAAAAAATATTCAAAGATTCCATGATTACTAATGAAAAACCTTTGTAGTCATGTTCCTATGGAATGCTAATTCAAACCCAAAAAATCCTCCAAATAGCCTTTTGGTACCCTAAAAATTTAATTCGTGCATATACTAGGACCCATTTCCTTATCACTAGTAGTGCAATATCTAGAACTAGCCACATGGTAACCAAACTAACTGACCTCCACTATATATAATGCATGACACCTAATATTCTACTAATAATTTGGACAACCCTTATATAGCTCCCCAATTTGAATCTCAAGGGAAAATTAAAATAATAGGAGTTATATAATTAAAAAAAGATGAAGATGAAAACATCGTCACTTGCACATGAGAGTACCAACCTAAAAATCCCTATTTTCTAATTTTTCTAGAGACTAACATCAACCCCAAGCTTATGGGAAACTATGAATTAGTTTCTATCATTAAAATAATTGCATATTTAAGGATGAGATAAACATACATATCAATACTATTAGACAAATATTGAATAGGATGCATGATATTTCATAAAAATTAAACATGCCATATGAATACTTTCACGTAAATTTTTGTTGATCCACAATTTTCTCCATAGAAATATGTTTTTATTTTGAAATATTTCTCCAAATTCATTCTAGGTTTTTTTCCTCTCATTCTTATATTTATAAATAATTTTGAAATTTAAATTTTCATTAAGAAATGACCAAAATACAACAATTTTATTGAGCCTACATTTTGGGATTTGGCAATGGTGAGCAAAAAATAATATTACTTTTGGTTAATGGTGAGGACATGTATTGAATGATGAATCAAATCAAATGCATCAAGGTAATAAGGAAAAAAAATAAACTACCCCTTTAAACAAACTATTCATCCATCATAGGTGCAAATCCAACCCACTCTGATACTAGATATTGATTTTGGTTTATCAGCAAAATAAAATACACTCAGAAAAATATTCTCAAATAATGAATACACAAAATAATAATATTTTATTATTCTCTTCTTGAACTTCCCATTGTATTATACATGTTATTAAACCATACAGGAAATACATATTATATAGGAAACTTATTTCCTATAATTAGGGAGATACAATCTCCACCAATATCTCATAAACAAACTCCAACTAACTAACTCACTATTTATGAATATATTATTATAAACAATATATTCGATTAAATAAATAAAAATAATGATAAAATATTAATTTAATATTATTATAAAAAAATATTTACATTATTACATTAATAATGTGAACACTTTGCCTTAATAGTTAGCACATAGTACTATTTTATTTTCTCCAGAAACATAGTTATGGGAAAACTACTTACTCAACCTAAAACACCATAAGAGACAATACCAAGTTCACTTCCATCAGGACCATTGTTATTCCCATAAATTTTGGACCTAAAACCACTTTAATATATTTTTATGTGATTGGTAGGGACATAAATTATAATATGATACTTGAAAGACCATGGATTCACAAAATTAAGGTGATCCATTCAAATTTATTACAATATATTAGGTTCCCCTCTTGTAAAAAAACATTTTATTAAGGTGATATTAAACCCTTTTATTTATTCTAAGCCAACTTCAATAGGTATCTAGGGTGTTATATCAAATATCATCTATGCAAAAATGGTATGGTGAAATCCACACCTTCAACCAAAGATAAGACGCCAACTAAAATAAATGGGTGTGTCTTAAAGAGGGGTTCTTAAATTCTCAATCCCTCACCAACTAAGAAACCTGAAGAAAAGGGAATAAAAACTATAGGAAAAGAGAATGTGGAAAATCTCATAATGATACTAACCATCTCAACCAAGTGCACAACTAAAATTATTAGAATCTTGGAAAATGATAAACCCATTGATTCTAATTTACATGTGATCTTTATAAATATAAAAACCTGGAATCCCAAGAATATTTATCCAAAATTATTGAAATTTGCATGTTTTCGATCTCCAAATCCCAATAAACACTCTCCAAAAATGATGACGATCTACCTTCATAAAAACTCAGTGGGACTTTCACTATGATTGATCAATATGTCATTTGGCACTTGGAAAGGATTTGCCATGATTTCCTCTAGAGGAAGAATCATGCCCTTTGGATTCAAGCTTGATTTTGAGTGTACAAGTAATGGAGAATAATATGAATCCATATTTTTAGGAATTATTATCACAAAGAGGTTGGGTATTCAAAACATAAAAATCTGATGAAAATTATAATTGGTGACTAACTACGTTATTAAATTATACTAGAACAAAGCTAAACATATTCATATTTAAAATAATTTTGTATGCAAAGTTAACAAGGATTTTTATTTAATTTATATAGAGGCCATTGTTATAGAAAGAAACCAATTGGATGACTTTATGGCTACCTCCTCTTCTCATTTCAGTCCTCACCTAATGAAACCTAAGTCTGATTTTGAGGTATCCATTAGTTAGAAACCCCTTGTTCAAAAAAATTTGAACCACAAAATTATTACTTAATTTGGAAATAAAACTAGCCCCATTGTCCTTGAATTTTCCTAAAATGACAAGGAAATATTGGATTTCATATGATCCTATGACCACCTCCCTCTGTCACATCATAATAGGTGGTTCACCCTCACCACATCTTCCCTTAGATCCAAATACTCTGATTCTTATTGTAAGATCAAGAATTACTATTACTATGATGAATACTATGATGAAGATCCTAATCTTCTTCCTAATGTAGTCAAATTTGAAGGGAATACATTTATAACACTATAGATATAAATATAAGGACTAAATAAAACTCTAAGATCCCCTAGCTTGGGTCTTCATTATCTCCTAAGGAGGTGAAGGACCATAATAAATTACTTAAAAATTTTTCCAAATCTATTGCATTCTATTATATGGGCATGATAGGCATTTTACCTTAATTAGTTATGCAAAATAGAAGCATCATGTATGATTCAAAACCCATTAAACAAAAACTCAATCCATTAAAACCTAAGGTTGCATTGATGATAAAAGAAGAGGTAATTAAACCATTGAAATTAGGGTTCATAAAACCCATGGAATACTTAAGTGGATTTCCAATATCATCCCTACTCTTAAAAATAATTGAAAAAATAATATATTAATAGACTTCCATGATATTAATAAAGCATGTAATAAATATGATTTCCATCTTCTATCCATATATGCCATATTTTATGCTACAAAAGTTTAGAAGTTTTTATCCATAATGGATGGATTCTCTAGATACAACCAAGTTCAAATTTATTTTGATGATTAAAAAAAATTATTTTACAACACTATGGGGAACTTTCTACTATGTACTCATACCTTTCACCCTTAAAAACACTGGGAGAATATACCATAGGGATATGACCCATATATTTAACTATGTTATCAATAACATAGTATATGTTTATGCTAATGATATTTTTATAAAGTTTAGAATAAGGGTTGATTACCTAGAAGTATTACATTCCATCCTCATGTATCTAGTTAATCATGGTGTCACACTCAATCTCAATAAAGTGAGTTTTTGGAATCACAGGTAAAAAAACATTTGACTAAATTATTTACCAGTGTAGAATTGACATTGTCTTGGATAATATTTATGTAATATTATACATGTTACCTTGTAATAATGAATCATGAATCAAGTCATTCCTAGGGAAGTTAAGGGACATTCGTATATGTATATTTGATCTTACTTATGCAGTTCATAATATTAAAAAAAATCTTAAGAAAGAGAGTGGCTTGACTTGGACAAATGATTTCAAGGATGAAATTGAATCAGTATAACACTTCTTTATGTCTCCACCAATTCTCTTGTATTCCCAATCTAATAGTCATTTCATACTTTACATAAGTGAAATAGAGGTATATCTTGACTATATGTTAGCCCAAGAGGATGATAATGATAAGGAATGAACCATATACTTTATTATAAATAATCTTAATTATTATGAGACTCATTACACATAGGTTAAAAAATAGTTTTAAACCATTATCTTTGTAACCAAGAAGTTGAGGCATTAATTTTTTAATCATGAAATGAGGGTCATAGTGAGATGATAAGCATTATGAACATTCCTTATCCATCCATCCCTCTCATGAAATATTAGTCATTTCATCACACTTTTGGGTAAATATGAGCTCACCTATGTAAAGAAACAGTCCATCAATATGCAAGTCCTTCTTGATTTGTTGGTGGAGTACCCTTTATAAGTTTGTGATCTTGTTTATACTAATTTTCCATATGAGGTGAAATATTACATATAGAAACCAACAATATTTTATTTTCCTTGGTATACTAACATTATAAACTATTTATCTTATCATAACTACCTTTAAGGTGATAAAACATAGCATAGGTGACACCTTTGTATAACTATATCTAAATAAGTTATTTATGATAATATTATCTATCATAAAACTTTCAATGGCATGTTGTTGAGGTGTGTTTATCAAATGGAGTTAGAATATGTCATTTTTCATTATATCAATAGTGTATGAGCCATAAAATTTGGTGGTCATGAAACTTACATAAAATAAATAGGATGGGATATTCTTATCCCTATCTCAATCAAAATGTCATTGAGTATGTAATAAAATTCTATGAGCATCACCAATTATTCCACAAGATTTATAATCCTGATAGGGAACTATTGGATAAAATTGGTATAGATACAATTTTTTTACCTATATGGATCAGGCTACTCTCTTAAACTCTTTAATAACATTCTACCCCTATGACTAGTCCCTTTTTGGTCCTAAATTAATGTAGTGTAGTATTCTGGGAGGTCTTGGTATGGTGTGAGAAGTTGAGCAGAGTTTTGGTTGAATGAGTGATTTGATGGTAAAAGGAGAAGATAAACCTCATGACCCTACCACATGTCAATTCTAATATTTTTAAACACTTTAATCAAGCTTTAAGGTGAATTTGTATATTTTGAAGAAAACACCTAGAAATAGGTCTAAAACTACAAGTGAAAGTCATCCCCTATAGGGTTTTATGGTAATAAAGATGGTTTTGAAGCTCAGAGGTGTCTTGGTAAAGTTACAATGCCTCCTAATGTAATTTTTAAGAAATAAATATGACTAACACAATCCTAAATGAAATTGACTATCTTATCACATCATGTAAGAATGAACATATCAATTTGGTTATGCATTTGATAAGTGTGCTTTAAAATTAAATCAAAGTTTAAGGGTTACATGAAAATGATGTATTTCATGACATGAATATCCCCTATTATTTTTGTGTCTTTTTATGTTTCCTATCTCAATATATAATTTTTCAAAGATGATTTAGTAGTGTGGGATGTACCAGGGGATGTCAAATTAAATCCAAAGGAAATAGTCATTTGGATTAAAAAAATCTTCAACAAGGTACAAATTCATCATAAGGTTGTCAATTGTCAAAACCTCACTCAATCAGATCAAGGATCAATATCAAATGGGTGATTAATTGATTAATTCAAAGTCCCCTAGATCAATATTTATATTACATAATTTTATATACAAGTATCGATCGATGATCTGCATTGAGTACTGGTGTCAAAAATTCAAGATAGATCTATGACACACATTTAGTAATGCAAATGGAGATCTAATCATGAGAATGAATTTTATAGGTTAGAGGATCTATATATTAAATGTGTGGCTACTATGTGTCATGATCATGGTGAATTAATAGATCAATGGTGTGTGTTTGATCATGCAAATCAAATATCAATGATGCACATTCAACCATGTAGACGGAGATTGATAGAGCAATTTTGATCAAGTTTCAAGGGGGAACAAGATGAAGACATGTGTATAAAGTGACAAAGGTCATATTTTTAAATTAAATAAATATTATGGAAAGGATATGCCACATAGGCAAACCCATTGGATCAAAAGTTTTGTGTACCCAAACATGTGAATGTATAAATATGAGATCAAAATATGATTTAGGTTACCATAACAAAGAATTCAAATTCATATGTCAACATTAAAGTTTATTTAAACCCTAGTATATGGATATTAATTAAAATTATGACTATATGAAAACTAATAAGAGGATTGGTTTTCATCTATAGTGGACCTATGTTCAGGGTTTGGAGTAAGGGCAGAGTTATGATTGTGAAAGGAGTATCAAAAGGGGCACTAGATGAATGAGTTTAAGTGATTGTCTAATAATGTAAAGCAAATATCAAGATGAATTATGGATGTATTGAATGTTTTCTAACCCTTCATTTTTTTCATCATATTCATGCCAAATAAGTTTGAAAGTCTTTTACAAGTCTAGAAGTGGTCTTTAGGGTGCCAAATGGCCTTGGGAATAGTTTTCAAGGTAATTGGTTCAAGGTGGCTCAAGCTTGTGACCTCCATCAATGGGGTATATGAAAGTTGAAGGTGTCATGGAGTTTATTTCAGGTTGAAGGAGCAAATTCAAATTGAAAATAGAACACCCCAAAAGGCAAACATAAAAGATGACCTCCATGGTTAGTTAAGCACTTTATGCTAAGTCAACTAACTTTTAGCCAAGCATATTATATAAGGCAAGTGGAGGGTGGTATATAATTACAAGGGAGAGATATTTGGTGGTTGGAGGGTGAAATTGGAGCATTCAATACATTCATTAAAGTCTTTGGATACTTTTCTTCTTAGAGAATCATGACATCATCATCATCAACAATGTTTGTCTTCTAGTGTGTTTCTAAGCAAATGAGAGGGCTTGAAGGCTATTGGATATAATTAAGGTTAATTTTTTGAGGAAGGATTAGTTATAATTAACCCAAATGTAGGTGATAATTAATGGAGGGTGGTTTCAATTCATTTAATGAATTCTATTTGCTCACTTCTTCTCTCTCTCTCTTCTCCTTTTCTCCTATATCTCCCATTTCTCCCCCATATTAAAGGAGAGACTCTCATTTGATAAGGAAAACCCATATCAAAAATTTATATTATAGACATTTTGAATAAATTAAGATAAATTTTGCCTATCTCTTGCCTCTAAATTGTGTTTAGAGAGCTTGTGCATGATGGCATTATGAATAAGTGTTATTCCATGTCCATTGTCCTTCTTTCTTGCCTATTTTTAGGTGTTTTCAAGCTATTTTAAGGTTTGAACTTGAGCTATTTCCACCATTAATGGATGCTTGGTGTGAATTTATAAATATCTCTTTGCTTAACATATGGTTTGGTGAGCCTAGTTTATGATACACTTATGCAAATTTAACTAGTTTGTAAGGTTGTGTGAGCAAGAATTATCTTATGTTGAATTAGTGTTTATTTCATGCTTATGTAAGGGTCAATAATTTTGGTGAATCACCCCATTTGGATCTATTAAGAACCCTATATCCTCTTTTTATCCATTTCCCAATCATAATTAGTAGTTTAGGTGATATACTAAGAGGATTTCAACCTTCTTTGAAGGTTCAAGATCATTATAGGATACTCACATCCTGAGGTTGTTCCCATTTTGTGTTTTAATTGGAGATAGCCTAAAGAACCCTCTCCAAGGGTGAAAATTAATTTTATAATAGTTTTTGGCATGTCCAGTAGGACCGAATTTTGAATAAGATTGGTCAAGTTTGATGATGATTTGATCAATTTATAGAAATTATAGATTTCATCTTCCAGTATCTGGCAACTCTAAAGAGCATTAAACATTTGGGTGGTAGAGTAGTAGCTATTTTTCATGCCAAAGTTGACTATAAGATCAACTTCTAGAGGTATTCCATTTTAATCTACTAAATTACCTTTAAACTCATTAAGAAGGTTAATATTTGATAACACTCATCCATATAAATGAAACTTTCCTCGTAAACTAATTTATAAATCTACCTCTACAATAAGATCTTTGTTGGGTCCTTTCACTGCCATGGCAACCCCTAGAGCTTTCCCTTTTATGGCTTTCAATGGTTAGAGTCCTTTGAACCTCAATCAATATGATCCTAATATAGTGTCTCTTGAAAGTGTTATTTAATTCATGGGATACCAATCCACAACCCCTACTGAGCACCTTATAGATATAGCCAACTTTTACAATATTAATGACATCACTAAAGAGAATGTGGCTATCAAGTTATTGGCCATCTCATTCAAGGGAAAGGCCCTAGATCAGTATAGAAACCTTAATTATAAATCCATCACATCATGGGATCATTTAGGAGATTCTTTGTGAAAAAGGTTTGAAGACAAGAGTGATCACTTGTCAGTTATAGAATAAATAACAACTAAGAGGGCTCCTCATGAGGTTATGCAAGATTTCAATAATAGGTTTCATAAGACATGAGATAGGATTATAATATCTATTAGTCATACTCATAAATATGATTTTATTTAATATATAAAATCTCTAAATCATGATATTATAGTAATTTTTTAGTCTATGAGAGAAAACACACTACTGGATGCTTATGAGGTGATAATCAAAGCAGAGAATAGTCTTGTACAAGATGGAAAGATTACACCTAGGGAAAAAATGCCTTTATTTTCTAAGATTAAACCACATCCTATTGTTATTCATCCCCTTGATTCCATTCTACCTATGCTAATAATTACTACCATACCTACACCAAAGTAAGAAAAGGCTTCAATTAGTCAATCTAGTGATTCCCAAGAACATAGGAACTTTCAAGAGCTTAAGAGCATGTTTCAATCCTTAGTAAATGAATTTTTGAATGTGAAGAGGAAGAAATCCCAATGTAATAAACCTTATAAATATCCATATCAGCCTCAACAACAATATTATTAAGAAAATAGGCCACCTTACAATGGAAATTTCTAAGGACAAGGCCAAGGACAAGGGCAACCTAACTATGTTAGATAAAACAATTATAATTCAAATGATGAATGTAATTCCAATACTTTGGTCCATACTTAGAATAGATTTGATAAAAATTGTGAGGGTAATATGCCTTGGAATAAGTCATTAGATCAATCCATTTTCGCAAGAACTAAGTTCAATCAGGATTTCAATGATCAATAGTAGTAAGCTACTAGTTAGGGATACAATCAAGATCTTATGGCTCAGAACACAAAAGTACCTATGATGATAAAGCCATAAGAACTTAATAAAATCAAAGGGCCTAATGAGGTATAAAATTATTTGGGTGATAAAATGGTTAAATATGAATAAGAAGAGTGTTATTCACTCAATCAACAAGTTATTTCTAGCCAATAAAACATTCCAATGACATCTAATATGAGGTTCAAAATATAAAACATAGATTGTAACCAGGAAGTAGTCAAAGAGCCTCATACTATTAATCCATTACTATGAAAGCCAAAATAACTTAATTCTAATCTAAATTTTCTAATAAATAAAAATAATTAAAATCAAGGGAATGCCTTTGTACCCCAAAAATAACAAGTTTAAAACATAGTTGTGGCTTTCAAAGCAAAAGAAAAGGTTGGTGGTTTTCCAATCAATATTATTAAACAAATGAAGAATTACAATGTGAGTGTGAAAATGTGGGGTGTGATTTACATGCTTGGTCAGGTGTATATCCTTTAGGAGCATTTATCAAAGGTCAATGTTCCTGAGAAGCTACCAAGCAAGGAAAACATGGGTCTTATCAATGCAACCAAGGGACCTATTGACCAAATTTGACTTTATATCAAATTGGGGAATGTATAGGTAAATAATTGACTTTATAGGTATATATGGGGTTTAATAAATATGTCACAAGGTGTTTTATAGGTTAATTGATGTCAATTGATGTTATACTAGCCTTGGTCATTAGTTTTCTTAGTCTCTTAATCATTTTGGGTCATTTTAAGGGTCAAATTTGAGCATTTAATAACTTGTATAGGTTTTTTGGGAAATGTGAAGGTTTATAAACATGATTTCATGCCCCATGTGTTTTTATAGGTCTTAAACAACTGACATCATTGAAATATTGTAGGTTATGCAGAAGAAAGGGTAGTTGTCCTGAAGGAAAAGAGCAGTTTGGCACTTGTATGACCTCCTTGGAAAGTGTTACACATGTAAAATGGTTAGGTAATGTCTATTTATCTTCCCAAATATTATTTCCATTTTTTTTTAATATTACATTTCTTGCAAAAAAATTGATTCTACTCCTTTTCAGACCTTCTTGGCAAGCAAATGTGACTTACAGGTTTGTACTTGGTACATTCAGCACAATGAGTTTCAAGGAAAACTATCTTATGGGTATTTTATACACTCATTAAAATTATTATTATTATTATTATTATTATTATTATTATTATTATTATTATTTGAAGAGGAATGGTGTCCTAAACTTTATGAACCATCCATAAGAAGTTGTCCTTCCAAATCTACCTATTAATTTGTGCACCCCATGGGTTTTAACTTTGTTTGAACAAATCCATATAATCCAATTGATAATATTGGTAAAAAATTATTTTTACTATGTATCCTCATGTATCACATGTTTTTTTTCATGATTAAAGGTTTTAGATGATCCAATAAGCTCAATTTACAAGAGGGTACACCATTCTATGTTATAGATAGTCTTGCACCATTTTCAGAGTTTCATGCTTTATAAATAGTTCCAAGGGGTTATGTTAGTGTATTTTAGATTTTTTAAAGATAATATTAACACAATATTAACCTTTAATACTTTTTATTAAATTGTTTCATGGTTGATAGTCATACAATGCACATACTCATAGTTTGTCTGCTACAACTCAATGTATATTTTCAAGTGTTATAAAAGAAGATTCCAACATTGAAAAGTTTTTTTTAAATATTTATCAAGTTTTCATTATTTTAAATAATTATTATGTAATTTTTATAATATTTTTTATCTATCTATGAGGCCTTTTGTCTACCCTATTACTCTTTTCCGCATTCACTATCCACATTCAACTTATTTGCACATACAGACACCTCATGATGACATCATAAGAGCCTTGGTATTAATTCAAATACTTTGGAGATATGAAAATTTCATTTTAAGGTGTTAAGGGAGGAATTAAACCCTTTAAATCATATGATAATTTACATTATTCATTCCATGATAACTTCCTAAGCTTACTACCTGTGTTTGAGAATATGCACCTATAGGTGCCATTAGTAGAGATATGAAGATCTTGGAATGGAGATAATTTGAAAGGATTAAACCTTATTTAGGTCATTAAATGGTTATAACATAATGTTATACTTGTTTTAAATAAACAATTTTATATAGAATTTGATAATCCCTTTCAAGTAACACTAACTATGTTTAGGCCTTAAGTCTCTAAAGGAGCAAAATAGAGATCTTGGAGGTTTTGTTGAAATCATATAATAAGGTTTAAATTTAATTTTTATACATATAATTACCATAATTTTTATCCCATATAATAGAGAGGAACCATGAAAAATATTATGGTATAAATTTATGGAGAGGATGGAGTTTTGGAGTCTCAAACTTGCCAATTCATGACTAAATTCCTTAAGTGATATCTACAGGACTGAGTCCTAAATGGCCTTTATCCATATAAGAGTTAAAAAATTAGACCATGCCAACCATGAATATGTTTACAAGGATTAAATTTAACATTAATTTCACTAAAATCATCAAAGGAGAGGGATACATTATTGCTTTGCCTCCCATGGTCACCTTCCAATCCATACAATGTGAAAATGTTCACCTAGAGTAAGACTATTAGACAATGACCTAGGCATAGGTGTTTTTGATGGTGTTTAACCAATCCAAGGTGATAATAGGTATGAGAGATACTTTTTTACCTAAAATATCCCAATATAACATTTAAAACATTATAAAAAATCTCATTTGAAGCTCATGTATAGCTACAACAAGGTCAAAAGTAGAGTATCTTAGTCAATAGACAGATAGTGGGTAGTTTGAAGATGTTGAGGTGTTGGTAGTGCTTAAGAATAAAAGGAATGAGATAAAAAAAAAGTGTGTAATAATTAAATGATACTATAGGGGGTATTTAAAACATATTTCTCAAGTTAAGTAGTTGAATCAACCTACATGCATCACTCTAAAAGATAAAAACACAGTCAGGGTTAGATTATGCTCAGTTTGGTTTAGACAAGGTGTCTAAGTGAGATTTTGGGTTAGTCAGGGCAATAAAATGTGTTTAAACATAGATAATTGATTTAAAATTATTAATTTGAGTTAATTAAAATGTTTTCCAAACCCAAATATGCATGATGACCTACAACTCACTATTAGAAAAAGGAGATATAGTTAAGAAAGGTGCACCATTCTTTAGAATGTAAGGTTTATGAAGGATAATGAGTCTAGTGTGATTAGTGTATGATAGATACATATATCATGATCAAGGAATAAATATATACTCTTTCATGTAAGAAAAAAATTAGGGAAGGAACCCTCAATCACACAACACTCAGTCCACATGTGAAACCCTACACATAGTTTGTCTCAACATGGTGTTGTTTTGGGTTTTGAAGGAAATGAAGGATTAAATTATGTCACAAAGGGTTAAATTTTTATTTTTGAGGTCATAAAAACTTGAGTAAGTCTATCCAATATCCATTTTTTCTAATATAATATGGGAGCTACCCTATATTATTTCTCAGATAGAAGGTACTTCCCTAGGTTGCAAACCCTATAGTTTTGGAGATTAGGGATAAAAGGATAAGACAAAATTTTATTAGAGATTTAAGAGAGGGGTATGTATTTTAGAAACATATAGGGAAGAATTATAAAAAAATATACATAATTAATAATCCCATCTTGGAGGTCTAGACTCCCATAGTTGCAGTCAAGCATGCTAAACAAGTCTTGGCCTAATAATCATTTGAGAGGTCAAAACCATTTATAGCATGAGGTAAGTCCTATAATCATATTATTAATGTTTATAGGGTCATAATGGATATTTTAAATCTATTTTAATGTATGGAATACATAAAAAGGTCATTTTAGGCTTAAACTTGAAATAGGCCTCCTAGGCAAGGATTAGGCCTATGTCCAAATTGAGGGTCTTCCACACTTAGAGCATGAGATGATCTTGGTGAAATTTCAAGAAATGTTTTTTGGGACAATAAATATGTGTTAAAAACATTGAGATTCAAAATAAACCATGAGAGAGCCAATTTTGGCTTAAGGGTAACTTTAGCCCTGTTAGAATAAGAAAAAGAGCTCAATATGGTGATTTCAAGAGTTCATATCTTTCATGATGATTTTCATGGAGGATATATGAGTTTAGGAGAGATTAAAAGAGTCTTTAACAATTATTTTGTGTATTTTTTTTGTATATTGGATGTTCCATCTTTATGAATGAAGCTTAAGAGGACAAACAAGCCTAAAACCCTTGTTAAACCCTTGTAGAGACCTAATGATGGAAATGGAACTATAAATATTATATAATGGCATATTTTTATAGTTAAAACTATTTTAAATTGTATAATACTCACTAAATATCCCTCAAATTCCAATTATATGTATGGACTTGTATGGATGGGGTGAGAAATAGGCTATTTTTAACCATTTTTTGTGTTGTGCAAGTTACAAGAAGAGCGTAAAGGGAAAATAAAGTTTTTAGATAATTTATATACTTTATATAACTCCCTAATTTAATTTCATTACTTTAATAAACTTATAATTATACAAACTAGGTTCTTCAACTTTGCTAGTCAAAATGTGCCTAATGGACAAGATAGTGAGAAGGGTGGAAAGCTTCATGTGAGCTAATTTTAAATAATTAATGTTTAATATAAGGACATATATGGTATTTAAAATTTTAATCCACTCCCTCCCATGTGTTTTCATGATCAAATAATGCCACTTTTGAAGGCCAAGTGTGCAGGGTGCATGGAAGAGCAGTTTTCTTGACAATATATGATGATTGTTCCTTTCCAGGTGATTTTAGATGACCAAGACTACAAACAATGAATTTATAGGCATGTATGATGAATTAAAACTTAATTCCAATCATCATACCTGGTCCTAATCAATTAGAAGGAATTAAAATAGAGCTAATCATGTAGGCAATTTTTTTGAGCCAGAATGAGGAGTTTGTTGCCATTTTTCATGAAGTTTATGACTTGGATTGAAATTTTTATCTCTTGAAATTACATGGTTAATCCAAAATTATATTTTCCTAAAATAATAACTGATTTTATCATATTTAAAATTGTCTTAGTGACCATAAAACTTCTCACTTCTTCTTTCTCTCTCTCTAAAGTTCTATAAGAACTAGTCATTTTAACCATTATAATCTATGTTCCACCTGAGTATGGAAAAACCCTAATCAAATGTTTATATTTTTATCAATAATACTATATTTTTTTTACCTCCTCCATGAATTTTCTTAGTTTGTTAATTTTAAATGTTTTATTTTTCATAAGTGAAGACTATGGATTCCTTAACATGATATTTCATTCTATCATCTATTTACAGTTGGAAAGTTTATTCTTGTATGGAATGTGAAGTGTTATAGGAAATTTCTAAGATTTAGTGAGTTATCATATTCATAATTTCCATTATAATCCTCTTTTCTAGTCCTCCTAACTTTGCATATTCATTCATAACCTCATGATGTAACATTGATGTGAGAAGATGAAGATTGGAGAAGTGTATGTTCAGTTTGTCCTTTGATTTCAAGTGTGACATGCATGATGTTGAAATTCATCAATCTATTTGGTGTATCATCTCCCTTTGAATATTTTTTTTTAGTTATCTTTCTCCATTTTCACTCCCAAGTTTAGTTGTATTTGTGATCCAAAGTGGTACATCAAGGGAGTTGGCCCTATCTAGAGATTCACCTCATTCCTCAAGCTATCCACAAGCCTAGAGGTGATTTCATTATTCTACTTGGATGAGGAAAGTTTTTCCATCTCCTTAAAGGGTTAAAATCTAAGTGATAATATCTTTTATCATTCCTAGTGGGACTCTTGGTCTAAGAAGTTGAGAGATTTTTGGTGTTGTCTCTCAATAGTTAGCCTTTAGAGGCATCTATTCAAGCATCAATGGCGACTCTGAAGATATATCAATTGGTCAAGTATCCCACGTTATCCTTTGAGTATTGTTAGCAATGTATTTATTTGTTTTCTTGCTTTCAATGAAGTTTCATGGCTGACTTTGGTGTTGATTTTTGCTTTATATAAGTTGGTGAGACATTCTAAGCTTGTGTCATTCCCTATCAATATGAATAATTCCTTGGTAAATCTTGTCATGATATTTACTAGCCTCAATATGACTTTCATCATCTCCAATATTATCCTTGTCAGTCCATACATAAATTTTATTAGTCCTACAATTATCCTTCCCCATGTCTTGCTCCTAGTCAACCTAGCCACTCCTCAAGCCAACCCATTTCCACCTTCAAGAAGACACTCTTGGGTTATGAAAGGTATATGTTGAATATTGATACTCAAAGGGGATATGGTATTTATATACCTATTCATCTTATTCTTTTGGTGAGATAAGTATTAAATTTGATCAAAAGAGACTGAGTACCTATTGAGAGAGTGAATTAGTAAAGGCTCACAAGTGAGATGTTTGATGTAAGTGGTCTAGTTTCTTCTTTAGAGGATAGTCTAGGAGTTTATGAAAGGAAACCTCACCATACCTATCAACCTTCATATCCACTTACCAAATTTTTATATCAGTCATACATGACCCCTACTCATGAGCCAAAACAAGCCTATCAAAGACATCCTTTTCCCAATCAGTTGGAGGAGAGAATTGAAAATAGAAACCTTGTATTTGAAGCTAATATTGATAGGTAGACTATATTGGAAAATATGCATATGCATTATTCCATGTTGGTAGTAAAGGAAGTGGAGTTTAATCCCTCATTTCTCTCTCACAATTCATCCCCACCATCTAAAAAGGAGACCTCTAGTCCCAATATCCTAAGCTGGAGTAAGATAGTGGAGTCATGGGGAAAGAAAGAGGAGAAAATTATTTATAAAGAGTGTGAAGTCGAGAAGGATATTGAGTCTAGACCAACCCCTCACACCCTTCCTCAAGCAAATACTTCTAATACTAACATCCTAAGATGGAGTAAGATATTAGAATCATGGGGAAAGAAAGAGGATGGAAGTTTGGTTGATAAGGAGTGTGAAGTGGTGAATTAAGTTGATCCTTTGTAAGTTCCTCCTACACTTCCTCAAGAAACTTATTATGTCCCATGCCAGCCCTCATGTAGTCATTATTCTCATGATGATTCCTAATAAACTCAATAGAAACTTGTCCAAGAAAACCAAGCCACACACATTGAGGAGTTTTAATCAAAGATGAGGTTGCTGAATCAAGGTGTGATGGAAGGTTTAAACCCAAAATAAGATCTTATACCTAAACACACCCCATCCACCCTTCCTCAAGAGAGTCCTCAAGTTAAATTATATTTGAATTAAGTGTTTGTAAAATGGAGGGAATAAAATACATTTTTTTTAGTCCAAGGTTTGCCTCCCCTTCCTCAAGATCTTCCAAAAGAATTCCCAACTTTGCATTCTCAATCTAAATTTGAGCCCTATGTTCCACCTCCACCAACTAGTTCCTTTTATACTCATCCCATCACCCTTAACCTTAATGGATATATGATGTGGGAACCTCAAGAAGATAAATTGGTTGAGGAAAATTTATAACTCTTACTTGAAGAAAGTGCAACTCCTTGGCAAAATTTTTAGGCTAGGTTATCGGATTTCAAGATGCTTAGTCTTGGCATCACTAATAATGAGATTGAAGATATTACAACCCTTGAAAAACAAGATCAGACTGTGATAGTTGAGTTATAATTTTGAAACCCTAAAGAGGTCATAAGTGATGAAGAAGAGGTGATCTCTTGTGTTGGATCTCCTTGTTTGGTTGATGGTGAAGCATACACTCCTTATGTTGAGGAAGAAATCTTTGAGGAGATTTTATTGAAATATAAAGAAGATGAGGAGGGAGTATTTATTATTTTTCCCCTTCATGATGATGATAAAAGTAAAGATGATGAATTGTGGTAGAGATTTGAGGACACTTTAAAAGATTTTGAATCTCTCAAGGGGTATATAACTCCTTTAGAGCTAGTTACAAATGATGGTAAGAAAGATGAAATTGTTCAAGAAGTCATAGATGAGGAAGGTGACATTGTCCAACATGTCATAGCTAAGAAATAAAAAAATCCACATCAGCCTTTGTAGGTAAAAAAAAAAGTCTATTGGCCTCAATATTTTAAGGAGCAAAAAAACATTCCTTTTGATATTATGCCTACAAAGAAGATGAAAGTTGATCATAAGAAAGAGAGTGGGAAGTAACATGAAGTATGTGTATAAGGTCAGGAGGAATATGTCTACATTGGATACCTATTTGAAGATGATATACTTTAGAATAAGTCAAGTGAAGTGTCAAGGAATAGGTATGGTCTATCAAGTGTTCATATAAAGAGAAAGATGCTTGGCACCCTCACCCATCTCGTGCAAAAGGACACTCAAGAAACTTTCCCTTTGATCCTAAAAAGGGAGGTATAACTAATTTTTAGTTGTAAAAAATTATGTGGTTGAGGTAGTCATTAGTTGTCTTGGTCAAGCTAGAAGTCAATCATCAAAATTTTCCATGTTTGTCTCAAGCTATAGAAAAATCTTAAGACATATGGATTAATAATGCTACTGGTCTATTTAGTATAGCAGGCATACTACCCCTATGAGTCACTAATTTGTTGACCAAATTTGATTTCTATGTCAAATTAGGGTACCTATAGATAAAAAAATATGTTTCTATGTCTATAGGGGGTGTAATATAGATGTCAAAAGGTATTTTATAGGCTAATTTATGTCAATTGATGTTAAACTAGCCTTGGTCATTAGCTTTCTTAGTCCTTTTATCATTTTGGGTCATTTTAAGGGTCAAATTGAGCATTTAATAAATTGTATGAGTTTATTGGGAAATGTGAAGTTTTTAAAACATGATGTCATGCCCCATGTTTCCTTATATGTTTTAATAAACTAACATAACTGAAATATGGTAGTTTATATAGAAGAAAGGTCATTTTTTTAAAGGAAAAGAGGAGTTTGGCACCTGTATGACCTCTTTAGGAAGTACACCATGTGGAAAATGGTTATGAAGTGACTATTAATATTTATAAATATTATTTACATGTTTTTTATCTAGAAATTTTATTTATTTCTCAAAACCATTCTACTCATTTTTAGCTCTTCTTGGCAAGAAAAAGTGACTTGCAAGTTTGTACTTGGTACGATCAACACAAGAGGTTTCAGGAAAAATTATCTTAAGGGTATATTATAAACTAATTAAAATTAAATTTTATGTTTTTTTAGAGGAATTGTGGTGTAAACTCTACAAACCATCCCTAATAAGTTGACCTTCCATATCTGCCTATTAGTCTGTGCACCCTATGGGTTTTACCTTGGTTTGAGCAGCTCCATACAATCCACTTGATGATATTGTTCTCAAGAGATTTTTAATATTTATAATCATGTTTCCCATTATTTTTTTCATGTTTAAAGGTGTTTATATGATCCAAGTAACTTAGTTTTCAAGAGGGTACACTATTTTATGTAACAGATAGTCTTACACCATTTTTAGAGTTTCATAATTTATCAATAGTTCAAAAGGGTTATGTTACTATATTTTAGATATTTTAAATATCATATTAACATCCTCTTCACATTTTATCTTATTTATCCAAGCAATGTTTCATGATTGGTAGTCATATAATGCACATATTCATAGTTTGCCTGCTACAGCTTAATGTGTACTTGCAAGTGTTATAAAAGAAGATTCCAACATTTAAAAGAATTTTTTTAATATTTTATAAATTTTTAATTATTTTAAATCATGTTTATGTAAGGTTTAAAATATGTTTGAGATACCCATGAGGCCTTTTGTCTACCCTATTTCTTTTTTCTACATTCATTGTCAACATTCAACTTATTTGCACATATAGGCACCTCATGATAAAATAATCAGATCCTTGGTATTCATTTCAATAATTTTGAGATATTAAAATTTAATTTTAAGGTGTTAAGGGAGGAATTATACCCTTGAAACTATATGATAATTCAAACTACTCATTCTATGACAACTTCTGAAGTTTACTGTGTGTGTTTGAGAATACACACCTATAGGTACCATTAGTAGAGATATGAGGATCATAGAACGGAGAGTATTTTTTAGGATTAAAAATTATTGAGTTAATGATATTTTTATAACATCATTTTATAATTTTTTTAAATTAATAAGTTGATTATCTCTTCTAAGTAACACTAATTGTGTTCAGGCCTTAAATCTCTAAAGGAGGAAAACAAAGATCTTGAAGGTTTTGTTGAAGTCATATAATAAGGTTGAAATTTAATTTTTATACATATAATTAGCATAATTTTTATACAATATCATATAGAGGAACCATGCCAAATATGAGGGTTTGAAGGTATGGAGAAGATGGAGTTTTGGAGTCTCAAACTTGCCAATTCATGACTAAATTCCTTCAATGATTCTAGAGGACTGAGTCCTGAATGGCCTTTATCCATCCAAAAGTTAAAAAATTAGAGCATGAAAACCATGAATATGTTTTCAAAGATTAATTTTAACATTAATGGTACCAATATAATCAAGGGATAGCGATAGACTATTGTTTTACCTCCCATGGTCACCTTTTAGTCTGTGTAATGTGAAAATGTTGACTTATAACAAGAATATGAGACAATGACCCAAGCATAGGTGTTTTTGATGGTGTTTAGCCCATCCAAGGTGATAATATTTATGATAGATAATTTTTTACCTCTAATATACTCATATAACATTTAAAACATCATAACTAAGTTCATTTAAAGCTCATGTATACCTGTAATAGGGTCAAAAGTAGAATATCTTAGTAAATTGGCAAATAATGTGTAGTTTAAAGATGTTAAGGTGTTGGAAGTGATTAATAATCAAATAAATGAGATAAAACACATGTGTGGTTATTAAAGGAGACTCTAGGGTGATTTAAAACATTTTTCTCAAGATAAATAGTTGAAGCAACCTAAAAGCATCACTCTAAAAGTTAAAACACAGTTAGGGTTATATTATGGTCAGTTTGGTTTAGACAAGGTGTCTATGTGAGAGTTTAGGTCAGTTAGGGTAAGAAAATGTGTCCAAAAATAGATAATTGTTTTTAAATTCTTAAGGTAAGTTCATTAAAATTATTTTCCAAGCTGAAATATGCATGATGACCTACAGGTCACTGTTGGGAAAAAGAAATATAGTCAAGAAAGGTGCACCAATCTTCAGAATGTAAGGTGTATGAAGGATAATGAGGGTATAATGTTATAAGTGGATGATATATAAATTCGTCATGATAAAATAATACCAATAGATAATTTGACATGATAAACCAAGTAGGGAAGGAACCCTAAATCATACAACACTCAGTCTACATGTGAAACCGTACACACAATTTGTCTCGACAAGGTGTTGTTTTACATTTTTAGGGAAATTAAGGGTAAAATGAGGTAAAAAATGGTTTAATTTTCATGTGTTAGGTCCTCAAAACTTCAATAAGGATATAAAATATACAATTTTTCTAATAGGATATGGTAGGTACCTTCTATTTTGTCTCAGATAAAGGGTACTTCCCTATGTTGTAAACCCTATAATTTTGGAGATTGGGGATAAAAGGATGAGAAAAAAGTTTATTATATATTTAATAGAGGTGTATGGAGTTTATAAACATCTAGTGAAACATGATAAATAGTCCATATAAGGAAGAATCCCATCTTGGAGGTCTAGACTCAAATAGTTGCAGTCAAGCATGCTAGACAAGTTTTGTCCTGGTATTCATTTGAGAGGTCAAAAATATTTCTAGCACGAGGTAATTTATTTAATTAGATGATTAATTTTAATAGGATTATAATAGATATTTTAAATCTATTTTAATGTATATAATACATTAAAAGGTCATTTTAGGCTTAAGCTTGAATATGCCTACTAGGCAAGGATTAGGCCTATGTCCAAATTAAGGGTCTTTCACACTTATAGAATGATATGAGATTGGTGAATGTGTTATACATGTTTTTGGAGATAATATATATGTGTAAAAACCATTGAGATGAAAAGGAAACCCTGAGAGATCTAATTTTGGCTTGAGGGCAACTTTAAGCCTATTAGAGTGAGAAAAAGAGCTCGATAGTGTGATTTCAAGAGCTCATATCTATCATGATGATTTTAATGGGGGATATATGAGTTTATGAGAGTTAAAATTGGTATTTAAAAAATATTTTGTGGATTTTTTAATAGATTGGCTGTTCCATCTTTATGAACAAAGCTTAAGAGGGCAAATAGGCTTAAAACCCTTGTTAAACCCTTGTAGAGACCCAATGATGGAAATGGAACTAGAAATATGATCTAATGGAATAATTTTATCATGAAACATATTATACCTTTCATAATACTCACTCAATATCCCTTAGATAGTAATTATATGTGCAAACTTGTCTAGATGGGGTGAGAAACATGTTATTTTTGACCTTTTTTTATGTTGTGTAGGCTACAAGAAGAGTCTAAAGATAAAATAAATTTGTGAGGGAATATAAATAATTTATATAACTCCTTATGTTCATTTCATGAATTTAATAAACTCATAATTTTCCAAACTAGGTGCTTCAACTTAGCCAATCAAAACTAGCCTTATGGACAAGATAGTGAGAAAGGTGGAAGGCTTCATGTGAGCTGATTTTAAAGAATGCCTAATGAATATAAGTACATGAAGGTTATTTAAACATATCATCCACTCCCTTAAATGTATTTTCATGATAAAATTATGCTTATTTTGAGACCAAGTGTGCAGGGTGCATGGAAGAGTAGTTTTTTTGATAGTAGATGATGATTGCTCTTTTCCATGTGATTCTAGATGACCAAGCATGAAACCAATGCATGGAGAGGCATGTATGATTCTATTTCACTTAATTATAATAATTATACCTATTCCCAATCAGTTATAAGGAATTAAAATAGAGATAATGATGAAAGCAATTTTTTATAGCCGGAATGAGGAGTTTCTTGCCACTTTTCATGCACTTTATGACTTGGATTGACACTTTTATATCCTAACCTTACATGGTTCATCCAAAATCATATTACCATGCACAAATAAATTATTTTTATCATATTTAAGAGTGTCCTTGTGACCCTAGGACTCATCTCTTCTCTCTATCAAGTTATATAAGAACTAGCCATTTTGGCCATTGTAATATATTCTCCACCTAAGTATGTCAAAGCCCTAATCAAATATATACCTTTTAATAAATAATAATACTGATGTTTACCTCCTCCATGACTATTATTATTGTGTTATTTTTTAATGTTTTATTTTTCATAAGTGAAGACTATGGATTCCTTAACATGTTATTTCATTCTATCATCTATTTGCAGTTGGAAATTGTATTCTTGCAGGACACATGAAGTGTTATAAGAAATATCTAAGATTTAATGAGTTATCCTATTCATTATTTCCCTCATAGGAATCTTTTATATTCCTCATAACTTTTCATATTCATCCATAACCTCATGATGTAACATTTATGTGAAAAGATGAATATTGGAGAAGTGTATGCTTAGTTTGTCCTTTGATTTCAAGTGTGACATGCATGTTGTTGAAAGTCATCAATATATTTCATGTATCACCTACCTTATAATAGTTTTTTTTTAATTTATCTCTCTCCCTTTTCATCCCCATGTTTATTTTTAGTTATGATCCAAAGTGGTACATCAAGGGAGATATCCCTATCTAGAGATTGACCTCATTCCTTAAGCTACCCACAATCCTTGAGGTGATTCCATTGTGCCACTTTGATGAGGAGAGATTTTCCATCTCCTCAAAGGATGAAAATCCAATATGAATTAATGAAATTAAATCAAATAATGTGTTCAAACCCCCTCCATTATACATTTTTGTGATCATTGGTGACTCTTTGATATATAACTACATTGTAGACAATGGAGTAAGTATTTTAGTGATGCCAAAGTCAATAATAGATCAACTTGGTTTGAAGTATGAACCCCAATCTAAGGGAGTCTTAAAAGTTAATGGATCTTCCACCAAACCATATAGTATCATCAAAGGTCTAGAATTGACCCTTCATTCTTGTCCTAGTGTTTTAGTGGCTCAGGATGTGTTGATTCTAGATGTGCCTCCTCATTTCTCTCTATGCTTATCTAGAGACTTCATAGCCAAAATTATGTGTTATATAGTAGCATATTATTCCTACATGGATTTAAAAATAATGTATGAGACCAAGGTGTCTATCAAGGGTGAGCCTATTGCACATTTTCACATTGAGCCTTATGGGCCAAATAGCCCAAACATAAATTATACCATTCTTGATGAAGATAAACACCTAGTTGGTTAATAACTATACACTCATCCTAAGGGGATACCTGATATGTTATTGGATGAGTTATGGATTTAAAATTAGTTAATTTACTCTTTTTAAGGTTTTGAATAAAGAAAAATGAGAGTATATTACTTGCATAAATAAAATGAGTCCATGTCATCCCTCACTAGGCCATAAGAAGATACTAGTGGTTTGTGGAAATTGTTCTTTGATGGCTCAAGGAGAAAACATAACATAGGTGTAAGTGAAATTATAGTAACTCCCTCCCATGATAAGTACTTATCTTCTTACATATTCTAATTTAGTTGCTCTTATAATGCAACTGAGTATGAGGGCCTTATCCATTACCTTTAGTGGGATAGTAAGATGGGAATCAAGTAGTTACAAGTATATGGGGATAATGAGATAATAATGTATCATGTTAGAGGCTAAAACATCACAAAGAATCCCTTGATTAAATACTACAACCATATAGTGTGGGATATACTTGAGGACTTTGAGGCCTTCAACATCCAAGTAGTGCCAAGGAACCAAAACTATGATGTTGATAGGTTGGTAGCTATGTGAGCTCAATTTGACATCCCAAATAAGTTGAATAAGTCCAAAGTGTAGACACATGTTAAAGTGGTGGTAACACCATTAGTGATAGATAATGAAAATCGTTGGTAGGTCTTTGACAGTGACAAGCACATTATTTGTTTCTTGTAGTAAGAAGTAGAGTTTTCCTTAATGAACCAAGGTAAATTTTAAATTCACTATGAGGATCAAATTTTTTAGCTGAGGTCTAGCAAAATTTCTAAAGGGACAATCACCCTTGAGGGTTTTCTCCATGAGGAAGAATATATGAGGAAGGATAAGGTAGTGATGTAAACTACTGAGGAGAACTATGAAATAGTTCTTATCTTCAAAAACAAGATCCTTAAGCTAGGAAAGATCAACACTAAGGTAGAAAGGAATGATTTCATTTAAATTTGTAAGGAATATTCAAATGTCTTTTCTTGTGAATATAGTGATCTAAGAGGATTTGATCCCAATCTAACCCAACACACTATATAATAGGAGGCCAATTCCAATCCTATGAGGTAGAATCAAATTCCCATCAATCCAAAAATTAAAGATCTAATGAGGAAATAATTGACTAAATTGATAGAGTCCAATATCATTTTTCTCATCAAGCAGTCCTCATGGGCACCCAATCTAGTACCTATTATAAATAAGAATGGTGAGATATGATTGTGTGTTGACTTCAAAGACTTGAATAGGGTCTCTTTGAAATATAATTACCCCTAACCATCCATGGAGAAAATCTTTCAAATGGTTGTTGGTTTGGAACACTTCTCTCTCTTTTGGATGGGTACTCAGCATACAACTAGGTCATATTAAGATAAGAAGATCAATACAAGACTACCTTCACCACAAAGTAGGGAACATATGCTTATTATAAGATGCCTTTTGTCTTGTCAAATACCAAGGGTAATTTATAAATATCCATGGACATGGATTTCTAAGGCTTTTTAAATCAGATGGTGTTGGTTTACTTGGATGACATAATAGGTTTCTCTAAGAAGGCTAGTGAACACTTGGATCAATTAAGATTGATTTTTGAAAGATATATAGATTATAGGATCTCATTGAATCCTAATAAATGTGTGTTTTTTATCCTTAAGGGTAAACACTTAGGACATATTATATCAAAATAGGTATTAACTATTGACCCTGATAGAATAAGTGTCATCTTGGCATTATCCTTACCCAAGCACAAGAAGGGGCTCATGAGTTTCCTTGGGAAAATAAACTTTATGAGAAGGTTTATACTTGGATTTTCCAACTTTTTTGAACCCGTCACTGCTATGTTGAAGAAGAACCAAGTTTTCACTTGGTACATTGAAGGTAAAGCAACATTTGAGTCTATCAATCAAGCCATTGCCTAAGCACCCACACTCATGAATCCTAATTTCTCAAGGGATTTCACATTGTATGCCTTTGTCAATATTGATAATATATTAGCTATGTTGATGTATAAGAATGGTGAAGGACTTGAGAATTTAGTTTATTTTTTCACTAAAGGGCTTAAAGGATATAAAGTAAGGTATATTTTTTTAGAAAAACAAGTCCTTGTAGTGGTAATAAGCCTTAAAATTTTTAGACCAATTCTCTCCAATAGTAGGATTTATCTTATGGTGACTCATTTTGGAGTGAGGGGCTTCCTTATTAACAAGGAATTAAATCAAAAGATGGATGGTTAGATTACCAAGGTCATGGATTATGATGTAGAGATCAAGGTCACTAAGTTAGTGAGAGGAAAATGATTATGGAAACATATGGTTGGTAACCTGTAATAAGATGAAGAGGTTGTCTTGGTGACACAAGACAACTCACAAATAGATGCACCTCCACCTCACACTAGCTAGCTCTGAGATATGACACATTTCCTGATAAAAAGTGATTTCCCACAAGGTATGGATAGAGAAAAGAGAAGGTATTTTAGGCTTTGGTCCATACCTTATGCATTGGTTAATGGGGTTCTATTTAGAAAATACCTCAATGAAATTCTTTTTAAATGCATAGATGATGACCAAGTGATAGGGCTCTTAGAGAGATTCTAGGATGGGCCTGTAGGAGGCCATTTTGATCTAAGGACTACAATATAAAAAGTGATGAGAGTTGGTTATTACTAGCCTAGCCTATTCAAGGATGGCTATACATGGGTGAGAAAATGTCAAAAGTTTAATTTATTTACAAGTAAGAAAAAATTGATAGCCCTTTCTCTCAACCCAATCTAGGTGGAACAACCATTCATGAATTGGGGTTTGGACTTCATAATAATGATCAATCCACCTTCCAGTGAAGGAAAAAAATGGATAATCATTGATACTGACTATTTCACTAGGTGGGTGGAATAAATTACCCTAAATGAATCCAATGAAACAATAGTGTTGGAATTCTATGATAGCATAGTAATGAGGTTTGGTGTACCAATAACAAAAATTTAAAATAATTCCTTACCAATTGTTATCATGAGGACAACTGACTAGGCACTTTAGCTAGAAATATACCTTAGTTTATCTTCACATTACTACCCCCCAGGTAATGGAATGGTAGAGTCATCAAATAAAAACCTGATAAGGATCATTAAAAAGACTATGGAAGAGAACCAAAGAGTGTGGTACACAAAATTAAGGACAAATTTATGGGTTGATAGAGTGACTCCCAAATTTACCATTGATAACTCAACATTTTTCCTTATGTATGGGAGGGAATCCAAATTACTATCTCTCTTGATTTGCATACCTTAGAGTTAGACCATCATTTTGAGTTGATGGAGAGTGAACCTATGAGTATGAGGATGGCAGAGCTCATGGATCTTGAGGAAACAAGGGACATTATAATCAAGACACTAGATTAACATCAAGATCAAGTTAGGAAAGCCTTTGAAAAGAGAGCCATAGTAAGAGACTTCAAACAAGGGGAGCTAGTCCTCAATTGGGATTCAAATAAGACAAAGCTAGGCAATTATACCAAGTTTGATATCTTGTGGAGTGGCCCTTGATCTATGAATGCAAACAACATAATGCTTTTTAGCTTACCCATCTAGATGGAGAGGTATTTCCCATCCTAATCATTGTGATTCATTTAAATACTTACTATTTGAAGAGCTTATATCTAATGTATATGTTTTACATTTTTTTAAATAGTTTTTCATGTTTTCCTTCAAGTTCATTTTTCACATATTTTTAGTTATGTGTTCTCTTCCTTAAATGCCTTGGGCATAGTGTTATTTTGTTTCTTATTATCCTTATTGCTTCAATAGGAGGTATTTATAAATGGGTGGCCTTGTATCATTTTCATATCATCTAAGAAGAAATACTTGTGACCCCGTATGCCCAATATATCAGATAAGGTAACTAATTTGTTGTATAATAGGCATGTAATCCGAGGAGGTCAACAAAAATATTGACTAAAATTGGACTACATACAAAAAAATTTCATAGATGTATTAGGACATTCTATTAAACCCTTCAAAAACCTTCTACCCCCATGATTAGTCCCTTTCTAGTCCTGAATTGATGATGTAGTGAAATATTCTAGGAGGTCCTAGTGTGGTGTGAGAAGCTAAGTAGAGTTCTAGTTAAGTGAGTGATTTTATGGTGAAGTACAACATACATCATGACCCTAACACGTGTCACTTTTAATCTTTTAAAACAATTTAATCAATCTTTAACTTGAATTTCTAAATTTTGAAGAAAAGGCCTAGAAACAAGTCTAAAACTATAAGTGAAGGTCATCCCCTACAATTTATTAAGGTAATAAAGATGGTTTTGAAACTCAAATGTGTCTTGGTAAAGTTAAAATTCATCCTAGTGTCCTTCCAAATAGATAAATATGACTAGTACAAGCCTAGAAGAACCTGATTTTCCTAACATGTCATGTAGGAATGAATAGATTAGTTTGGTTGTGCATTTGATAAGTGTGCTTGGGAGGTAAATCAATGTTTAAGGATTACATGAAAATTATTTATTTTATTTCATGAATATCCCTTATGATTTTGGTGTCTTTTGTGTTTCCTAACTTAAGATATAATCCTTCAATTATGATCTAGCAGTGTGGGACGTGCAAGGGGACATCAAATTAAAGCCACAGGAAATAACCATTTGGATTCAAAAATATTTCAACAAGGTATGAATTGATCACAGGGAAACAAAGTGTCAAAACCTTTATTGATTAGATCAAGTATCAATGGAACATATATGATCAATTGAGTCAATAAGTCAAAGTCTCCTAGATCAAGATCGATGACGCATATTCTTGTGTATAAGTTTTGATCGATGATCTACATTGAAGGCTAGGTTCAGAAAGTCAAGGTAAATCTATGGCACATGTTAAATCATGAAAATGGAGATATAAAAATGAGAATGAAGTTAATATGTTAGAGTATACTAATATTAAACATGGGGATACCATATTTCATGATCATGGTGAATTGGTAGATAAATGATGCACATTTGATCATGCAGATCAAAGATCAATGCCACACATTCAACCATGTAGATGGGGATCAACAAAGAAAGTTTGATAAAATTTAAAGGGGACATGAGATGAAGACACATGTGTGAAGTGACAATGGTTATATTTTTAAATTAGATAAATAACATGGAAAGAAGATACCATATAGGCAGATTCATCAAATCAAATTTTTTGTGCACCTAAGCATTTGAATGTATACACATGAGATCAAAATATGATTTGGGTTACCAAAGCAAACACTTCAAATTAATATGCCTCCATTCAATCTTTGTTAAACCCTAGCTTATGGATATTCATTGATATTATGACTATATTGAAACCAATAAGGGGATTGGTTTTCATCTATAGTGGACCTAAGTTCAGGGTTTAGAGTAAGGGCAAAGTTGTGATTGAAAGGAGTATTAAAAGGGACACCAAATGAATTAGTTCAAGTGAATATCTAATAACGTAAATAAATAACATATCAAGATGAAGTATGGTGTATTTAAGGTTTTCTAAACCTTCATTTTTTGTTTCATCATATTCATGCCCAATAAGTCTTTAAGTATTTTACAAGTCCAAAATCGGTCTTTAGGGTGCCAAATGGCCTTGGGAATAGTTATTAGGGAAGTTAGTTCAAGGTGGCTCAAGCTTGTGACCTCCATCAATGGGGTATATGAAAGTTACAAGTATCATGGAGTTTATTACAGGTTCTAGGAGCAAATTCATGTTGAAAATAGAAGAACACCATAAAAGGCAAACATAAAATATGACCTCCATGGTCAGTTAAGCACTTTATGCTAAGTTAACTAAATTTTACCCAAGCATCTTATAGAATTAAAGTGGAGGGTGATGTATAAGTATAAGGGAGAGATACTTGGTGGTTGGAGGGTACAATTGGAGCATTTAATACATTTTCAAAGTCTTTGGAGACTTTTCCTCTTAGAGAATCATGACATCATGATCCTCAACAATTTCTATCTTCTAGTGTCATTCTAATCCAATGAGAGGGATTGAAGGCTATTAGAGCTAATAAAGGTTGATTTTTTGAGGAATGATTAGTTACAATTAACCCAAATATGGGTGAGAATTCATGGAGGGTGGTTGTAGTTCATTTATTGAATTTTGTTTCCTCACTTCTTCTCTCTTTCTTTTCCTTTCCTCCTATATCTCCCATTTATTTTCCATTTTAAAGGAGAGAATCTCATTTGAAATGGAAAAACCCTATCAAAAATTTGTATGAAAGACCTTTTTAAGTAATAAAGATAATTTTTACCTATCTCTTACCTCTGAATTATGTTTTTCAAGCTTGTACATCATGGAATTGTGAATAAGTGTTATTCCATGTCTATTTTCCTTCTTTCTTTCCTATTTTTAGGTGTTTTCAATTTAGTTTCATGTCTAAACTTTAGATCTTTCTACCAATAATGGATGCTTAGTTTGAATTTTAAATTCCTCTTTACTTCATGTATGGTTTGGTGAGCCTATTTTATGAAACACTTATGCAAATTAACCCATTTGTGAGGTTGTGTGAGAAAGCATTATCTTATGTTGAATTAGTGTTTATTTAATGCTTATGTGATTTTAAATTGATTTGGTGAATCACCCCATTTATCTCTCTTAGTAACCATACACCCCCTTTATATCACTTTTCCAAGCATAATTAGTAGTTTAGGTAATCTACCAAGAGGAAGCCAACCTTCTTTGGAGGTTCAAACTCACTACAAGATACCCACAACTTGAGGTTATTCCCATTTTGTGTCTTAGTTGGAGAGATCCTGAAGAACCCTCTCCAAGGGTGAAAATTAATTTCACAATATGAACCTCAATTCATTATCCCTGATGTACCCTATAGTATTAGATGATCAAATTAGTTTATAAGATATCTCATACCTACCCAGATGGCCATCACTTTATCATCATGACCACATAACATTTCACTAAGTGGGTATAATTTATGCCCTTAAAAACTATCATTACATAGGTAATTCCCAAGTTCATTCTAAATCAGATAATTTATAGATTTTAAATCCCATAGATCATTATCATAGACAATGGGTCCCATTTAAAAAACCCTAAGGTTTATGAATGTTGAAAAAAGTTTGATATATCTCATCATATGGCCTCTATGTACTACCCACAATCCATTAGTCAAGCCAAGGCCAAAAGAATGACCTTAAGTTCAATCCTAATTATAATTATGAGAGATACAAAATATATTAGCACCTTTAGATTTATCCTATATTATGGGCCTATAGAGTGATATTTGAATTCCCATAGGTAAAACCCCATATTCCCTTGTCTTCAGAGATGAAACCATTCTACCTTTAGATGTTGAAATTCATAGCCTTAATGTTTATCTTTAGGGTCTCATTTATCATGAAGAGTATAAAAATGTGTGGTAAATGCAAATAAAAATGTTAAATGAATATTATATTGATGCCACATAAAATCCTATTACTTACACAGTCAGCATGTGCCAAAAATACAATAATAATGTTCACAATTGTCTCATACAATTAGATACCTTGTCTTGATACTTGATAATAAAATAGATAATAAAAAGGTGTGGTTATAATTTGGGGTCCATATTAAGTAACTAGGGATTCTAATAATGGCACTTATCCATTGTGAAATTTAGGGAGTATGTATTTTGGTGAGTCTTTGAACCATTTACACTTGAAACATTTATACATATAGTCATTTTATTTCACATTTTTTTATATAAAAATATGTTTCCCATTGTTTATGTGTTGTTTTTCATACCAGTTGTTTTTTTGGTGGTTATTTAACTATGATTTAATGTGAAAAAACCTTTTAAATGGTATCATATCATTCCATATCATTTTCTATATCACCTTATTTCAAATTAGAAAATATTTTCAAAATCAAGATGACATAGGCTATTGTCTTAGATTTTATGATCATAATATACATCATTTATCTATACTTTCCTAAAATATTTGAATACACTATCCTATAGACTACTATATAAAATAATCCACGACATAATCTCCTTCTACATTTCCATCTAAGAAAAAACACTAGCATGTTCAAAATCACCTATCTTGTTCCTAGGATGAGCATGTGCATCTAATTAGTTGAATAGGGACAAGATTTGGGTGTAGGGGCCTTCCTAAAAATAAAATAAAAATAAATACACTAATAAAAAATCAAGGCTTAAAAAAAATCAAATAAATTTAAAATCTCTTTCCATTCACTAATTGTCAGTGTTGATCCATCACATATTTTAGTTGTGTAGGGTTAGCACTAGGGTAAGATGACCTTACTTCCCTATATCTAGCCTTTGGTGATGAGCCCATATGTATTCATATATTTATTAGGTTAGATACATGAGGTTATGTGTAGGTTTTTAAAAAAACACAAATAAATAAAGGAAAAAAATGTCAATTCATAAAGTACCTAAAAAGAAATAAAAATTCCTTAAAAATCATACATAGATGTCTATGTTGAAAGGAAAACTTTATACTTATTATTTTTTTTCATGGTTGGCCACATCCAGATTAATAAAACAAAACTAGTGTTTCATAAGTTTAGTAAGAATTAAAATTCATTATTTAATCATAAGGATTAGGTCAACCTCTGATTCCCTATGGATTTTTGATGAGTAGTTTTCAGATTTCACTATCTCACACATATCCCTTTCCCCTTTTATTCCTTTATTGGAAGTTAAAAGTTACATGTATAAATAAAATAGGTTTATACTCACCTAAAACAAAAACATTAGAACATTTTTTATTTTTTAAAAATCCATCATATTACATTTACATACATTTTATTTCCACATCTTGAATATATAAGAAAATCCATATCATTAGAAAAATAGAGATACATACAATTTCATCACATTTCTATTCATCTAAATTTCACAAATTTAAACTTAAAATGAAAATTAAAAGAGTATAACACAATGTAAAGTCATCCATTTAAGTTAAAATTTCAAATCACTTTTTAGAGGGGAAATGTGTCTCAAATCTCAAAAATCCAAAAACCTATATATAATAATATGACCCTAAGGTTGTGTATGAGTTTGTTGATCCCCTCAAGAATATAAAAGTATAGGAATCCCAATATTTATCCTATGATAAGTTCATATTTTTGAGGATTAATGTGGAATATGGATCATACTCTTATAATGTCTCCTACTCATGCCATCCTAGGAGGTTGCCACTCTTATTAGCTATAGGATCAAAGAATCCTAACATCCTCTCACCGCAATGATCTCCTAAAGATTATTCACCCACAAATAAAATCCCAAGATCCATGGTAGGTAGGTTTTAAAACATATATATGCTTTCTTATATTGGTAGGAATACCCATGTCGATTAAAAACTAATCTTGATTCATTTTAGTACCCACATAAAGAAAGGTTGATTAGGGTGTATCTGATCATGTGTTAGGATTGTGGAGCTAAAAGCTTCACTGATGCAGACATGGAGGAGGTTGCAGAATGAGTTCCTGAGTGTCAGAAGTGTTTGGCGTTGGTCTGGCCAACCGGCGTCGGCAGGGTGAGACAGGAAGGCAACTGACGTCGGTCATATATCGGCCGGCGTCGGTGACCCCAGGCGGACAGGGACCGACGTCGGTCGCCTGTGTAGTTCGACTGTGAGTTATTTACGGGCAGTGAACTAACGAACCAAGAGTTTGCATGATGAGTGCTAATTTTAGACTCATAGCTGCGGATCTAATTATTGTAATTAGATGTCTAATCATTGTTTGGATGAGATCTATATAATAGACTCATGGTTGTATTGGAAAAGTGTGCTAGGGAGTAAGAGAGCATAATTATAAGCTCCTTCTGTGTGTGAGGTAGAGCTATGGTGCGTTCCTCCTAGTGCCACAGTACCAGGCGTGTTGGTGCTGGATTGGAGAGCCAGCTGGGTTCTTCAAGAGTGTAGGATCTTGGTCACAGTTGCATGGCCTATATAGGAGATCTACATGGTAAGTAAGATCGTTGATCTACAGGTGTATGTGTGTGCAAGGTCGAGGTTCACAGGTGATTAGAACCATTGCTTGATTTGTAGGTGTGCAAGGTCATACAGACAGCAACACAACAGGGAGCAGTATCAGGCAGGATCTACTTGGAGTACAGGTGTGTACTCGGATAGAGCAAGAGGAAGGCAAGGGAGTTCCTTCCATAAGTATGGTCTGTTGAATTGTAGGTTGTTGCAGTTTCATGGGAGATCTACTTGAAGTACCTTGAGTACTTGTGGAGCACGTGGAGTGCTTGTGGAGTGCGTGGAGCACTTGTGGTGTGCGTGGAGCACGGGAGGTGAACACCAACTCTGTATTTGAGTTGGGTGTTGGGACCTGTGAGAGGGAGAGCTTTGGGGAGAAGAATTACTGTTCACTTGAGGTGTGGGAAACCTCTGTAAGGTGGTGGAGAAGAAGTGGCATCTTCTTTATTGTATTCTTTTCTGTATAAAGTGTTAATACAATTGGTATTGTCTCTCATATGCTGTGTTATTCTGAATTCTAGTTACTTGGTGAATCTGGTTAATTTCTGCATATTAAGTTGCTTGGTATTGGTAATCAAATTGTGTGCTTCCGGCGTACACCCTCCCAACAAGTGGTATCAGAGCCTTGGTTGTAGGTTCTTGAGCTTGATACCAATAGGTGGTATCTGAGCTGAGGTTGGAGGAAGCAGGTTTTGTGTCTGGTTACAGGGCACTCTCAGGGGTTTCTGATCGAGTGGGAGTAGAGCAACTGCAGATCAAAGTAAGCTAAGAATGGAGGAGTTGAAAAGCACAGATGGTCACTCACGGTCCTATGGAAAGAAAGAGCAGGTAAAAGATTATTGTTGGTTGGTAACAGATCAGCATGAAGAAACTGAAGATACAGATGTAGCAGGTATTGTTGCACAGGATGTGTTTGCAGGTTTCTTGGATAAAGTGGAATCTTGGATAAAAGATTCGGTTGCCTCTTTCCATGCAGTTCCAGGTAGAGGAGCTGGTAAGCCTTGTCAGATTGTTGGCAAAGGCAAAGTGAAGCTGAAATTGCAGGCGGCCAACACACAGGTGTTGATGAAGGTCATGCAGGTCCCAGGTTTGGAGATATGGCTAATTTCTTCAGAAAGATTGGGTGATGAGAGATGCACAAGAACTCTCACAGCGGATGCACTTGAATTAGCTGGTGGTAAGAAAACAGGTATCCTTTATCTACTTGTTTATATTACTGATTCTTCTTTTATTGCGGAGACGTGGCTTCGTAGGCTTGGTCACATGAGCAGGAAGGAGATGCATGTTCTTAAGCGGAAGACAGATATATTTGACAGGCTTAAGAACTGGAAAGCCTTGGTGTTTATGGAGGAGATGGCGGACAGAACCCAGTGGATGTGGCTGGATACTTCTGAGCAGGGTAGTTTGGACATGGATTTTGATTCAAAGAAGCTCGCGGGTAAAAAGTCATCACTCACAGGCGAACACAGGTACCGATGTCGGTCAGGAGGAACCGGCGTCGAACAGACAGATGCCGATGTCGGTCATGTGCAGACCGAAGCCGGTGATGTCGGGCAGAGTAAGACCGATGTCGGTCATGGGACCGACGTCGGCAGTATATAAGACCGATGTCGGTTATGAAGACCGATGTCGGCAGCAGGGACACCAGCGCAGGCAGGTTGGTAGTCAGGTACAGACGCATGGAACCGACATCGGTCGGATGCAGACTATGGAGTGACCGAGGTCGGTCACTGTAATGAATTTTGGGTGGACAGCAAGCTGTCAAGGAGTCTCAAACACCCATACGGAGGACTGAAGGTGTAAGTAGGCCCTCAAATTCGTTGTTCCTCTTCTTCATACATGTTGCTGATTGTAGAGCAGGAAGGATCCAGGATATAGGTGTGAGCTTGGCATGGATGAGGATGTGATTCCTTGGAGGAGAACCAGACAGGGGTGTCTTGGTAGAGTTGCCAGCAGGTATAAAAGCACAGAGACGAATGGATTCCTTAGTAGAAGAATGGAGAGAACGGATACGTGAGATGGAAGATCAGGTATATGATCTTGAGGAGCTGCAGGACAGTGGTACAGGTTTTGACAGGTGGAGGACGGAGCATGGCTTCAGTCAATGTCAGGGTAACTACTGTGGTTTTGTCTTACCAGGGGGATGATGAGTCGCGACATCATTCTGTTGCTGTATGTGGATAGTATGCTAGCTAGCAGGGGTGTACATACAGGGTTTTGCTGAGCTAAGGGTAAGATTAGTTCAGTGGCATGTCAGGAGGAGTTTGGAGTAGCGGAATTCTTTGACATGGGAGGCATGGAGATCACAGGGTGATTTTGTCTCGAGTGGGAGCTGATGTGAATCAGGTGTTGGCGAGGTTCGGGATGCAGAGCCGGAGCACACTAAGGGCTGGACAGGTACAGTGTCCGAAATCACAGGAGGTCTGGTATAGACCTGAGTATTCCCATGCAGTGGGAGCTGTCAGAGAGTTAGGAGCCAATTCGTGGAAGTGGATTCTCAGGTTTTTTGAGAGGGACCGGCAGCAGGTGTTGCTATGCAGGGTCAGGACTTCACTACAGGTGTTGTAGGTTCGGATGTGGCAGGTTACTCGGATGACAGGTGGTACACCACAGGATGTGTGGTGGGTTGTCTTCAGGTGGGAGCTTGAAGAGGGATACAAACCAGGAAATAGATTAGACGGAGTACAGGTACAGGTACAGTGCAGTTGTTTATCTCCAAGTGGGAGATTGTTAGGATTGCGGAGCTAAAAGCTTCACTGATGCAGACATGGAGGAGGTTGCAGAATGAGTTGCTGAGTGTCAGAAGTGTTTGGCGTTGGTCTAGCCAACCGGCGTCGGTAGGGTGAGACAGGAAGGCAACCGACGTCGGTCATATATCGGCCAGCGTCGGTGACCCTAGGCGGACAGGGACCGACGTCGGTCGCCTGTGTAGTTCGACTGTGAGTTATTTACGGGCAGTGAACTAACGAACCAAGAGTTTGCATGATGAGTGCTAATTTTAGACTCATAGCTGCGGATCTAATTATTGTAATTAGATGTCTAATCATTGTTTGGATGAGATCTATATAATAGACTCATGGTTGTATTGGAAAAGTGTGCTAGGGAGTAAGAGAGCATAATTATAAGCTCCTTCTGTGTGTGAGGTAGAGCTATGGTGCGTTCCTCCTAGTGCCACAGTACCAGGCGTGTTGGTGCTAGATTGGAGAGCCAGCTGGGTTCTTCAAGAGTGTAGGATCTTGGTCACAGTTGCATGGCCTATATAGGAGATCTACATGGTAAGTAAGATCGTTGATCTGCAGGTGTATGTGTGTGCAAGGTCGAGGTTCACAGGTGATTAGAACCATTGCTTGATTTGCAGGTGTGCAAGGTCATACAGACAGCAACACAACAGGGAGCAGTATCAGGCAGGATCTACTTGGAGTACAGGTGTGTACTCGGATAGAGCAAGAGGAAGGCAAGGGAGTTCCTTCCATAAGTATGGTCTGTTGAATTGCAGGTTGTTGCAGTTTCATGGGAGATCTACTTGAAGTACCTTGAGTACTTGTGGAGCACGTGGAGTGCTTGTGGAGTGCGTGGAGCACTTGTGGTGTGCGTGGAGCACGGGAGGTGAACACCAACTCTGTATTTGAGTTGGGTGTTGGGACCTGTGAGAGGGAGAGCTTTGGGGAGAAGAATTACTGTTCACTTGAGGTGTGGGAAACCTCTGTAAGGTGGTGGAGAAGAAGTGGCATCTTCTTTATTGTATTCTTTTCTGTATAAAGTGTTAATACAATTGGTATTGTCTCTCATATGCTGTGTTATTCTGAATTCTAGTTACTTGGTGAATCTGGTTAATTTTCGCATATTAAGTTGCTTGGTATTGGTAATCAAATTGTGTGCTTCCGGCGTACACCCTCCCAACATCATGCTCATCTATTAAATAGATAAATATATAAAAATAGGTTAATATTATATATATAATAATAATGGTAACTAAATTTTAAACTATAAATTAATGTATAAAGTAACTAAAATTATACTAGCACATTATTTTACTTAGATTTCCCTACCACTAGTCTAGGTTTAAGTCATCATCAAAGCTCATCTTAGACTCCTTGTCCTCATATCTTATTGGATTATATAAAATAGTGATTTTTAACCACATAATAAACCATAACCTACATCCCCTCTCCCTCTAACATGTGCCTATTGCCACAGCTATGGATCTACCTATGGTGGTGGCTATTGAGGTGGAAATTATACCTATTGATGGCCTCATAATTGTATTGTAACTACTAATGAAACTTATATAGGATATTATCCTAAATGTACACCTATATAATTACTCTCCATATTGTGTTTATTATGGAATTACAATGTGTGATGGTATGCCATCCCATTCTCCTTAATATTGTTTCTTTGATCTCTTTGTTTCCCATGATCACTTCCTAGGGAATGGGTAGATTGGCTACATACTATAGTCAAAAATTTTGGGTAACCTATCTTTGGGGCATACCTAAAAATTCATATGCTTATCTCTAAAATTAATATCACTCTCAAAAGGTGTTAAAGTGGATACACCATCCTCCCACAACCCTACCATTCCATGATCATTAGAGCCACTAGATTTACTACTATCAATGTGCCTATCAGTCATGGAAAGTGTTTTAAAATTGTCACACATGTGCACCTAGAGGCATTGATGCCCATTATAGATATAATATAAAACCATAAATATTATTTAGTTATGTGATCATATAGCTATCTCATAATGAGTGTAGGTTGATTGATAGGTATATCCCCCAACCTAGTAATATAGTACAATTATCTATAGGTGTTATTAAAAACCTCTTAGGCCCATTATAAACATTAGAAACTATCCATAATACTCTTAAAATAATCTCCAATATGTAAATTAACTGATATATATCCTTATCACAAGCTAATTGGGAGGTAAGGATCCCCATAATATACTTCTATCGGGTTGGGATTAGTGCTCTCTCCATCCTTGCTAGTTTGAATTAATACTTTGCACCCAAATTAGCATAGAAATATTCAAATTAGCCTACCCAAATATAATCCTTTAATTTTTACATGGCCTCTCTCAAGGTCATGACTATTACTATAGTTAAAAATATCAGTATCCTATATATATTAGTGTGAGTGATGATTCATTCCCCTAGGGTCTACGTAAAATGAAAATTATTCCAATTAGCAACCTAGTAGGTTAATATGTCACATAAAAACGTAATAAATGGGGAAATAATCCCCACCAGCATAATCCTAAGTATGACACATATATCTAATGTTGCTATCCCACCAAGTTTCAACTTCTCTTGAATCATAGGGTGTTAATCCTATTCCCTCAACTTGCTCCAACATATATAATCTCCCTACAAAATATTAGTTAAAATATCCTTAATTTCATTTATAGACTTAAAAATTTGTTTTTATTCTTATTTATTCAGGGAGAAACTACCATCTAATTCAAGTGGAAATTATAAAACCAAATTAGCATAAAAAACCATTGTTATTTAATATTGGTGGCTATGTAATCACTACAATGTAATAAATGTTTAACCATGACACTTTTTGTAACTGATGCAAGTGGAAACATTATCATTTTTATGGAAACATAACCATTGGTATGTAAATATGGATAGTTATGTCTTTACACTAGTGATTCTGTACACTATCCATGACCATGTTATACCCACTAAAACATTAAAAAACCCATAAAAAACTAAAACATTTAACATTTTCCTAGCCTATCACTCCCTACAATCCCAACCATGCATTTTAAATTTAATTTTGCTAAATCTAATAATAATTTAAATAAATTATGAAAAATTAGATCAAAAATAAAAACATGAGTGGAAATTATTTATGCCTACCCCACTCTTACTTCTCATATTTTTTACATTATCTCCTCATACTCATCAATTTGGTTACTCTCTCATCTAATTCTATCATAACATATCAAGATCTCAAATTTTATGGATTTCAATTACATAAATGATTTTCATTTTAGTATATTTTCAAATAAATAGCTCATTTTACTAGTTATTATGTTTTGAAAATATTCCTCTTTCATAATTTTACCTTTAAAAATCATTATTTTTCACTTCGTGAAGCATATTCCGCATCTAAGTAAACCAAAATATGTCAAAATCTAATAATTTTGGCATTTTGTTTTTTTTAATCAGTGTTGTAGGGTATGTTATTTTCCATTTTTGATTTTGTATGTCAAAATCAATCCATATAGATATTATTCCCCTAATATGAAGGTCCAATCAATATACTCACCCCACATACATGGTATGTGTATTTTTCTATGTTATGATTATCTAAAACATTTTCTGCTTTCTCGTTAAACTATGTTTGATTCCATTTTTTACTTGTATGTCATGAAGAATTCTTAGTTAGATTCATTATCTCAAATATGTAAGTAATTTAATTTTAATAACCTTCATTTTCATTTCATTGTGACACTACTTATGAAAGGAACCTCACCAATTTATGATGAGGCCTTTCCTTGATGGATCAATATGCATGCACACAAATTTTACAATGTAATATTCCATGACAAATCCAATGATGATTCAAGGACATCCACCAAAATATGATTAAACATAGTTATTTCCCCATTTATTATCCTTTAACTCTTTCTTCACATTTGTGATTGTTACATTCTCATTTTATGAAGTGTTTTATTGACAATTTTATAAATACTTATGCGGTGTCAAAATTATTGCTGGAGAAAGGTAAACCATCATGGAAGAAATTAAAACTCTATGGTATTTACATATTTAATCATGGTGGAAACTTTATCCAATTTATATGTTTTAATAACTATTTTAGTGGCTCCATTTTCACCATCTAAAATAAGAGGTAGTTTCATCATTGATTGAACATTTTTTAAATTAGCATATGAGACTTCAATTTTCATGGATTTTGCATGATTATGATTGCATTTATCATTGTTTTATATTTTTTTTACTTCAATGTTGCCTATGATTACTCTTATTTGTATTTTTATCAATCCTTATTATTTTAACTTTACCAGGCTCATAGTCAATATTTAGTTAACTCTCACATGCAACATTGTCTTCTTCCTTACAAATATCTAAATTTTTCTTGGTTTTACTATCTAAAAATTATATAATTTGAAGATTTAAAGTTTTCCAAATCCATATATTCCTTTATTTTGTTTTTTAGAATAATTTCCTCAATATAAAATCATATTTGTGTCATTCTACTCAAGTTTTGAGGAGAGAATCAACAGATTAGAAACCTTATTTTATTATTCATGAATAAGTCCAACCATAGTACAACTAATCTATTTTCATAATTATGTATTTCTTGTTTTTATTATTATATATTACTTTTTTTGGAGAGTTCCAAAGTTTGTTATTGATCAAATGAGATAGATACCTAAATATTGTATACACACAAAAACTATTTCTTCACCTTTGCTTGGTCTCACCATGGATTAGGTTGGAAGATTTGTTTTTAGTTTAGTTTTATTTATTAAATTATATTGT
>JARHVA010004208.1:1145000-1337500 GCA_037957365.1 Torreya grandis
ATGGAGTGTATAAGAACATCTCCTAGTTTGTGATTCAATAATGAAACTCTAGCTAGAAAACCTTCACCTTATAAATTGGAATTTAATGGAGTCATATCTAATAAAACTTCATGATATTCACATTTATTATTCATTTTATATTTCTTAGCCTACATCTCCTCATAGGGAGCTATTTCCACTAGGGTTTTTCAGACCATATTTGACACTTCACATTCATATTCACTTTTAACAAACACATTAACTATTATATGTTATAAACCTACATCCTTCCAATAGGTCTTTCCTTTATTTATATTGATGCATGTAAAATAATTTACCAAATGACATTTATGAAAACATCTATGACATATAAAATTTAAGCCTTCATACTCATTAGATTGAACCCAAATTTTATTCCTCACAATCATATCCACTTGGGACAGAAGCTATTTATTAATATCAACATTAGCCATGATTTGGGCATAGGTTGAGTGATAGTTTTCTTATATAATATGATATTTAATCCATAAGTCACCAACAAATTTTCCTATTTCTTTAAAAATAGTATGTTCCCAAAACTAAAGAGGAAGATTTGGATGTCATAGGCAAAATGGTTTTGAATTACAAGTTTTACTATGGAAATTGAAATCTAGATACCATGGTTCATCCAACAACAAATATTTCTCCTCCCAAGACCAACATGTAATAATTGAATATAAGGTTATTCTCTTTAGTAGAGTCAAATATTAATATGAAAATACTTTTTTCACATGGTCTGATTTCAATCTTACCTTCTAATAATGCTTTCCATTAACCTATGATCCATCCATGGAGTTTTTGGAGGGTAGGATAGAAACTATTAAACTTACATATCATTACATTAAAACAAAACCATTCTTCCTTATTGATTATCACCTCCATGGTTTTCTTATAAAAAATTATGGCTTGCTTGGATTTTTTAGGGGCTAAAGGCTTAATCAAACCAGATCTTGAAACCACTTTAGCATAGGTGGGTCTTACAAGCTTCCAACTATTGCCACCAACTTCACCAATATTAGGTCATGAACAACCCCACATCTCCTAATTTTTGGGCTATCATGCACAAAAACCTCTCTTAACACCATTGTTGATGTTCCATGCCCATTCTTTTGGACCTTTTTCTATGCTTAGATCCCTTAGATAGATGTTTGCATTCATATCATTCTTCCCTACATGTTATCTTGAAGAAAAAATAGGGACCCTTTCCATTTTAACTTTACCCCTTGAATTTTCCCATTTGGAATTCTCATTTTACATGGAGGCACTCCTATTCCTCCTTTACCCACTGTTAAATCCACTACAGACTCTATAAAATTGTCATTGGAAGATAAACATGTTGTATTCATTAGAGTTATATCTCCCATTTATGATAGTAACATCAAAATAATTATTAACATTGAGCTTAGAATTTATGTTTTCCATTACACTCCCATTCCACACCTATCATTAACAAACTTAATGTTCTTAATTATTAAGACCATGTATAAGTATAGCCAATATCTAGACCCCCTCATATGTTGGCCCATCAATTTAATTATCTCCAAGTCTAGACCTTCACTCTTCTTTTTATTCCTCCTTGGGAATATCCTCTTCATATTTTCATTCACTTTGCATATTAAATTGACTGAACATAGTTAGCTCAATATAGTTATCCATTTCCCTAGAGTTATCCATCTTAATTACACCCAATTCATAATTTCCAATATTGGCTTGTCCTTTTTCACACTGAAGGTTCTTGTAAATGTATCCCTTCTCAATTTGAAACTCTTAATAGGAAATGTGTTGCATGACATATCTTTTTCTATTGAAATGAATATCCTTTAACATATATAGTCAAAAACCTTGTCATTACACCTTAACTTAATCGACCAAACCCATAAACCCATCACTCTATCATCTATTCATCATTTATCTTAACCATACCTCATGAATTCAATTGAAAAAAGGTTATTGTGTCACTTTATTTGTGTACAAAAATCCATATATTTTAATTTTAATTAAATTTAAAATTTCTATATTAATTATATTAACTTACCCATTAGTCTAAATTAAGGTAAAATAGTTACAAGGCCAACATGAATGATACTAGAAATGATGAAAAATTAACAATTGATGTAGTATCATAGCCTAATAATCAACTTGTCTTATCCACTCCCACCAAGGAGTAAATTTTAGAGATTACCTAAATATCATAAAAATATTTTATAAAAACTAGTTGAGTGAAACTTTAGATCTCTCCCTCCACAAAAGGAAGTTGATATGAGCAAGCCTTCATCTAAAGGACATAAAAGTAATTCATATTTTGAATATCATTAATGTGTCATAAATTTTATTAATATAATATTTTTATAAGACATAAAATTCAAAATCACATATATTATAACATTATTTATCTTAACATTTGTGATTTATTTGGGACCATAACCTAACGGGAATAAAAAATTTAAAATATTTTATAATCCATTTCCCAATCATGTAGAAATAAAAACTAAGGATGATTTTGAGGTGCATATAACATAAAATGCACATCCTCCTCCACCAACATGTGAGCATCCATTATATGTTATTTTTTAAACTTACAATAATATTGGTATAAATACTTATGATTACATTTGATGGTAGTGAGATTGTGGATGATGATTCTAGTTACACATCATTATCTTTACATGTATACATTAATTTGTAGGTTATATATAATGTCATGATATAAAATGGTTTTAATGAAAATTTTTACACTATGACACTCCTTACCAGTCTTTGTAATGAAATTAATTAGATGATTCACAACAATAGAATTATATATCCCATATTTAAGAAAATAATAACTAGATCCATAACAACAATTGGTGAAAGAGTAGAATACTTGAATATTATTACTGAGCCACTTTGATGGGGAAAGCTCCATAATAATTCAATAAGAATGGAATTCTCAATATGATGATAAAAGACTAACCACTACCTCCTCTACATACTCTACTTATCCATGGTTATTTCATAGGCTAACCATAATCAAAACATTGAGAAATGCAATGAGATAATATGAAGGTATATAAGCCACAAACCAACCACACATATCCCTAGATGGATTATAGGTTAAACATGTACCATGCCCTTTTCATTCAAAAAAATGTTATCCTCAACATTGAATCAAACTAGGATGTTCTATAGGAACACTTCATACTGCCATGTTGCATCTTCAGAATACAAGTTCTTATATTTGATCAAATACTCTTTAATCTCTCTAGTCTAAATTTGTCCAGTGTGCATGTGAAGGACCACTTACAGATTTATAGTGACTCAAACTTCTTCATCCAATTCTAGTAACTCAGTCTAAGTGGAAAATCTATGTCTAACTACCTTCTTCAATCATGATACATGGATAAATAGATGTATGTGATTGGATGGGGGTAAATCTAGTTTTTAAGCCACATTACCAATTTTATATAAGATCTGATAAGGGACATTTTTCTTAGGCGATATCTTTTTATCCTTTTTATATTATTTGAGAGACATCTACTTATATGGATATAAATACACAAAGACACAATCACCTATGTTAAAATTCCTCACTATATGGTATTGATATGCTTGATGTTTCATTCTATTTTGTAACATTACTAAATTCTCTCATAAACTTACTAGTACCTCATGTTGATGGTGAATGTGTTACTCAATAGGTCTAACCTTGGGATGAAATTCCAAGGAGGAAGATATGGATTGAGGATGATACCCATACAATTCCACAAAGGGATATATTTTTCAAGAAGTGTGAAAGGAAGTTTTATACCACCATTTGACAAGTGGTAATAAATTAACCCATTTGTCATGTTTTTCATAAATAAAAAAACAGAGATTGTATTCTAAAAATTTATTGACTACCTCTATTAGTCCATTAAATTGAGGATGATAGGATGAGCTACGATCCAATTGGGTTCCTAAATATTCAAATAATTTAGTAAAAAAATTACTAATAAATATGGGATCTCAATTAATTACAATAAACTTTGGAGTACCATGCAATTTTTAATTATATTTAAAAAAGCACAAGCTAATGTACTAAAAATAAATGGTTATGATAAGACGAAAAAATTGAGCATATTTGGTGAGTTAATCCAAAACTATCATGATAAAAAATTTACCCTTAAACCATGGTAAATAAGTAATCAAATCCATGGAAGCTTCCTCCCAACACTGGATAGGGATGGATAAAGACCACAAAAGACCTAGGGTCTTAATGGTTTCACCTTTGTTTTGTTGACATATCATGCATTTAACCACATATTTATGGACATCTCCATTGAGTCCTCCCAAAAAGTATTTTACTTTATTCTATCATTATCATTAAAATTTTCACCCTTGAGGAGGTTGTTCAAGTCTCCTCACTTAAGTGATATAATGGAGACACCTCTAGGATATGGGTGGCCTAATAAGTGAGGTGAATATCTAAATACCACTAGTTCTTTTGATTTTATCATCCTAAAATAACTACTAGATTTACTACTTGTAAAGGAAAAGGGTAAGAGTACTAAAAGTAAACTAAAATATGGAGGTGATGTACCAAATTAACACCCTCCACTTAACCATAATTCAATAAGTACATAAATTAGGCTTGAATTTAATCACTCTACTCAACATATACATTCAATCATGAGTGTTTCAACATGGAGGTCATAGACAATATGTTGAATAGAAGGGATAATAAAGAGGCCTATGGAAGAAACTAATGACTAAAATCGACTTCTAGACTATGAAAGGCTATCCAATCTCACCATGTGACCTATAAGAAGACAATCCATTTTCAAAAAGGTAGGAGGTGATAAATGAGAGAGAGAGTGAAGACACTGCTACTAGAATTTATGAACAATCACATAAGTAAATTGATTCTAGGCATTTGAGAAGGTAAAAATTAGCTTTATTTAACATTTAAAGGCATAGTACAAGTGTTTAGGTGATCAGGGCTTCACCATACTTATCCAAAGGATCCATACCAAAACTTTCAAGGCATAATATATAGGATAAATGAAGGAAAGATGTAGAGAGAGAGAGAGAGGACAGGTGTAGGATATGCATATAATAAATTTCATCTCATGAGGAAAAAATTACAAGCAAGAAGACTACAAATATGAAGTTACGAATCCTCTCATCAACATGTGTATGATTGATCTGATATTTTACCTTATCAACGGTGGCATGGAATGACTCTTCACCTTATTGATGACTCATCAGCCTCATGTCAAACTACCCATTCTTTGATTGGAGAAGTTTCAAACTGGTGTCTTTCCATGTGTCACTCTTGATCATACAAATTGGATCCCTCCAATTACATCCTTGGATATTTCAATGTCTCTCTCATATTTGTGAATCTTAGGATTAAGTCTCAATTATCTTCAAATTGGTAGAACCTATAATTTGATTAAGAGGTATGCTTGATTCAAGAGAAGACCATAATAACAAGCTTATTCTTCCATCTTAGGCCTAGATCTTTCTTAATAACTCTTATAACAATTTCCAACTTCTTGCATACCTTATATAAGGTCATTATTATCTTTTCAATATTGTATGCCACTTACAAGAATTGATGCATGGATGCATTTGGGTTTGGTTTCTTAGAGCTTTTGATGGAATATGGATTTATCAATATGACTCTTAAGACATTATGATGAAACTAGCTCATAAGAGCATTTATGCACTTGTAAGACTCTTCTTAGTTTTGTTTTATGTATGACAAACCCTCTTCGTATCCTTGAAATCTATATCCAACTTAAGACCATCTTGTGGAAGTTGTATATCACATTGAAGAACTATCATCACCATGGGGCTAATAGATTGAATATAAAACTAACCCATCAAACTTATTAAAACGTTTATAATTGATTTTTTGGTAATTTAAAGGTTGTCTCAAGATTTTTATTATATGTATACAGGTCTATTGGAACTAATTATGATATAAAATGAGTTTACTAGGCCTATAACACCATTTTATTTACATAAGTTAGGGACATTCTTCATTATGCTTCTAATTTATTACTTGAGACACATATAATTCAATATGAAATATTATAAAATAATTTTTATGAGTCTATGGTATCTCTTATCATTCTAAACAAGTCTTCACCAATGGTTCACTAACCTGTAAATAGCTAAAACCCCTATAATTAAGCCTGTAAGAGCCTTGTTTAGGACATCTTTCATACTTTATCACTCCAAACATGTGAGCCAATGACTCTAAAAAATTCCCATGGATGTGTATATACTATTTAATTATTTTATATACCATTTCAATATATTTTAATCTTTTATGAATCCAATCTTCTCCATCAGGTCTTTTACAAGGTTTAAGCAGGGTTTAAATAGACCTATCATCATGATGATGATTCATAAAGGTGGGGGACACAATATATAAATAAATGGTAAAATTTTTTAGTAAATATGAGCACCCTCATATTTGTAATATCTCAAGGTCCCATGATAATCCTCTTGTAATAAACAAGCAAGAAATTGGGGTCTCTCAAGTGGCAAATTTGAGTGTAAAGCTCGAGAGAGAGATTTAGGCTTTAAATGTGCTATCTTGATTATAGAAAGATATATATAGGTTTAATATACATAATAAAAGTTATATATGTGGTATTAAATATATATCAACATTATATTTTTGTCAATAATCTTTTATAATTCTAGGTTAGGGTTTGTAGGGAGGTTTGTATTTGTGACCCTAATACCCTACATATTGCATTTTATCTTCACTCTAATGGGATTAACCTTCATTGGATATTACAAAAAGTTATTAATAACATTTTTTACCTATTAAACTCTCCACATTTATTTATTATTTCCATTTCTTCACTATTTCCACCTACAACCTTGTAGGTGGACATTAGGCATGTAGGTCCATGTTTAATTATCTTGATTGCAAACATGAAGGTATACCTCTTACAATTAGAACTATAACGGTTTTAAATTATTTTATAATGTATCTAATACTTATATTTAATCTATAATTTTTTTTAACATTTTCATTTACCACCAAATAGTGTCCATTTCTCAATTTTACATACAAAAGGCTAGTATATGACCATTTAGGCTTCATGGTTGTAAGTGTAATGATTTTCCTCTTATTTGGAATTTTGGTGATTATTGGAAGGTATTGGATATTTTTTTCATTTTAATTATGAATCATACATATAATGTTTTACCCTCATGTAATGAAAATTCTACCTTTTTTGGTCACCTTTGTGCACGTAATCCAGTAGGTTCTCCATTAGGCATGTTTGGGCTTTTAGCCCTTTTACTGCATTATCCTTACTGAGGCAATTTGTCATCATATATTACCATAGGTAAGTGTATAAATAAATTTTTTGACTTATTTCACACTTTTTAAAATCAATTATTGTCCTAGGTTCTTCAAAGCACCACTTTCTTTGCAAAACTCTCATGTTTTGGTTATGAATGTGGACCTACATGTTTGCAGACATGTAAGTCTACATTCCTTCTTATTTTCATCATAAAAATCATTTTTGGAAATATTATTTACCATTACATGATATAATTATCCTCTCAAATATAATTTTAATATCAAACCCCTATTTAAAACATCTCAAACATCTTACATTCATTTCTATACTTGTAGAGATCTCCAAACCACTAAAACCTCCTTACCATCTCTCAATTTAGTGAAAGAAAGGAACTGTGGGAAATAATATGGAATTTAATGATTGTAAGGTGTGTAATGTTAGTAAACCTATATAATATATATTTTTTCTCTCACATCAAGCCTACAATCCATCAACAATACCATTTTGAAAGGTAACATTTACTCTCTCCACCTCTACCAACCTGCAACTTCTCTTTTGGTATACCCATGCATATGGTATTTTATTTGTGATGATGATTAGATACCTATAAAATGTAATATATCCTCTCACATTGTTATCATTTATTCAACTAGATCCAAAATTTAATTACAAAGAGAAACTTGAGCTAGTAGGGGTTTGGTAGGGTTTTAGAGAGGCTTACACTCTTAGGGATGGTTCATAGGTATTGGAGCCTTAAAATTAGAAATATAGACATTTATTAGAAGATAATAATGGAATATATCAAAAACTAAATGAAATATATTCAAAAATCCATATTACTCATCAACTAAGCACAAACCAATTGAGCTCCTTAGCTTTTCAAGAACCCAAGAGAGAAGATAAAATAGTTGTTTGATCTTTGTGACCTGAAATACACTATCTGAGCATGGATTTGAGTCTAATGGAATTGGATAATATTTAAACATGATATATCTATTTTAAACCAACATGAATACCTACAATAAATATTATTTTCCCTCCTTTTAGAATTTGAAACCTCTGGTAACTACCTTTTCTCATTTGAGACTAACTTAAAATGAATTGAAAAGTGTTAAAATGTAAAATTACCTTTTATTTAAATTAATTTGACTTTATCACAATTATATAGAATTTAGAATATGAAATAAAATACCTCTAACAAGGGTTTATACTAGATATGACTTAAAGGAGCCTAACACTAAGAAGACACCTTACCTTAATTTCATCAAAACTACCTTAAACAAGATAAAAAAAGCTTTTTTACAAATAACTTAAAGGAAAGGCAAAATAAGAAACAACTAATCTAACCTATACTGACCTACTCTATCAAGTACAAAAATTCCTACACAAAACCATTAAATGGTTGTACAAAGTAGCTACATTTCTTCACTAAGCTCATGTGACTAAAAAACTTGATGGAATCCATGAGATAATGGGAAAGATGCACTTGTATACTGATCTTGACATCCTCTTCTTATTAAAAATCAACCTTATACATATACTCTTCCTTAATTGAAGCATAAATGATATGAAGTGCATACTTGGGTTGATATTGAATATGTTTACTCTATTCTTAATGTTATTGATAGGTATTGGCTTCTCCTTGTTAGCCTCTAACTAGGATAGATAACTAATAGGGCATGATATTTTTGTAGTAAGTAATCACCAATATTCTCTTCATAACCAACCTATACCTCTTCATAAGTTGGTTGATCAAACTAAACAAACTAATATGGACCTTGTGGCATACTTGTAGGATTAGATTCAAGAGGTAATGCATCTTTATTATTGAGAGTTTGAGGCCAATATAGGTCAATTTATTATTCCAAAAGTGATAAAAATTATAAAAATAGATTGAGAGGTTTATATCCTTCCTCAATAACATTAAACAAGTCAACATTTATTGGAATTACTTCTTGGAATGTCAGAATTAGAGAATCAATCATTTCATCTATGTTGACTTATTTACCAAAGTTGCCCTCCTCTATCTTTACTAGCCTATACTCACTTGTAGAAGAGTGAAATTTTATTTAATTAACTAAAAAACATCTTCAAACTTCCTTTCATTATCTTGAAAATCAATTAGGTCCTCTTGTGTTTCATCAAAATCCTCTTTGTAGTAAGGGAGAGGCTCATCAAATTGAAGAAAACAAGGAAGTTAAAAGCATAAATTCACATTTTCATGAGGGCTATCAGCTTTTGATTTGGTTGGATAGATAAAAACCTCAAACACATATTCATCTTCATTGGATTGAATTGAAACCTCTAAATACTTGGAATTATCCTCATGAGCTTTTAGTTCACTAAGAACTCCAACTCCCTTATACTTTTATTACATCTCATCCACTACTGTATGGTCATTATAAACCTAATCATCAACACCAAATCCATGCCAATGTGACTAATCCACTTGGTCATTCATGGCACTTTAAATACTTTCATGTGAATCTAAATTTCCAAACTCATCAAGTCTTACTTTTTCTTCATCTCTAAAGATTGATTTTCATCTATCTCCACCAAGTGGTGTTCTAATGATTACCTCTTCATCATACACTTTTTAAGTATCCTCCTCATAGCCTACTTGAGGCTTAATTATATTTTTAATTTGACCATATTCATTGTCCTCCAAAGGAACATATTCCTATTTAAATATGGTTTGTTCAAACTCATGAAAAAGATTTGCATTATTGACATCAATTATCTTATCACTCTCCTCTTTCCATTCTCTAACCAATCCCTCAAACCTTCATATACCATTGTCTTCATATTTCTCCATAAGGACCTCATTCTTCATTTAGATGATTTATTTAATTGAATTCCATGATGGGAAAATTTTAAAGTTCTTTAACTTTCTCAATAAGGATTTCTCTATTGCTTTGAATTCCTTATAGAATTGACTTCCATGATGTGAAAGATTTAAGTTATTGAGGAGGGATGGGTGGGGATTAAATAGGTTAAAGTTATTTTTTGGTCTTAATTTCCCAATCTAATCTTGTTCCATTTTATTTATCTAATGAATTCACCACTTGATTACAACTTATAATCTTAAAGGACCTTTTGGAGGGGCTCTTGAGGAAGGGGAATGGAGTTTTGTGCCAAGATAGCCACATTATTTTCTCTCTAGGTAGTATTCAAACACTCCAATCTTGATTTAAGTTAATTTTGAACACTCTCAATAAGAACTTCATTCCTCTTTTCTATGTTTTCTTGGATTGGCCTCCATGATGGGAAGGCTTGAGGAATATGTGAAAGCCTTGGGATGTTTTATAGTTCACTTGATTCAGAATTTTTAGGAAGAATGGATGGAGAAGAAGAGGCCTTAGGTGGACTAAGGGAAAGAAAATTAGAATGATAATGCTATATGTGTTTCCATTCATGAACCACTAAATTTTAATCTATGCATTGAATTAGGCCACATATGTCAAACATATCACTAGTGAGTCTTTGTTGGTTGTATCTTTCAATAGGTGTCCACTCAATCTTAATCAATTGCAATGAGTCTCTCACATTATAAATGATATTACTATGAGAACTTAGACCATAATCCCTTTGTTTATCAATATATATCATATGCCTTTCATATCTTAAGAGAGTTTTTTTTAATCTTGAGATATACTAATTATAAATATGACTATGTTGACTAGGAGTAGCATGGTCTTGACAAGGATGATTAGAAGGATGAATAGGTTGCCTAGAAGGTTGACTTGGCATGGAAGGTGGAATATAGGAATGATGGAAATATTGGTAAGGATATTTAGGAAAATAAAAAGTATGATACTCTTGATAAAAAGGATGGTATGGCTCAACATATTGATGATAAGGGTCAACCAACTGATGACATGAATTGACATAGGCTTGACATGGCTCAACATGGGGTTGATAATGATCAACATGCTATTGATATGATTCACCAAATTGATTAAAATATAAATAAACTCCAAACTCAACCATGAAACCTCATGAAGAAGGAAGAATAAAAATAACACTTACATGAAATATTACTTAGGCTATTGAAACTAGTTGGATACACTCAGAGTCACCATTAGTATTTGTGTTCATGCCTCCAATGGTTGATGCATTAAATATCACACCAATCACTCTATAATGGATGAATTATAGTGTTTCACTAGGGCTAGAACTATTATCATCAAAATTTGAACCCTTGAGGAGGTTGTTCAAGCCTTCTCACTTAATTGATATCATGGAGATACATTTAGGCTATGGGTGGCATAATCAATGAGATAAATATCTAGGTAGGCCTAGTTATCAATATTTTTTCACCATAAAATTACTACTACATATAGTATTTATAAAGGAAAAATGTAAGAAAACTAAAACTAAACTAAACTAGGGAGGTGATGCACCAAATTAACACCATCCATTTGACTATACTACACTAAGAACATGAATTAGGCTTGAATTTGATCACAATACTCAAGCATGAATAAAATACACAAGCTAAAAGAGACCTTCAAGCATGAGTGTTTTAACATGGAGAACATGGACAATGTTTTGAATACAAGGGATAATTAAGAGGCCTATGTAATACACTAATGACTGAAATCCACTTCTAGAGGTTCAAGGCTATCTGGACTCACCATGTGACATGAAAGAAGATAATCCATTTTAAAATAGGTAGGAGAGGACAAATGAGAGAGAGTGAAGGAACTAATACTATAATTCATCAACAATAACACAAGTATACTGACTGGAGGCATTTATGAAGGTAATAATTAGTTTTATTCAACATTCAAAGGCATATTATAATTGTTTATTTGAGTATGGCTTCATGATACTTAGCCAAATGATCGATAACAAGCCATTCAAGGAAGCATATATAGTATAAATGAAGGAGAGAGATAGAGGATAGGTACAAGAGATGCATATAAAAAGTGCAATCTCATGAGGAATAAGTTACAAGCAAGAAGACTATTAATAGGAAGTTATGAAGATTCTCATCAACATATGTATTATTAATATGATATTTTCCCTGAAATCAAAGGTGTAATGGAATGAATCTTCACCTTATTCATGACTCATCAACCTCATGTGAAATTTCCCATTCTTAGATTAGAGGAGTTGTAAGCATGTTGATTACTATGTGTCACTTTTAGACATGCTTATTGGATTTCTCCAATGCCATCCTAGGAAAATTCAAAGTCTCTCTCATCTTGGTGAAGATAAATATTAAGGCTTGAGTGTATTAAAATTGGTACAATTTGTAATTTGATTAAGAGGCATACTTGATTCAAGTGAGGACCATATTGACAAGTTTTTCCTTCCATCCTAGGTCTAGATCTTGGTTAAGAATTGCTATAATAGTTACCATCTTATTACATACCCTATAGAATGTCATTATTATCTATTCAAGCTTTTATACCACTTACAAGAATTGATACATAGCTGCATTTAGGTCTGGTCTCTTAGAGCTCTTGATGGAATATAGATCTGTCAATATGTCTCTTAAGATAATCTAATGATATTAGTCATAGGAACATTTAGTTGTCCTAAAATCTCTTCTTAGTGTTGTTCTAGTTATTACAAACCCTCTTAAGATCCTTCAAAACTATAATCAACTTAGGACCAGCTTGTGGAATTTGTATATCATATTGGAGAACTCTCATCACCATAGGGTTGATAGACTAAATTTATAACTAACCCATAAAACTACCTACCACATTCATACATTTATTTTTTGGGCATTCAGGGTTATCTCAGTATTTGTATTATATGTCTATATATTTATTATAACTAATTATGTTATAAAATGAATATACTAAGCTTGTAACATCATTTCATTGCATAATCTAGGGGCCTTCTTCATTATAATTCTATTTTCTTTCTTGGTAACCACCTCATTGACTATTATATATTATAAAAGGGTTTTTAATAGGTCATGGGTCCTCTTATCATGCTCAATTAGTATTCACTAGTGGTTCACCAACATGTACATGATCAAAACCCCTATAAACAAGCTTATAAGAGCTTTTAGGCCATTTTCCATAATTTTTCAATCCACACATGTGATCCAGTGACTCTAAAAAATGTTCAATATTGTGTATTTATCCATAAATGAATTTATATATCATTTCAATCCATTTTAAACACTTAGGAATATAATATTATCCATTGGGTCTTTTGCAAGGTTTAAATAGACCTATCATCTTAACGATGATTCATAAAGGTGAGAGCCATAATCTCTAAACCAATGATACAATTTTTTATTAAATATTTGTCCCATCATATTTATAATATATTTAAGTCCCATACAAATACTCTTGCAAGAACCAATAAATAATTTGGGGTTTCTCAGTGGCAGACTTGAGTATGAAGCTTGAGAGAGAGTCTTAAGCTAAAAAGGCCTATTTTGATGATTTTTTTGGGTCCAAAGAGACCCCTTTAGGTTTAGGACACTTCCTACCACTTATATATCTATTTATCCATCTGTATCAACCTTTATTTTGGGTCAATAATCTTGTATAAGTCTAGGTTAGGTTTTATAGGTAGATTTGTGTCTGTGACCCTAATAGCCTGCATCTTAAATTTTATATTCACTAAAATGGTATTCACATTCATGGGATATTAAAAAAAGATATTAATCACATTTTTGAACTCTTAAAATCTCCACATTTATTTAATATTTCCATTTATTCACTTTTTTCACCTATAGGCTTGTAGGTGCACATTAGTCTTGTAGGTCTTTGTTTAGCTATCCTAACTACAAACATGGAGGTAAACCTATTACCATTGGAACTATAATGGTTTTGAATGATTATATAATGTACCTAATTATTATAATTAACCTATAAAAACCTTTTAACATTTTCACTTACCATCAAATAGTGTGCCTTTTTCAATTCTACCTACAATAGGCCAATATATGACCATTTAGGCTTCATGGTTATAAGTGTAATGATTTTGATCTTATTTGGAATTTTGGTGATTATTGGAAGGTATCATAGATTTTTTAAATGTTCCTTATGTATCTTATATATAATTATTGACCCTCATTCAATGTAAATTTTTCCTCTTCTACTCACCTTTGTGCAAGTAGTATAGGAGGTTCTCTAATAGGCATGTTTAAGATTTTAGCCCTTTTACTACATTATCCTTATTAAGGCTATTTGTCATCATATATTACTATAGGTAAGTGTATCCAATAATTTTTGACCTCTTGAACACCTAGGAAAATAAAATATTGTCCTTGTAACTTTAAAGTACCACTTTCTTTGTAAAACTCTCATGTTTTGGTTATGAATGTGGACATACATGTAGGTCTACATTACTTATTATTTGGATTATAAAAATCATGTTTATAAATATTATATACCATTCCATAATTGAATTATCCTCTTAGACATATTTTTAGTATCAAAACCCTCTTGAAAACATCTCAAACATATTACATTCATCTCCATACCTATAGAGATATCCAAACCACTAAAACCTTCCTACCATCTCTTGGTTTAGTGGAATAAAGTAAATTTTGGAAATAATATGGAATTTAATGATCATGGGTAAGATTTTTGAGTTCATTAAACATGTTTAATATATACTTTGGCTCTCACTTTAATCCCATAACCCATCGACAATACCATTTCGAAAAGTAACATTCACTCTCTCCACCTCTACCAACCTACAAATTCTCTTTTGGTATATCCATGCATAGGGATTTTATTAGTGGTTATGTTTATATACATATCATACCCCCTGAATCATCTCACATTTTACTCATTTCTTCAACTAGTTCTAAAACTCAATTACAAAGAGAAACCTTAGCTAGTAGGGGTTTTGTAGGGTTTTAGATAGGCTTACACTCTTAGGAATGGTTCATAGATATGTGAGCCTTAAAATTAGAAATATGGACATGGATTATAATGGAATAAGGTCCCCTATAAACCCATAATTATGTTGTATTCAAGACTCCTTTTTCTAATGAATTCAACATAAATCGGTTGAGCTCCTTAGATTGTCAATAACTCGAGAGAGAAGATAAAATGGTTTTCTAAAATTTATAGCTTGAAAAAAATATCTAAGCATGTATTTAAGTCTGATGGACTTTTAATAAATTTAAAAACTATTTAATTAATATTAATACCTATAAAACATGTTATTCTCCATCTTTTTGGCATTAGAAATCTCTTGTAACTATCTTTTCTCATTTGAGACTAACTTAAATTGACTTGACAAGTGTTAGGCCATACAAATACATTTTCTTTGACTTTATTTGACTTCTTAAATATTAAATCAACATTGTAATTAGACATAAAATAACCATAACAAGGTTTTCACTAGAGATTACTCAAACAAGCCTAATAAAGAGAAAACATCTTTCCTTAATTTCCTAAAAAATACCTTAAGCAACTTTAAACTTATATAAGTTATTCATTTAAAATTATTAGAAAGGGAGAAATACTAAAAAAGGTCAAGTTTTTAATTAGACTAACCTATGTTAGACAATTTTTTCTAACATATATGATACTATTTAAAAAATACTGAGTGACCTCCAAGTGGAGATGCATGAAGTTACTGAAGGATTCTATTTTTGAGGAGATAATGCTTACAAAGGTATAATATATAATTATATGATAATGCATTCCTATTCCATGCAATTTTTTATGTTATATATAATACCATTGAATATTTTATATCAAATCATGGGAATCATTTTCATTTTCCCATTCTGATCTTGTTTCATCTAGCCAAACTGTCTACCAATTAATCATTACACATTACAATGACTCAATTAATTCATCACTCTAAGATACTATATCTACGACCACATTATATTTTCCTTTCTTATATGATATTTAAAAATCATAGCCTAACATTTTATTAACCCATTTTTTTGTTCTTTAGATGAAAATCATTGTTCCAAAAAATATTTTAGGTTGTCATGATTAATCTTTACATGAAAGTGATGACCTATTATATAAGGTCTCCATTGCTTGAATACATGTAAAATAACCATCATATCTTTCTCATATATTGGTTTGAGCCTATTTTTCCCCTTTAGTTGTTACTTTAAAATTTCAATGGTCTATCTTCATTCATGATTACATCTCCCATGACATATCCTAATGCATCACACTCCACAAAAGATGTTTTTGAAAAATCTGGAGTAGCCAAAATTAGAGTTTTGCACATAGCCATTTTCAAATATTCAAACACCTTAGTAGTTGAATAAGTCCATTAGATGGATTATTTATTAAAAAAATAGGTGAGAGGGGTTGAAATGCTACCATAATTTTTTGACAAACCTATGATAATAACTAGTTAGCCCCAAAAATCCTTTGAGGTTCTTGAGGGTCTTGGGGACCTGCCACTCTATCATCACTTGGATTTTTAGGATCAAATTTCACTCCATGTGAAAAAATATGACCCAATTAATCCATCTCTTAGACTCAAAAATCACATTTGGAAGGTTTGTCATAAATCTAATGTTGTTCTATAACTAAAATTACATGCTTCAAATGGTCATCCTAATTTTTATTGTAGATGAGGATATCATTAAAAAACACCAATACAAGATTTTAAAAAAATGGTATAAAAATAGTATTCATCAAACTATAGAATGTATATGGTGTATTTTTGGAGGCCAAAATACATCACCATAAATTCATAATGGCCTTCATTAGTTGTGAAAGTTATTTTAGGTATGTCCTCATTGTGGATTTAAATCTGATGATACTAAGAACAAAGGTATAACTTGGTAAAATAAACAAAATCATGAAATTCATTTATAAAATCATCAATTATTGGAATATGAATTGTATCTTTGATGGTGTATGTATTGAGTTCTATATAGTTTGGGTACATCCTCTAGTGTTCATCCTTCTTTTACACCTTATTCATAAGGGAGGAATATTCAATTTGATTATGTCATATGATTCTTACCTCCAACATCTCCTATACCATCTTTTTAATTTCACTCTTCTAGGTATAAGGATACCTATAAGGTCTGATGTTGGGTGGTTTAATTCTTATAATGAGCCTTATATCATAATAATGTGTGTGTCTTAGAGTAAATCCATTTGTCATTTCACTAAAAATAATAGAGTGGTCATCTAACACCCTTTAAAAATCAAGTTGTGTAGACTCCTCAGTTGGTTGAACCTCTATCAAAAATAAGTGTGCCATAATTCCCTCAACACATTTTTTGATAATCTTAATCATTTGAAGGGAACTAACCATTTTTGGAGACAACCCATAATACACAAAGTTCAAAGGTTATGTATTTTGAATGGAACTTGGTAAATAGTTCTTGGAATTTAATCTCAATACTGCCCAAAGTGGTGAGCCACTTCTAAAACAATGTCAGCTCATCCCATGGGAATAAAAAGCATATTGGAATATAATAATTAGTTTCCCATAACAAACTTAATTCTATAAAATTTTCTATAATAATTGATGGTAACACCATCTACAATCATGACCTAAAACTTGTAGCTAGGTAAATAAAATAAATCAAATGAGTAGCCAACTTACTATTGATGAAGTTATGTGTAATCCCAAAGTTAATTAATATTTTTACCTTATATTTATTTAGGAAACCCTCCACCTTAATATTTTGAAGGGTAACAATGATTGAAAGTGTATGATAAGAGATAGTAGGTTGAAAATATTTAGATTCATCCCTGGGTTCATCCAAACCTACCCCTAAATAATCATCCTCTTCTTCCTCCTCATTGGTACATTTAATGTAAAAAACTTCTTTTTATCAAATTGATGTCATTTTCTCCATTTTTATCATATCCTAAACAAAAACTTTTTTAATGATTTTCTTCAATTTGTTGAGGTGTTGATCAGGTATGCTACAAACAATATGGTGTTGGGAAGGTCTATTCATGAATATTAGCGAAAGTTATTCAATTGATCAACTCTTTTTCCTCAGCCACATGTGCCCTTGGTATGGATTCAAATACATTACTAGGATGAAACATGTGAACCTACAATTGGATGATATCTTTGAGGCCACCCAAAAATAGGTCAATCATATTTCCCTCAGAGATTTCTACCACATGTAAGGAGAGATTTTAAAAGTGACGAATGTAATATTTTACAGTCCCAACTTAGCACAACTAGGCTAGTTAGTTGAAGTAATTTTTAGAGACATTTTTTTGATAGTGGAGCTATAACTTCTCATAAAATATTAAACATGAAACTAGGATACCCTTTTTTTATTTTTATCACACAACCAATGATACCAAATAAACTTTCTAGATATAGAGGGTCCATGACCACCTTTTATGCATATGTAGTCTAATGTAGATAAAATAAATTTAAAATTTGAGTAATATATATGAGTGGATCATTACCATCAAAATTATTTAGGTCTGCTTTTGGAAATAATGACTTTGTACCATGGTTGGTGTTGTGATTTTTTGGAAGAGGAGAACCAAACTAGAGTGGTGGAGGGTTATTTTACAATTACTGAGTTGAAAAGTCATCCAATTTTCTAGTGATCTATTGTAATTGATCATAAAATACATTTAGGTCCCCTCTCATCCCCATGAGTTCCCATTTAACTACATCAAGTTCATCTTTCTACACTATGACCTGTAACTTTGACTTAAGTTGTTGAACTATCTCAAAAATACTTAGATCTAAAGTTTTTGACTCCATGTCATCTCTGTGAGTATTTTATTTCATTTTATGCCCTTTCCCATGACTATGAGTGTTATTATTATCCATTTAAAACCCCTATGAGGGTTTCAACCATAAAAAATGTATCATTAGATTATACCATTATGATCACCTTACCAAGATGAATCGAATGACTACTAATGTGCACAAGGGTGAAAATGTTTGACCTAAAAATGTAATAGTAGTATATATCATTGAGATAATATTGTAGATTTGAATTTAATGACTATTTATTTTCATGAGGTAAAAAAATTTTGGGCTTTGTTTTACTGGTAAATTTTTATTTTTTTGTAAAAAACCTCAAGAACAAACTATGGTGATGAAAAAATAAATTCATCCCAGATCACAAGTTTTTTTTTGACCTTCTAGTGCTTAGGATTATAGATCTGAAAAAACTAAATCAAAAAAACATTCCCAAATCAAATCTCTAATACCACTTTTAATTAAACTAAGATGATTCATAATAATAAAATTGTATATTACAAAATTAATAACGGAATAAGCAGATCCATAACAAGAGTTGGTGAGAGAGTATAATACTTGAATATCATTACTAAGCCACTTTGAGGGGGTAACCTACACAATAATTCAATAAGAATATAATTCATAATATGATAATAAAATACTAACTGATATCTCTTATATATACTTTACTTAACCATGGTTTTTCTATAGGCTAACCATATTAAAAACATTGAGAAATGTAATAAGATTTTATGAAGGTATGTAAGCCACACGTTAGCCATACATATCTCTAGATGCACTATAGGTTAAGGAAATAACCATTTATATACATAGTAGGTTTTTATGTATATAACCAAGATAATTAAAGGATTTTATTGAAATATACATAAGATTTTATAGAGTATTATGTTACTGCTTAAGGTAGGCCTTGAAATTATTTCTACCACATTCTTAATTTTATCGAGTGTGGGGGCATTTGAAATTTCATTAAGATACATAAACTTCATGTATTACTATTTTGAGTACATATTTATGTGAAGGATAAACATGAAAATAAGGTGATTATAATTCTAGGTATCCCATATAAGTATCCTATTTAGTGAGATACATATCTTCCTCCACACCCACCACCTCTGATTTTAGTTATAAAACCTATTCAAATTAAATCTATGTAGTAATTTTAGAGAAAATTAGTTGAGTTTCCTAGACCACTAGTTCTATTTAATGCACATTACATTAGAGGGTTACTTTTTACTTGTGATAGTCATTCCTCCTCCATTACATCCTAAACTAGTATTATCGATAGAGTTGTATGTTCAAAAATAAACACAGATGCATATTTATACTTTAAAATGGATTTCAAAAGATTCCATGCCTACAAAGGCTACTAATAATACATAGGATATTTTAACTTATGATGATGATGATAGATACATTAAAACTTGAGATTACTTCTAACATTCAATGTAGATACATATAATATTACTCAATTAAGACACATAACCATTACCGCAATTGAGATGGACCTATGTATAACTTTCCCCTTAATAGGATAATTATTTATAAATAATATAATAATATTATTTAATAAAAATACAAAATAATTAAAAATAAAAATAAAAAAATTAAGACTTAAGCATAGCATTTTTTTTCTAATTACTACATTGATTTATGTTATTTATCACATACTTGGAATATTACATATCCTTTTTAACATGCACATTAATTTCATGGTATATATTACTAAGATTATAATTAAATTACTTATCTTATTTTACAAAAATAAATAATATATTACATAATTAACAATAGAATAAGTGGATAAAAAAATGATGAAAGAACATAATACTTGATAAATGTAACTAAACCACTTCGAGGGGGAAATATCTACAATAATTCAATATTTCATAATTCAAAATATAATGATCAAAGACTAATAACTAAATCTTATATATACTCTAATTATCCATGGTTATTCCACAAGACAAACTTAATAGAAACATACAGAAATGTTACAATATAAGTTGAAAGGTGTGTAAACCACAAGTTGGCCTCATATATCCCTAAACACACTATAGGTTAAGGGTGTACACAAAAATTTGGCCACGTATATCAAAATTTACCTCAATGTTGAATTAAATTTGGATGCTTATATAAGAAATATTTATCCTCCAATTTTGTATCTTCATGATTCAAATTAATCCACTTGATCAAATATTGCTTCATATCTTTTTGTTCATAAAATTTTAGTGTATGTGTGAAGGATATCTTCAGGCTATAGATGAATTTTAATTATTTACCCAATTATCTTAACTAATTATATCTAAAAATTATCTATCTAATTACATTATTAAGGAAAGATACATTAAATACAAGATATATATTATTAGACCAAGGAAGTCACAACTTATATGACACATTGCCAATTTTTTGTAAGATCTGATAAGGGCAATAATACTTAGGAGAATTTTTTTTATCATTTTTTATTTATTTAAATAAATATTATTAAATATTTTGAATTGCATAAATACCCAATCACCTGTAAAAATTAATCTCACTATGATGTTGATCTTCTTGTTTCTTCATTTGTTTATGTGTCATTGCTAAATTCTCTCTCAAGCTAGATAATACATCCTATTGATTTTGAATGTCTTATTCAACAAATTAAACCTTTAGATGCACCTTCAAGGATGAAGTGATTTATGGGTGATGATATACATAAGTAAAACAAAAGTATACATTTTTTAAGAGGTATTGAAGGAAGTGTTATACCATCATTCTACTAGTGGAAGTCAATAAACCCATCTTTCATGTTTATCTGATAAAAAAATAGAGATACCCTTCTAATAATGTATTAAACACCTCTATTTTAAAATAATATTGAGGATGATATGGGGATATATAATTGAACATAGTACCTAAGCATGTTAATTAATTAGTTAAAAAATTAATATTAAGGATGGGATCAAGATCACTTACAATGATCTTGGGAGTACCATGCAACTTTTTAAATGTATTGAGAAAATAAACAACTACTATATTGGCTGAAAATGGATGTGATAAGGAAAAAAATCTTGATATTTTTTTAGCCTATCCAGAGTTACCATGATGATTTTTTTACCTTCATACCTTGGAAACCTTGTAATGATATCTATGGAAACCTCCTCCCACCTCTGGTTAGCAATGGATAAAGTTTGCATAAGACCTGATGTCTTAATTGTTTTACCTTTTTTATTGGTGCACTATGCATTCTACCATAAATTTATACATATACCCTTGATTCATTATAAAAATAAATCCTACTTGATTTTATGATAGGTTTAATAAAGTCATGATCACCCCCAATTGGACATACATGAAGCTATTAAAAGATCCCGTGTTTGAGGATATAATTATTACATAGGTATATTATATCTTTATACGATAATATTTTCCTTTTCCAATCAAAATTTTCATAAAAATAATAACGATGATGAATATTTATAATTGGAATGTATTTATCCCTATCATTATCCCATTTGAATCTTGTTTCTTCTAATTAATTTTCCTACCAAATGGTCATTTCACATAACAATGCCTCAACTAATTCATCCCTCTTGGACAATACATCAATTACCAAATTTTATTTTCCTTTCTTAGGGAATATTTAAAATTCACATCCAAAAAAAATATTCAACAATTTTCATTTTTATTATGATGACAATCACTAATCCAAAAAATAATTTATATTATCATGATCAATATTTACCCTACAGTGTATACCCCTAAGATAAAGTCTCCATTACTTTTCTTCATAAAGAATATCCATCATTTATTTCTCATAGATTATCTTGAGCCTATTTTTCCCTTGAGGTGATGAATCTCAAATGAAATGGGTCTTCCTTATTGCATGATTACTACCCCCATGCCATATCATGATGCATCACATTTAACAACAAATGTTATAGAGAAATTAGGGGTAGCCAAAACTAGAGTGGTGCACATATCCTATTTCAATTTCTCAAATGCCTTGGTAATTGTTTAATTATAGTGAAATGAGTATTTATTCAAAAATTTTGTGAGTGGAGATTTTATGCTATCATTTTTTTGAAAAACCTACGCTAATACCCTATTAGCCAGAAAAATTTGTGAATGTTCTTAAGGGTATTTACCACCTACCACTCCATCATAGCTTTTCTCTTATTAAGTTAAAATTTGACTCCATGTGAAATAATATGACCCAAATACTCCACCTCTTGGACATAAAAAATAATTTTTGAAGGTTTGTAATAAATTTTATATTTTTCTTGAAATAATTACACCGATAGGTGCTCCTACAATGGCATCCATGGGAGGTTTTTGGGAGCTTTAATAACATGCAAATATTAGAATTTAATTATTTGAAATATGACATAAATTAAAAAAGAAAATAATTTAATTATATCAAAGATGACATGATTAAATAAAAAATAATACAACAAACATGAGAAATAAAAAAAATAAAAAAACATATATTTAATACAAATAAATTCAAACCAAAAAACAAACAAAAATTTAAAGTAAAGCGAGAGGAAAAATTAAAGAAGAGTAAAAAAAATGAGTAAATTGAACTCTCATTCCATAGATAAAATATAATTTTTTTACATTTAATATTTTAAAAATTACTTATTTTCTCATCTTTTTTCCTATACAACTTGCCTCATTATTTTTAGTGTGAAATTGATTTCCACTTGACCGGTTACATTATAATACAACATCATAATTAATAAATAAATAATCATATTACCACATCATATTTTTTTTAACTAGCATACATATCATAGATAAATCTATGTCAAATACACTAAGAGATATCATTCTTGAGGCACCTACATTATCTTGAATTGTGAGTGCCTTGAGAATGATATCTATCAATGTATTTTACATAGATTTATCTAAGATATGTATAGCAGTAATTATATTGATAGGTGTTCCTACATTGGTATAAGTTAGAATAATGGCATGAATGTTTTAACATTAAATTATTTCTAGTCAATATTATAAAAAACTCTATAACCACTTTTAATCAATTTATTTATTTAGGCTATAATTATTGAATAATAATGACAATGAATTATAATTTTGTTTTAGTAATTGTATCTACTTTAAAATAAAAGAATTTAATTATATATTTACCATGGAATATATGGTGGGTGAATTATATTTATTGTTATAGTAATTTGATTTACCTCGAAATCAAATAATTTAATTATTATTACTTTTTATTTGGACCTATAATTATTACATTGATAGGTGTTCCTAAAATAGCATCTAAGGTGAGTTGTAATAGTGTAAAAGTTGTTAACATTTAATTATTTAAAATCCAACAAGATAAAACAAAAAATCAAACAATTTAATTATTTCAAAGCTGACATAATTAAATAAAAAAATAAAAAAACAAACATGATGGTTTAAAAAAATAAAAAGTATATAAATGAGAAATAAAAATTAAATAAGAGTTTAAAAAGGAGGTAAATTAAACTCTGTATTCCACAGATAAAATCCAAATTTTTAACATTTAATTTTTTTAAAGATTACTTCTTTTTTCATTGTTTTTGTTTTACAACTTCCACATTGCACTAGATGGGTTACATTATATTATAATATCATAATAAATAAATAAATAATAATATTACTACATCATATTTATTAATGAAATTGTAAAAATAAATTATCATAAAAAATATTACAACATAAATAGATAATATACATATGATCATAATTTATTTATGAATGATATATAAATTTGAGTGTAATATATTTATAAATAATTAAATAATCATAATTAATACATAAATAATATATAGAGTTTGCCACATAATATTTATAAATAGTGAATTGTAAAAATAAATTATCATAAAATAATTATTACATCACAAAAAAATTATTACATCATAAAAAATATCATCACATGATAATAAATAAATAATATATAGATAATCATAAATTTAATATATAGATTTTACCACATCATATTTATATATAATTATAAAAATAAAATTATAATTTATATATATATATATATATATATATATATATATATATATATATATATATATATATATATATATATATATATATATAAAATAAATTATCATTAAAAATATTAACATGTCATAATAAATTAAGAGATAATATACACATAATAATAACTAACTAACTAACTAACTCTATATATATATATATATATATATATATATATATATATATATATATATATATATTACCACATTTTACATATAAATAATTATAAAAATGAAATTTTAGAAATAAATTATCATAAAAAATATTACCACATCATAAAAAATAGATAATATATAGATAATCATAAATAATTTATAGCTAATATATATTTTTCATGGGAACATATTTATAAATAATCACAATGAAATTGTAAAAATAAATTATCATAAAAAATATTTTATAGGTAATATATATGGATTTTACCATATCATATTTTTAAATTAACATATCATAACAATGAATTTGTAAAAATAAATTATCATAAAAAATATTACCTGATCATAAATAATATACAGATAATCATAAGTAGTTTATAGGTAGTATATAGATTTTACTACACCATATTTATAAAAAAATCATAACAATAAAGTTTTAAAAATAAATTATCACAAAAATATGACTACATGATAATAAATTATATATATATATATATATATATATATATATATATATATATATATATATATATATATATATATATATATATATATATATATATATACCACATCATATTTATCATAGATAATCACAAAAATGAAATTTTAAAAATAAATTATCATAAAAATATCACCGCATGATAATAAACAGAAAAATTAATTAATTATATATATATATATATATATATATATATATATATATATATATATATATATATATATATGTATATATATATATATATGTATATATATATATATATATATATATATATATATAACTAATTTATATATAATATATAGATATGACCACATCATATTTGTAAATAATCATAACATTGAAATTGTAAAAATAAATTGTCATAAAAAATATTACCACATCATGATATATAATATACAAATAATCATAATTAATTTATAGGTAATATATAGATTTTATAACATACATCATAATAAATAAATATTGTGTTGCTCTCTATTTCTCATTTTAATATTATATTAAATATTTATATTAAGTTTTTTTCATGAACAATAAATATTTATCTTTATTTTATGTGATGACAAGTGTTACTAGCATACATATATTAGATAAATCTATATAAAATATGCTGATAGATATCATTCTCTCACAATTCAATATGATATAGGTTTCTAGAATGATATCTATCAGTGTATTTTACATAGATTTAGCTAAGATATGTATGTTAGTAATACATGTTTCACATGCTTCAAATGTTATTCCCAAGTTCTTATATATTAGGATGTCATAAAGAAAAACCAACACAAACTTCCAAAAAAATGACCTAAAAATAATATTCATCAAACTCTAAAATGTACATGGTACATTTTTTAGACCAAAAGGCATGACCATAAGTTTAAATTGGCATCTATGAGTTATGAAATTTGTTCTATAGATATCCTCATCTTTGATCTAAAATTTATGATACCCAAAATGAATAAATAGTTTGGTAGAATAACCACCACATGTAATTCCTATAAAAAATCATTAATTAATGGAATAGGGAATTTATCTTTGATGGTGTACTTGTTGAGTTATTTTTAGTCTAGACACACCCTCCAAGTTTCATCCTTATTATACACCATGACCATTAAGAAAAAATATTGATTTTGAATATGTCTAATAATGCATGCCTCTAACATCTCATGTACCACATTTTCAATTCTACTCTTCTAGGCATATGTATACTTGTATGGTTTGATGTTTTATGGTTTACTACTTTTAATAACTCTTTTATGGTAGGATCATGTTATCTTATTAGTTGTAGTACTTCTCATATGGCACCAAAATTTGGTGGTCATCAAGTATCATCTATAAATCATTATGTATAAACAAATTGGTTGGTTGAAATTTTATGGAAAAGAATCACACTTCAAATCCTTCAACCCATTTTTTAATAATATTCATCATATAATGTGAGACAACTAGTTATAGATATTTTTCCTATAATCCACCTATTTCAAATATCCTACCTTCATAATGAAAGTGAATGAATAGTTATTTTTGATTCATCTCTATGGTACCCAAAGTTTTCAGCCATTGTACTCCCAAAATAATTTTAGCCCCACCCATTAGAATAACAAACATAGGATAATCTAGCATGTAGTTTCCATAAAAAATTAATACTATGAAGTTTTCTAGAATAGTTGGTTATACCATCATATACAATCATGACCCAAAATTCTAGAGATAGGTAAATGAAATAACTCAAATGAGTAGATAACTTGGTGTTGATGAAGTTGTGTGTACTCCCTAAGTCAATAAACATTGACACCTTTTATTTCTTGAATAAACCCACCATATTATTATAATGAGGAGTATTAATACCCAAGAGTGCATGATAGGAGATAGCAGGGTGAGATCATTTAGATTCCTCATCTAGATATTTCATACCCTCATGTGAGGCCTCATCATCTTCTTCATCTTCATTGGCACATTAAACTTAGAAAAACTTGTTTTTGTCACATTTTTTTCATTTTATCTTCTTGATTTCATATCTGAAACATAACCCTTTTGCATGTTTCTCTTTAATTTTTTGAGGGGTAAATCTTGTAGGCCAAGGAAATGATTATGTTGTGGAATTGTGTTTGTTGACATAATGGAAAGAAATTAATTTGAACATATATTTTTATTATCTTTTGTGATAATGATATGGGTTCATATAATAAAGTTGGATTAAATATGTGAACCAAAAATTGGATGATATCCTTGAGCCCACCTAATAATAGGTCAGTCATTTTTCCCTCATTGATGTCATATAGGTGTAGGGATAAATTATAGAATTTTTGAATATAGTTCTTAATAATCCCCATTTATCTTAATATTATTAACTAAATAATTTAGTTTTCTAAGACATTTTTTTAATAGTTCTTCTAAAGCTCCTCAGTAAATAGTAACTAGGTAACAAGAAGGCCCTTCTTTTTCTTTTGAGAAAAAACAACTTTACCAAATGAACTTCTCAAGTTCTAGATATATAGTTTCCATGACCACATTTTATACACATGGGTTATAATGTAGATCAAATATTTTTTTATTTATTCGAGTTAGTGGATATTTACCATCAAACTATTTTACTTCCAATTTTACCATCATGTACTTCAAACTAGTATCATATTATGATTATTCTAATTTTAAGAACCTAATTAGTGTGGTGGAGGATTATTTTATATAATATGAGTTAAAAGATTCATCAACTACACATCGATAGTTTCCAATTTATTATTCACAACATCAATGTCTACTTTTAACCCAATTATATCCCCTTTTACCATATCTAGATCATCTTTATTCGACATGCTTTGTATATCAAGATAAATTTCGTGAACCACCTCAAAAATCAAATAATATAAAGTATTAGACTCCATATAATCCTTTTTAGGTGTTTTTGGAGTGTCTTTCCCTCTTCTACAACCGTGAGTGTTACGAAGCCATACACAAAACTAAGGATGGAGGGTTTGGGGCCCTAAATAAGTGTATTAGTAGATTATACTATTTCAATTATATAGTTGAGATGAATCCAATGACTAATAATTTACACAATGGTATGAAAAAATCATTACCTTTAAAAAAAATACTTTGAACAAAAATTCAATGATTAAAAATTAAATTCTTATCTAATCGCAAGCTATTTTTTTATCCTTTGGCTCTTAAGATAATTATAACACTAGATCCAAAAAAAAGCACTATATAAACTTGACCAAATTTACACTATGATACCACTTGTATTAAAATTACTTAGATGTTTCATAGAAATGGAATAATATATCTTAAAATTAGGAGAAAAAAACATATCCACAATAAGAATTGACAAAAAAGAAGAATATTTGATAAATATGACTTAGACACTTTAAGCAGGAAACCTTTAAAAAATGAAATAAGAGTAGAATTCATAATATGATAGGGAAAAACTAATTACATTCTATATATACTCTACTTAGCCATGGTTATTCCATAGGTTGAACTTACTAAGAACATTGAGAAATGAAACAAGATAATATGAAAGGTATGTAAACCATAAGTTGGCCACACATGTCCCTAAACACACTATAGGTTAAGATAATAACATAGAACCTAAAATTTATACATTATACATAGATACATTGATGTAGGATATTCGTATACCAAGGGCCCATGCCAATTTTGGGAGCATATCATTCCACATGCCACATTATTACAATTTATATCATTTTATGACATTTCCATTTATCATGTTGAGATATATTTATTTCTTACACATGTCTTTCTCTTTTTTATGTTATTTATAGTGTTAAATTTTATTGATATATTATTTTTCTATGTTGTGACGTAGACATATATTGATGGTATACACTAGTTACATTTTTTATTTGCTTCATTATTTCTATTTAATTTCATGTAGGATAATAATTTATTATACTTTATTTAGATTGTGCCTTAGTACATGGATTTACTTGATTTATTTAATCATTATGCACCTCATTATTTATAACTTTCCTTATTTTATGACTTTTGTCTTATTAAGTGTATCATTGTATGCTTATTTATTTTGGTCCTTGCCTTCTAATACTTTTTCTCAATTAAACATATCATTTTATGCCTATTTATTTGGACCTATGCCTTCTTATATTATTTTTACTTGATTGAATCTTTCATTATACGTATTTTTATTTCATTTTATCTTTTCTTATTTTATGAACAAAAACAAAATTGTGTTATGGCATGACTATTTATTTATATGAATCTTAAATTTTTGTCTGACATTTATTATTCATAGTGTAGCATTTAATGCTTATTTTGTGTGGCTCTTTATATGACATTAATTACTATTGTGTGTGCAATATTGTGTGCATCATTTCCATGATATTGTGTGCTTATGAGTGTATAAATATATTATCATATACTGAGTTGTGGTGTTGTGATCCATATGATAGACATTTTTAATTGTATATGGTGATATGATTCATATCATGCACCTTTTCATGTCTAATCTGATATTCATTTCTTATATATATTATGATCACTATTAGGTAGCTAATACATACATATATATATATATATGTATGTATGTATATATATATGTATATATATATATATGTATATATATATATATATATATATGTATATATATATATATATATATAAACAAATGTGACACTTATGTATATTATGATATATGTTTCATATATGCTTTGATGATATATTCATACTAAGATGATATATTTTTTACATGTTATCACATGATTTAAATGATAACATCTTTATGTATAATGTGATGAATTTAATATTTTATTTTTGTCATATCCTTAAAAATTAAAATAATATTTTGTTTAATACTTAAGGATATATTTAATAGATACTAACATTTTATTTAACATTGATCAAATTCATATATAATCAAGAATAACTGACTTAGTTTTAGATAATGCATATCATGTCACAAGATTGTAAGTATAGATATATGGAAATGAGTTAGGTCCATGATTAGGTTCAAATAAATTGTAGTATATTTATTTAAGGATCCTCTTTATATGAATGATTTTCGTAAGGAAATTCAATGCTCGAGGAAAAAGATAGCCATTTACATTTATTGAGATGAAATAGGGTGGAACATTTCCCCCCAATTTACCTCTTTCAAAGTATGATGTATAATTTTTTTAGAGTCCTCATTGGTTTTATTTGATCATAAGAAGATTATCTAGGCCAATTAAAGGTAATTAAATATTATAAATTACTCATAGCATTATTCATACACTAATTTTTTAATGTATTGTATTTTATTATCCATAATTCAACATTTAACTCTTTTTTAATACTTCTATTTGTTAAAATTAATCCACTTAATAAAATGAGAGGAAATCCATGCATAACCATTATTTATAATACTTTCAAGAACAACACAATTCTACTAAACATCTCAATAGACTTAAAACCACTTATACCAACACTTGTCACTCCATTTATTAATTATACAACACTATCATAACATGAATTATATCTATGCCCTCAATCTTAAGAGAATGTATTATTTTAAAATAAACTTCATCATAATATTGAAAATATTACTTATTAAAGGATCAAATATAAAATTATAATCACAAACCTTATATCAAATCAAACAAAAAAATACTAAATTAATAAGGAGTTAATTAATATCCACACTAAGTATACTATGATTGTCATTATGAAATAAATCTCACTTTACAACTTATATGAATTCATGAATAAACATATTAATTCAACTATTCCAAAAATAAGGGTTAGATTCAATAATATTAATTAAACCATAGTGATTTATCCTCTTGTACTCCAATAGTAAATTATATCTTCCAATCTTTCCTAAGTATTCTGAAAAAATGTGTAGCACTAATTTAACAATTTTTTACCAATTTCAATTTTAAAACACATGACTTGAATTTTAACCTTCAAAATAATTTAAGGTATAATATGAAATAAATGGTCCAAGACTTAGATAATTTTTACTTCATGGATTATTTAGGTTTACTTAATTAATAAACAATATTGAAAAATAAACAAATATCATAAACACCACCATACTCAAAACCTTCACCAATCTATACTAGTTCCTTCTCTAGGGAACCAAGTAATCATTATCAAATCTTTACCTGTATGCCATTTCATAGGATAGCACAATCTTCATTCATAATTTTTTTAATTCAAACTAGATGTATAATCTAGGTATTAGATTCAATACCCTAGAGTAGGGCAATCACAAAAATTATTACTAATAATCTATGAAGACTTATATATCAAGTATAAACTTTCATTATACAAATAATAAAATACATAATTATTAAATTATTGTTTATGTATATACAAACCTAAGTTTGAGAACTACTTCCAAAGCAAAGATCATTATTAGTATGATAATGTGTCTAGTTCATGCATTTAATAACTAGTAATGAATTCCTTAAGTATTCTAATCATGTTAAATATATCAAAAAGAGATAAGCATTGATATAATACTTAAAAAAATATAATAATTTAAATAATTTTAAATTTTTAGTATTCAATAAAAATATTCTTTTCAACCCCCAAAAATAACATTTACACTATTCTATCAATTTCATGGACACATATCTAAAGTTAAACTCATTGTTTTCAACATAGTATATTGTGATCAAATGGTAACATTTAAAGGAAAACAAAGTTTCAAAATGACTTAAAAAATTCAATACCAAGTTACTTAATGATACTAGAATGATCATGATGGGGTATTTTAAATCAAACCCCATGGTTGATGACCTGCATTATGGCCCTACATAGCACAATACACCACAATATGACATATATACATTTATATTTTATTCAATAATAGTGCAAGCATACATAATAATAAAGTAATAAATAGATCCACCTTTTAGAAGTTAATTCTCAAACCAAATCTTAATACCCAAATTGTCCTTTCAAAGCATAAATATTACACATAAATAATTGAGTAAGGTTTTATATGCAATTTATTTTATAAACCATAATCCAAATTTCACTTAGAGTAAAAAATATGTTTATAATAGAGTATATTCATTATAAGCTACCTTATATTTGTTTATGTGTGTTTTATCACATGTCAACATTATAAGTAGGTCTTATAACTTTACTCTCTTGAAAGGATATTTTATGAGAATCTCTCCAAGGTTTCTTTCTCCCTAGTTTAGGTGCAATGACCTTCACTCAGTGTCTTGTTGTGACCATTCTATTTCAAATGGGCTACTCGTGTGACTAATTAAAAATTTATTATAATGGCATGGGTTCTTGAAAAAATAAGCACATAATTCATGTTTATTGTTTGTTTTAAATAGTCTCTATTTAGGTGTTAAAAATAAACAAACAAACATTCATTTTCCCAATTATAACATCAGCACATTTAGGGTTTTATTTGATGTGTTTTTACAACTATTTTAATTTTCATTCCATTATTTTAATCATTAAAAAATTCATTGATAATAATAAAAATCATCATAAATTATAAAATCATATTGCTTTAGAACCTTAGATCTATTAAATTGATAAAAGATGATAAAAGATGAGGGAGAGGAAAGAAAATAAAACACTACAATAATGATGGAAAGTTAGATATCATGATAACAATAACCCCAAAAATTATCCTTTGATTAAACGAAAATGTTTAAAATAAAATTTAAAACCAATGTAATATTCTAGGGAGAGTAGATAAGGAGAGGAAGTAGTGACAACCATCGTATACATGTGCAAATTGAGAGTAAACACTTCCAAGTCTTTTATTAATCAATATCCATCATTTTGATAATAAAATTGGAGTTTATTAAAATATTTCCCTTGATATTTTTATATTATATTATGAAAAAAGAGTTTAGGGACAAAAAATAAAGGGAAAATTTAGAAAATGCAAAGTGTGATTAACCCAATTCCTTGTATGAGGAGAAAAAGATAACCATTTGATAGTAAAATGCATCCATTATATAAAAGATGAGTCTTTCAAGTGGAGTATTTTAACTCTAAAAATCTCCAAAAATTACCATTAATGACTCAAATACCTCCTTCTCCTTTCAATCCCATCACTTTCATTATTCGTAGGCCTACACAAGACCAAAACTAAAGTTAAAATGTGATTTTTAAGAAAGTGAATGGTAAAATGCATCAAAAAATGAACAAATTTTCAACTAGGCATAACCAAGAAAAAATTATGGTACTATTATGTCTAGGATGGATTTATCTTTTTGAGAAATCAATCAATTTGATTTTTTGACACTATAGTGAAATGTTATTGCTAAAAAAACAAAAACTACCATGAAAATGTGCCCAATAGACCTATTAAGTTTTTGTGGATGATCAAACAAGATTTTAAGTTGATCTCTTTTTCTAAATTCCATAATTTTAATTAAGTACATACAATCTAATAACATTAGGTTGGGCATTGAGGGGGGCCCAAGACCTATTTAAGTTTGGGACTCTCAAATAGGTCTATGCTTCAATTGGTTACAAGCTCATTTCATAATTGGGATAAAATCCCTAGATGGAAATGTTTTTAATATCTAATAGGCTCCCCATTATAATTAGGGATATAATATCACATATCATTAGTCATAAGGTGGAGTGGTTTGTATAACTAATTATGGTAAGCTACTTGATTAACAAATCATATATCTTAAGGGAATGATATTTGACCTAATTAGGGATTTACCCTAGTCAACATTATGATGATGAAATAAAAATATCAAATACCTAATCAAGGTCCTAGAATATAATTACCATCGAAATGATTGCCTAATACCTACCTATGACCTAATCAGGGTTTTAGACCCTAATTATAGAAAATATTGTCGATCCAACCCAGACAACACCTTGTCAAGCTTTAAATCTTGACTAACATAATGACTTTTTGATCTTGACTCTCTAGACCTAATCAATTAAAAATGCACAATTATAACTACCCTTGGTCATAACTCTCATTAATAACCTAATTAGAGTTTAAAATTTAATTAATAAAGGAAATCAACTTGGCTCACTATGTAGACCTAATTAGGATATTTACCCTAACTATAACTATGCCTTAAACCAAAAAAAAAACCCTAGACCTATTTAGGCCTTAAAAGCTTAATTAGGTCTAGGGACTTAAATATTTTGAAACCAAGGTAAATCCATCTTGAAAATATTGATTACAAATGGGAATGGAATTTTGAACTCGATAGACCTAAACAAAGAATTTGACAACCTTTTCACCTAGTCTAGCAAGATTTTATAAGTATAATATAGAGGTAAAGAAGTCATTTATAAGGGGGTGAAAAATATGAAACTTATTTGCATAAGAAATATTAATATGATGGGATGACTATTGGAGGAAAAGAGGGCATGAAAATAAAAATGACCCCCAAAAGTGGCTACATGGAGCTAAGAGAGAAAGAAGGAAAGATTTCCAAGTGAGTATAAGGGTAGTAAGACTTTGCTTCAAGGATAAGTTATGTTTTCAACTTTATCATTCAGACTTATTCATGGAAATGGGATAGATTTTAAGATCCATAATGGAATGAAAATTTATATGAGATCCTATATTAGGCTAAGAGAGATAAGAAACCCATGTTTCAAATGCGAATTGGGAGATCAAAACTCCACTTTCATGCTAAGTGGTATATGTGAAGTTTTCTCACACTGACATGGTATTTAAAATAGTGATGTTTTTGAGTCCTAGTTTGACATGTAAACTAATACATATCACCAAGGAAATGAGTGTTGAGAATCATGAATGTTGAGTGTAAGTGGGAGTGAAGAAAAAGGAAAAAAAAGGTTCCCTAGTTCTTGGAAGAATTAGGGAATGCTAAAAAAGTAACAACATCATTGTGAAAAGATAAAAGTTTATATAAATTAAACTAAATGAATACTCCTTAGTTTACTCTTATTTTATTAAATAGAATATTATAATAAATATTATACAAACAATATAATATGATAATATTATCTATAAAATAGGATTACAAAGTAAGTCAGTCCATGTGTTAGTAGATAAAACCTAAAATAATCATAAAAAATGAGTGTGTTAATCCTAGTCCCTTGAGGGGAAGTGTTAATGAACTCAAGGAACTAATTATGAAAGTAATAAAATTAATACATTCCAAGTAGCAACTCTCCTTAAAAAATGGTCAGTAATCATGCATATGCCTAGATTTTGTATTCCAAGTCTTTGTCAATGCATTTTAAAGCACACCTCCATCATCTCTTAGCTCACCAATGACTTTGGCTCCAATATTTTTCAATTTAGGGAATGATTGAATCTTATATAAAAATATTCTTGCATAATAACTTTATTCAGTTGATGTTTGTCTAAAGTTATTTCTACATAATAATTTTACACAAAAATAGATTGATGAAGGTATTTTTACATATTAAGTTACACAAAAATAACTTGATGAAGGTATTTCTACATAGTAAGTTTACACAAAAATAACTTTAAAGTTATCGTCTTGGCTCACTTATTTATAGCTTTTTTGAAATGTTCAAAATCAACCATGACCATCCATCTTCAGATAAAGATGTGTGGCCTTGGATTGAATTAATTTTGGAGGGACAAATAATAAATATGGTCATCAATATTTGGAATAATGGATAATTAATAAGGCACAAGTAGCTTTAATCTAAATATTTTCCTCCATTAATACCTTGTGGATGATACCCCTATGATGATGTCATAGGTGATGTATATTTGAATAATGAATTTTTAGTAAATACATATTCAAAAACATTCATGAATTTTCAACTTAAGCTCCTAGTTTGGTTTTGATTTGCTTAAATGATTTTAATTATTTTTATGCAATTCTTTGTAAATTTGTTGCACATTTAATCAACCTAGTCAATAATGTCATTTTACTTAGTAATAATTTGATTGGAGTATAATCATAAGAATATGCTAGTTGCATATAGGGTAATACCATAGTTAGGGTATTATAGACATGAATTAACACATGCATGTGATGTGTACAATTGAATTAAAAGATCTCAATGGTCTAGGACATCGTTTTACATGGTCATAATTTGACTCAAAGTGAATTAATAGAAGATAATGATTCCATAAAAATTCATTGCACCAATCAGGTATCAATAGACAATAATCAACACCTACACATGATGTGTGTAGATAATTTAGAGTTTTTTAGTGATTTTGGTCTAGAGTGTGCATTATTATGGAATATCATTAAAATTTGCAACTTTAGCATAATAGTGATAAGAATTGTATGTCCACATTTTTACCATACTTGAGGAGGCTAAAATTTGGCCAAAGTAACATATTTTAAAAGAATAAAAAGGTCATTATAATTATAATAAATAAATTTGTTCCCACTTTCCACTAAATGTTATGAGTTAGAGAAAAACAAGGGTACATAAATGGCCCAAATAGCATTATTGGGTGGCCCATGATACCCCCTCAAGGGGAGGATGAAAAGAATTATTTTGATAGGTTGGTACTTGATTACAAGAAGAATAATAACATAATTTGGGAAATAAGGCAAAAAATAGATCAATTATATGAAAACAAGTGGAAAATAGATAAACAAGGCTAAAATAATAGCCCATAGAAGATAAATTGGGTAACTATAGGTCCAGGGGGTGAAAATTTTGAAAACTTCACTATAATTTTACCCCTAAAGGTAAAAATCATTCATTTTAACCCTTTTCTATAGTAATCTAGAGCTCTAAGATTTATGCATGAGAGATCTAAGAGAATGGCCAATATCCCATACCACTAACACCTTAGTGAGTGCATTCGAGAGTACCAATGATAATTAGATATTGGACCATATTTAAGTACCCTTTTTTCATATTTAATTTCAAATTTTTGGCATTTAATAATAGTTATAAGTGGTTTAGTGATCCCTCCATTTTAAAATATCAAAAATGATGAGGCTACCCTCGATAGTGGTGAACTTGCCATCAAGAATTGTGATATCGCTAGGTCTTTGGTGGGGTTGTGAGTCGAAATGGTGATTTCTCCACTTAATCAGTGAGATCACCAATTTTGTTGGGAATCATTGATCAAACAATTATTTTTCTTGTTCAAAAGGAAACATAGTTAGAAATAGCAAAGTCACCTTGTCATATAGTAGGAATGCCCTATAGATTGATAATAACACCTTGTAGAATGGTGAATTTAAAAACCCATGTGCGTAAATAGTAATGTTGACATATGAATTTGTGAAAAAATATTTCTAAATTTTAAGATTGTTAAGAAAATTATGAGGGCACTAGAAAAGCTAATATAACTATGGAAGTAGGGAGAATGGGGTCTATAAGAGATTAGTCTAGGCCCAAAATTAGAATAATTTTGATAGATTTGAATAATTAAAATAAAAATGATTGACTTGGGTTCCTTGTGTTTTGACTTGCAAGAGTGAGTTAGGGTGATCATGGCATGGGAGTGACACTCCTAAGTTATATGATGATAGGGGATCTAGACCAATGAGCTTGTCAGTCTACTAAGGGCCATGGATTTGTATCACCCAGTGTAACTACCATTGATTCATGTAAATCAATATTACCTATCAACTCTTGTAGAGAGATGGCATTCAGAGATCTTGACTTTCCATTTACTAACTGGGGAGGTGAACATTACTTTAGAGGATGTCCATCATATATTATTAGTGTCAATGAAAGGCTATAAGATTATTTAGATGTTAGCTGGTTGATTAGTGTGATGGATCTAGAGTTATTCAAGGGGACCATAGACATAGATGCATTGAAGGACCTATCTTGGACTCTAAATGATGAAGTGGGAGCAACAAAGAGGATAGTTCCCTTAGAGGTAGTCATTATGATCAGTTTTTTCAGTAGCCTTCTACTGCCTAACAAGATTGGATGGTTATTCCCTCTTAGTCTAATTAGAGTTGTCTAGGATATATTTGATCTTTGCACATGTTTTTTCATGGGGACCTATTATGTTAACTCAACTATATAAGGATATTAATATGATATCCTATCAAATGGGATAGAGTATTGGTCACATCACACTACTCTAGGTCTGGGCATGGGAACATATAGCCATTGAGCATTTAGTGGGGTCTAGATACTAATGGGGACCATAAGATCTAGTGGATTTTTGATATTATCTAAAAATTCTAGGTTTATGAAGCCATCTTAGAGACTTGTCATTTTATAGATGGTCCATCAATAATATGGTCAATGGTGACTTTATTTGGTAGACCTATTTAGCTACTTGGTGGTTTTAGATTGAGGATATATTCATGATTGGCTTCATGATCACACTGTGTTATATTAAAGTCTACCACAATTTTATAGTGGAGACATATAGAACAAATCAAGTACATAGGTAGTTTGGTTTCTAGCAAGACATTCTTTAGGGTCCATACTATTTCACCCATGTGTCTCAAGAGATCAGGGAGTGGGGCCCACTAGTGCCCTGGGATGAGTTAGTGAAGGACTATGGTAGATTCCAACATGTTCTATGGGATTATGTAGATGGAGTTACAAATGATGTTATTATAGTTGCCTATGAAACATGGTGGGTTGGTTTCAGACTAATTTGATTAACCATGATGTAACCTTAACAACTAGTGTTACATCATATATGGTTCATATAGTGGAAGGATGAGGGAAGGGACCAAATATAGGGATAGGTTTAGGTTCCAATTCATCTAGATATACCACATGCCCTTCCTTTATAGGTAGTTCATGATCATTTACAATGGGATCCTATAGTCAACATAAATATGGTTGATCTGGATGGACATGATATAGATATAGGGGATACAATAGGTGGTGATGAGGGCCACAAGTCAAGTATAAGAGAGGTTGGGTCCTCTAAGATATGGATAGGAATAGTTATAGGGGAGGCAAGGTCCTATGGTATAGGAAGGTCCATAGAGAACCATGATTCAATTGACAAGATGTAGAGAGATCATTGCATGACTATTAGAGATAAAAGGCTTATAGAGTGACATAATTGGGTTATGTGCATAATTAGCTACTACATAGGGGGAGAAGACTAGGCTATAGGGGTTTATTATAGACAGGGAAGCATAGATAATTACTTTGAGGGGATAGGTGGCCCATTTGGTAGGGGTATATGCTCAATTAGCTACTCATGATGTAGAGCTTTGAAAGTAGTCAAAAAGAAAGATAGATCTTAGGTGGATATAAATTTATTGTTATCACATTTGGAGAGGCTCATAAAGGATCGAGATGAGGCTTGATGAACTATAATATAAAGTGGTATAGGTTTATCTAGAGCCTTAGTTGACATGATTACAACCAAGGATGATGCCTTACATGTGAAAGATGATGTCCTAAGTGTGAATGATGAGATTGTGTATTGGTGTAGATTATATGAGATTGTAGTCCATGTAGAGAGGAAATATCCATCCTATAGATAATATATGAGATCTCAATAGACTAGCTAGACCTCTAGGTTTTAACATGCTATACAGTTAGATCAGTCAGTGGCATAAACATCATTATAGTGAGTAGGCATGGGGCCTCCACCACCACATCCACCATCATCACCATCATCAAGCATGGCTTAAAGATTCTATTAGAGTCCCTTAAGGGATGGACATGATTATAACTGATGTGTAGCTCCATTTTGTATTATGATATGTATATATACTCTCTCAATGTATAAAACATTTTTTGAGACATATATATTACATTCATTTTTGGCTCATTATTGCTTGTACATAGACTCTTAATAATATTTTATGTGACATGATGTTTATATTTATGTTTCTTTTTTATGATATGTTGATATATGCTATTTTTAGGAGATGCACATTCTTAGTTAGCATTTGGATGTTGATGTATTTGTTATTTTGTTTAATGTATGACTAGATTCTATAGGATAGTTTGGGAGATGCACATCCTAAACTAATCATAGAAATAGTCAGTATGACTCATGTTCTATGCTAAGAGATGCACATCCTACATAGAGAGTCTTGTTTGTTTCCAATGTTTGGATTAGGATATCCTATTTAGGTATTGGATATGTAAGATAATATGTTCAAATATTTTATTTAGTGTGACATTGACTATTGGACTTTGAAGAACTTGGATTTTAATTTAACAATAAATGATGCATCATAAGTATGAATAACTAATAATAACATTGCATTTCATTTGTGATTGACCAGTTTAAATGTGAATATTCATAACTAAGGATAATGATAAACTACCAAAACCAAAGTTATAACTATTTACATTTAAATAAAAAATAAATAAAATAAAAAGATAAAAATAAGGTAAAATACAAAATGTAACTAACCCAAAATCAAGATATGAATTATCAAGATTTAAGTAGGAACAATAATATACATAAAAACAAGCAAATAATAAAACAAGACAAGGACAAATTGTTAAATAACTTGGAAGCAAGATATGAAGAATCAAGACTTGCACATTAACAAGGTGTACTTAAAAAAAAAAAGTCTAAAATAATTTAAATACAAATGTAAACAATTCAATCCCAAGGTAAGGCCGGACTCAAAATGTTTACGAAGTGTATTCAAACACCACCATAAAAATAAATAAATAACTTAAAGAAAGAAGTAAATAAATAAATAACACACACAAAAACACAAAATAGGAATAAAAATATAAGAATAAATACATAAAAACAAATACCAATAAATAGATAATAAATAAATAAATAAAACACCAAATAAAAATAATTATAAATAAACAAAACATCAATAAAAATAAATAAAGACATAAAAAACACCAAATAAAAATAAATATATAATAATAAAACACTACTAAAAATAAATAAATATATAATAAAATAATAATAAAAATAAATAAAAGTACAACAAAACACCAATAAAAACATAAAAGAATAAAAAATAACTAATGAAACCAAAGCAAAGCAAAATGTAGTAAGAAAACCATTCTAAGCACACAAAAACAAGTGAACACAAATAATAGTTAATCATAATGTTAGTTTAGATATAAAATAAATTGTTTGTGTACATGCAATAGAGGTTTTATGCTCTATGACAAGGTGGGCCCTAAGCTAAGGGATATTGACACTAGTACAACATCATATGAATAATGGGTAGAAAGTTTCCCCTAAGCTATAGGGAAACAATGACACACAAATAAGAGAAATAAAAATTTCCCCTAGGATATAAGAGACAATGAAACAAACATATAAAATGATGGGAATAGACAAAAAGGAATGGGGTAGTTGAGTTAAATCTAGATAAACTAGGCAAGTGGATATTGCCTACATAGTTCTATGGATGCAAGATCCAACATGAAATTCATTTCCAATGTAATTCTCCTAAGATATGGGATATAAAATAATTGATGATAAAAAAACATGATTAACATGTAGAGGAATATGTTAATGGTCTCATAAAATAATAGGGGCGTTAGAAAAGAGGTATGACATTCACAATCATGAAATCATCGACACAAATAAATTATTCAAGCATAATAGTATGATTTAGGTTAAAACAACACAAAAAGATAAGAAATGACTATACATAATTGAACTAAAGTTGTAATTTAGAGTGTTTACTACATTTAAGGTTGATAAAGAGAAATATCTCACAAAATTTTAAGATCATAAGTAAAATCCAAGGGTGAAATGATGGTTCTTGGTCAAATGAAAAATGCACACAATGGTGATTCATAAAATAGCGATATTATGGCTTGGGTTGCTCATAAAGTGGTGAGAGTGGTCATGATTAGAATAAACAAATGTACAATGTAATATTTTTAGTATTTTATCATATAAATTTCTAATATTTTTGTGTTTTTTGGATAAACAATGGAAACACAATATGAAAAAAGTTATAGGGAACTACTTAATTGAGGAGATGCACTTCCATAAGTAAGAGTTTAAATGATATTTAACTAAATACAATGGTCTTGATCTATATGAAGGAAATATTAAATACTAAGTAGCATAAAAATAAGAATAAAATAGTATGTACTATTAAATATTCCCCTAAGAACCATTCAATAGGAAAAAAACATGTGTTAACATACCTTGATACACTTATCTATAAAAGAATCTTTAGATACTGATCAAGCTAAACTACTTCATATAATGATCTCTAAATGTATTTATAATTCTTTTGAATCATAATTTGGATCATAATTAGTAGTGGGTACAATGGTTTAGTTTACAATGGTTCAAGTGAAAGTAGAATTGGTTGAATGGAGTAGAAATGGTTTAGGACACAATGGTCTAGAGATACAATGGTATAGTGCTACAATGATCTATGGTTACAATGGTCCATAATTAAAATGGTCCAAAATGAAATGGTATATATTAAATGGTATAAGGTGTAATGGTAAAAAATATAATGGTCCAAGTTGAAATCATATATGTTATAAATATAATGGAATAAAAAGTTACTTCGACACAAGTTTCCCCCAAGTAAGGGCTCTTGTAGACAATGGTTCAAAAAAGGTTATCAAGCATAAAAATTCTTGATATGTGCAATAATCATGGGTTTCATGAGATCTTCACCTACTAGTGTATCCAAATTATATGCCCTTGATCCATAGTTTATTGTAACAACGTATGGGTCCAACCAATTGGGTTGAAACTTATCATTTTTATTATGTTCAACACTAGTGTTATATTCATTCTCCTTCAATAACAAGTCACAACATTCAAGCTCTCGAGTTATAATGAATTTATTATAGCTACAATGAAATATATTTTGATATACTCTCAAGTTGTCCAGGGAAACCAAAGGCTTTCCATCAAGGAGTTCTATCTCTTTCAACATATAAACTTGATAATCCTAATCATCAATAATGTTCTCCATAGATACTTGCAGTGAAGGTAGATCAATCTCAACTAGGATAATATCCTTTGTGCAAAACACCAAGGAATATGGCATGGATCTTATAGGGGTGATGAATAGTGTGATAGGCCCAGAGGGAAAGAAATATTTATAAGTACCAATTATGGATAGCATCACACATAATCATTTTAATGATTTTGAAAATGGTTTTGTTAAATGCCTCAGCTTAACTATTGCCTTGTGAGTTGAATGGTATGGAATTTTTGTGTTTAATTTTGAGAATGGTACAAAGGGATTTTACATATTTTTAAAAAAATGAACCACCATTATTATATATAACTTGGTATGGGATACCATATCAACAGATCATGTGGTAATGTATAAACTTATCAATCTAATTTTTGGTTACATAAGTGAGAGGAATTGCCTTGATCCACTTAGTAAAATACTTGATATTAGTAACAATGTGTTTATGGCCATCAAAATATGTTGGGTTTATTTTACCAATGAGGTTGATACCCCATGTATAAAATGGGCATGGTTTAGTGATCGATTATAGTAGAAAATAAGGTGCATGTATCAAATTACCATGTTGTTGACATGTAACACACCTCCTAACATAATTGTAATCATATGTTTCCATATTGGACCAATAGTAAATTATTATAAGGAGATTATTAGATAAGACTACACCACTAGTATGGGCCCCACACATTCCTTCTTAGACCTCCTTAAGTGATAACATTGATTATCTCAAAGATAAAAAATGAAGAATCATTCCATCATAACCCTTAAAATACATCATGTTCCTAAAGAGGGTATAACAGGTTAGGCAATGAAGGAATATTTTATGGTGATTGTGTGAAAGGTTAAGAGGAAAAACTTGGTCCTAGAAATAATTATAAATGTCTTGGTACTAAAGGAGTTTATATGGGAGATTAGGACCAAAACTTGTACACACCCTATCTAAATTTCAAAATACATGAGCAGGTTATAGAAGGTTACCGAAAATGAATTGATACTCTTTGACATCATTGGAAACTTGTACCATAGACCTAATTATTTCCATTACATCATCATATCTTTTATTGGCCTATGACACCTCTTCAAACTATAGGTACTTGAGATTGTCCATAATATGCTTGTAGGGTACAACATTTTCATCTCGAGTCTAATATTTGTTTGTGGTTTGATTAATGATTAATTGAGAATATCCATAAAGCATTAACTATTGTATATCCCATTGTATTTCAAGATGAAGTCCTACAATAATAGCTTCATACTTGGCCATATTTTTGTTGCAATTGAATATAATATGAAAGGCCTTAGGGATGAGGTCTCCTTGAAGTGTAACTAGTAAAATTCCATCCCTAGATCCATAGGAATTAAAGGAGCCATCAAAGTATAACTTCCATTATTCAGATTTGTGAGCCACATATTCTATCATTATGATAAAATCATCTAGGAAATTGTTGAGGCAAACATACCCCCATTTCTAAAAATGTGGACCCTTGTTTAATTTTTTGTAAATTTTGTTATGAATTGGACATTGAAATTAATTAGAAACTAGTATTGAATATCTTGTGTTGATCTAGTTTACTTGGGTCTATTAGCACACAATCTTTATTTGACTTTATCTAATGTTGGTAGTGTTTGATTATAATATTTACATATTAAAAATTTAATGGGGTCTCATTTATGTGAATACTGCTCAAGGTTTTGTACCTTAATGTTAATTTGACCTTGTTTTACTAATCCTTAATCTTTGATTGGTTAATTATATCTACGTTAATTAAGTGCTAAAAAACCCTTAGTCTAATTAGTTAGCCTAAGTTCCTTTCAAATTCATGCATGGTCATTTTATTTGAATTTACGTGGAAATAATTATTATATGTTAAACTTAGCTTAAGATTTTAGCCTAAATTTTTTATCGTGTTTATAAACATGACTAAAAATTTAGTCCAAAAGCTTCATACTAAGTTATATATTTCCTAAATCCCCCTACTCTAGTCTATCATTCACATGGGCTAAATTAAGTGGAGATATTTTATTATATATTTTAAAAACTTATCTTAAGACTTTATCCTAAGTTTTTTATCATGTTTATCAACATGAATAAAACCTTAGGATAAAATTATATCCTAAGTTCTATATTTACTGGGACCTTATTAAGTTTATTTCTATGTTTGTAGAAATAGAGCTAACCCAAAAAGACAAGTGTCAAGCTCGTAGGGATTCAATAAGTAAAGAATCAAGATATAGAATGAAAATTAACTCAGACATAGACAATATCATGGTGCATGATCTAAGTCAAAAATCCAAAGGACTCAGATCAAGCTTGGAGACAATAAGTGTAGAGCACATAACCCATGGTTAAAACCTGAGTATTATTTCAAAGTTCGATGGTGCACGTAAAGGTATACACTTTATAATTAATGGTGAGAAAATATTCAAGGTGTCAAGGACATTTTAAAGGAGTGAGATATATACCAATGTTAGTATCTCAGAAAATAAACCAAGGAATCAATGATCTATGCTCAAGCATATATCTAATAGACCAATGATGCACATTCAATATTGCTAAAGTAGATCAATCGTGTGAGATGGATGTAGAATTTTAGAGCACCCTAAAAGATAAAAAGTGGAAAACCCACATTTAATCATGCACAAAAAATCAATGGTGCAAACTTGATTTGGCCTAAGAGATCATGAGGTAAGGACATGTGTCTAAAGGCAATAATGATCACATTTTAGGATCAAATGGATAACTCGGCATGGGTAGTGCCACATAGACATGACATGTTGGAGTGAAATGTCATATGAACCCAAAAATAGTTGAATTATAAATGTATTAGACAAGTGAAGATTATAAAAATGAACAAAGATGGCTTAGACTTAATCTAGTCAGTGAATGAGAGGCTAAAAGTTTAAAAGAGTCTCAAAGTCAATTGAGTTGACATAGTATTTTATTTTAAATCAAAATACCCTATAAACAATTTCAAGGGAATATTATATTCTATAAAATTAGGAGAAATATGTAACATATATAGCTTTTGGTTAGTCATATTGGAAAAGTGTCATCGATATTAGATCATTCTAAAGGGACAACTGCCCATAATACTTATTTAATTATCATTTGACCTGACTGACAACCATACCTAATTAAGCCTTTTATAAGGAGGTGTGGTCTTTTTAAAAGTAGAGGGGGGAGTTATTAGAGCCAAAATTACTTTGTAAACTTGGAACATGTAGTACAAGAAAGGAATTCTATAAAGTTTGTCCAATATTTATCTGTGTGTTTGTTATCATGGTTGTTTCCATAGTTATCTAGTTTTATATTCAGATTTGAATTGGTTTTTATGGATTTTAGATGTGCACATGTTAATGTAGAGTTTTCAATTTATGCTTATGCTATGTTTATTAAAATATCTTCGGTTTATTTCATTCTCTTTTGCTTTTCTTGAAGATGTGAAGTTATTTTCGTATGGAAGTAAACCTTTAAATTTAACTTGATTCCTTATTTGCATTACCTTTCCTTAGACATTTGTCTGATATACAATAGGATATGTGATTATGCAATTTCATGCTATATATTGGTTTAGTTCATGTCTTGATGAAATTTAAACTCTATCATAATGTCTAGATTGAAGATAAAAAACACCTTGTTTCTTCCCTACCCTCCCTTTTGCTCCTTTTGATTAAACCACTATATTTTAGATTTTAATTGTAAATATTCATATTGGATTGGGGTTAGAATTTAGGGTTTGGACATTATTCATTAGACTTAGTTCAAATTAATTTCATCTTCACAAATACTTAGGACCATGGTTGTTCCCAATAGCCATTTACATGTTCATTTTATGAAATAGTCATTTAGCTTGGTCGCTACTACACCTCATATCTAAAGAAGATCACAACCAATAATTCATGTAATGGATTCTTTGAATCCAAAAGTGAGAATTATTTCTGTTGACCTAGTGATACATATTTAGGCATCAATAATTGGTGTTGAAAGGAGGGAATTTAAGTAAAGCTTTGTAAATTTATAGTATCTTTGATAAGTTAAGTGTATTTTTATTCAAATATTACTTGATCCTTTGCATATTTGTGTTATTCTAGGATCAAGTGTGTAAATATCACATCTCAATTAAAGATAGTTATTCCCTAAAGATCTATATGATATTTTGCTGAAAATATTTGAAGATCCATTTATCTTTTCAAAGATTTGGTTTCTATGTTATATTGTGAATAGGATTTGGAGCTAAAAATACCACAAGTAAGGTATTTATCAAGGTATGGCATGGTTAGGTGGATCTTGTATAAATTTGCCTGGTTAGGTACATGATTTACCTAGAAATCCTATTAAATATTTTCCTTCTTTTAGTCCTATAGGTGTTGTGACTATTGAAGAACATGTTAAGAGATTTAAAGTTGCCTTAGGATTGTTAAATGTTGTTCATGAAGATGTTTCCTATATATTATTTCTTTTTACTCTTATAGATTAGGCATATGATTGGTTTTTTAACCTTCCTAAAGATTTCATTATTATCTAGAATGATTTTAATAATCATTTCATTGATCAATTGGAAAGATCATCAATCCATATGTCCTTATCAACAATTCATTAATGTGAATAAGGATTAAAATTAAACCATTAGAGATTTTAATGCTAAATTTCAAAAGATGTTGAACAAAAACATATATTTGTATAGACCTATTGAGGTTTTATCTTTAGATATTTATAAGGATGCATTGGATCCATTAACTTCTATGTTTTTGAAAATATCTATTAGAGTCATTAATATATTATCTTTAACCTATGTTAAGGCTATGGTAATTAGTGACCAAATGCAACCTCAGGGTCAAATGGTATATGGCATTCCAAATATCAATCCTAATTTGCCTATGCTAAATGTAATTCCTAATGTTAATCAGAGCATGCTTACTTTAAATCAAACTCTATTTTTTAGTTGACTACCTTTGAGTCATGTTCATCCTAGTCAAAACCTAGGATTCCTAAATAACATTGCAAGTGGATCTCATCAACAAGATCAAAGAGCTATGGTGCCAACAACTGGTATTAGTTGTCAAGTTCATAATTTAGAGGCACCAAAGATTGAAAATGACTCCATTTTAAAAATGGTCCAAAAGTTGAGAATTAATTTTCTTGAGACACAAAAGCAATTGGGTAATAATGGGTAAAATTCTAATAGAAATTATTCTATTTAGGGGTTCAATAGACCCACATCTAGGTTTCAAAATAACAATGAAAACAATAATAATGAGACATCTAAAATTATGAATGTGCCTAACATTATCACTTGTGATGTTCCTTAGGCTAATTATTTTAGGGCTCATAATAATGTTTCATGGTCATCTAGTTATTCTAAGTTATTTTCATCTTATGTAAAAAATCTTGTGGTAGAGACCTATGATTTGCCATTTCAAGATGAAGATGAATTTAAAGATAATTCAAAGGAGGGATCTCTACACCAATTAGGGAAGAAGACCCAATATTTTCTAAAATTATAGAAGAAATTGTAGTTGAGATGAATGTAGTTCCTGAAGATGTCATGGAAACACTTACACACAAAGAAGATGAATATGAAGCAAATGTAATAGTTCAAAAACATTCATATGAATCCATTAAAAGGTTAGGAATACATGATAAAAATCTTTCAAATGGTAAGATTAAAAATGAGTCTCATATCCTTTCTATTGATCATGATGAACAGACCTTTTAGGATGACTTGGAAAGTTTTTGTGCAAAGATTGATAGTCCATTCCCACTTCATGTAGAGATTAAGGAATGTGTTATAAAAAGTAATATTGTATTTATTATTCAGAAGGAAATGATATTCTAGAGATCCCAAATCAAGATGATTTAGATCCTAATAAAGACATAAATCCATGTATACCATATGAGTTTCCAATACAACCATGGAAGGAAAATGATATAAACCATGATCAGTATTTGAATGAATTGGAGCTAGCTTACCTAATGAAAGAAATAAGAATTTGGGAAGAATATGATTGGATCTTGGACCCATATATTCAATCTATAAGATTGATAATGGAGGTGGGAAGCCAAACTGCATCATACAAAAGACACAAGAATCAAAGTGTTCCTATCCACAAGAAGAGTCCATTAAATGGAAGAAATTATGTTTCAAGGTTTTATGGTAGGCTAAATAACTTTCCATTGATCATGGAGGTAAGTTTTTTTAGAATTTAGTGTAGGGATTAGATTAGTTTCTTTTTTTCTTGTCCCTTATTTTTAGGTAGTGTTTGAAAATATTTGTTAGCTTATTGTATGTTTTGCTTTGAGTGTTTGCTTTCTTCATTTTGTTCCTTGCTTCTAAATATGTCATTTTAGATATCCCTCAGATCAAAGTTCACCTAATTACTCAATAACTTCTAAATTAGAAATATAGGTATGACTCTTAATAAGAAACTAGTAAAGACTAATTGGTAGGTTAATTGTTCCTTGAGATTTTAAGCCTTGTTCTCATCTATGTTTGATTTTGAGAAAGATTGCATATGTTATATGAAAGTTTAAATTATTGGAGCAAAGTCATGTTTGTACTTAATAACCATTATTTCATGGGATAAAATTTGCAATGAAGGATGTTTGTCTAAATATAAAACACTTGACCAAATCCCAAAACATGGCTAACTCGGTTCTTAACCTTTACTAGAAAGCAAAATATGTCTAAAAAATAAAAAAAATAATAGTTTTATTGAAAATTCAAAGCTTTTTATGCAAATGTGATTCTAGTAATCTCCACTAGGGCTAAAAATGCCTAAATGGTAATAGATCAAAGCCTTGATTATAGTTAAAGGCATCTCTATCAATGGTATAGATTCCTAGTTGGTAGTAGGGCAATGCCCAAGCCTTCTTTGAGCTAAAGCATGATCCTCAATGCGCATTCAACTATGCTATAATTTAGTGTTAATGGTTAAAGTCATGGAATCTATAAGTTATTACATAAATCCCAAGGTAAATAGTAAGTGGAATCAAATCATATACACATCATGACTCAGTTTTGATGTTTGGGCCTAATTCTACATATGTAAGACTTGTTTTAATTATGAGCTGATCTTAATAATGGTACATGATCATGTGGAATAAGTAGCCTAGTTATTAGTTTAAACTAGAGTCTCTAAATTCTAACATATTATTATGTTTCCCCTAGAAGTTGCCATTTGTTGAGGCTGTACCCCCATTTCTGAAAATGAGGACCCTTGTTCAATTTTTTTTCAAATTGTCTTATGAATTGGACATTAAAATTGATCAAGAACTAGTATTGAATATCTTATTTTGATCTAGTTTACATGGTTCTGTTAGCACATAATCTTCATTTGACTTTATCTAAGTTGTTAACATTTGATTCTTATATTTCCATATTGTAGGTTTAATGGGGTCTCATTTGTGTGAACACTACTTAGGGTTTTTTTTATCTTAATGTTAATTTGATCCCTTTACTAATCCTTAATCTCTGATTGGTTAATTGGATCCATGTTAAATAAGTGTTAAAAAACCTTTAGTATAATTATTTAGCCTAAGTTCCTTTGAAATTCACATGGGGTCATTTTATTTGAATTTCCACAAGATAAATTATTATATGTTAAACTTAGCTTAATATTTTAGCCTAAAGTTTTTATCATGTTTATCAACATGACCAAAAATTTAGTCCAAAATCTTCATACTAAGTTCTATATTTCCCAAATCCCCCTAGTCTAGTCTACCATTCACATGGGCTAAATTAAGTTGAGCTATTTTATTATATATTTTAAAAACATAGATTAAGAATTTATCCTAAGGTTTTTATCATGTTTATCAACATGAATAAAACATTTGGCTAAAATTATATCCAAAGTTATATATTTCCTAGGACCTTATTAAGTATATTTTGTATTTGCAAAAATAGAGTGAACCCAAAAAAGATAAGTCTCAAGCTCATTGGGAGCCCATAATTCAAGAATTAAGATCTATGGTGCACATTAAATTGGACACAGATGATCCAATGGTGCATGATCTAAGTAAAAAAGTCAAATGACTTAGAGAAAGTACAAATATGGCAAGTGTTGAGTATGCAACCCATGGTTAAAACTTGATATCTATTCTGAAGATTGATGTTATGCATAAAGGCATACACATTATGATCAATGGAGAGAAAATTGTCAAGGTGCCAAGGATTATATGAGGGAAAGTGAGATAGAGAAGTGTCAAGATCTCAAGAAATAAATCAAGGAATCAATTATATGTGCTCATGTGTATATCCAGTAGGTCAATGATGTGGATTCAATATTACCAAAATAAATCGATAATGCGCGATGAAGGTAGACTTTTTAGAGAGCCTGTAGAGCTACCAAGTGGCACACCCACATTTAATTATACACAAGTAGATCAATGGTGTGAAATTGATCTATCCTAAGAGAGCATGAGGTAAGGATGTGTCTAAAGGTAAAAATGGCCACATTTTGGGATCAAATGGATAGTTAGACATGGGCAATGCCACATAGACATGACACATTGGATTGAAAGGTCTTATGGACCTAAGAATACTTGAATTATAATTTTACTAGAATAGTGAATATCAAAATAAATGAACAAATGTGTCTTATAATTAATCTAGTCAGTGAATGAGAGGCTAAAGGTGTAAAAGAATCTCAAAGTAAATTGAGTTGACAAAATATTTTCTTTTAAATCAAAAGACTATGTAAATAATTTTAAGGGAATATTATATTCTATAAAAGTAAGAGAAATATGTAACATATATAGCTTTTGGTTAGTCATATTGGAAAAGTGTCATTGATAGTAGAGTGTTTTAAAGGGACAACTATCCATAACACTTGTTTAATTATCATTTGACCTGACTAATAGCCATAGCTGATTGAGCCTTCTATAAGAAGGAGGTATGATATTTGTAAAAGTAGATGGGGGAATTCTTAGAGCCAAAATTACTTTGTAAACTTAGAGAAATTAGTATAAGAAATAAATTTTATAAAGTTTGTCCAATATTTGTTTGTGTTTGCTATCATGTTTGCTTCCTTAGTTATCTAGTTTGATATTTAGATTTGAATTGTTTTTATGGATCCTATATGTTCACATGTTAATGTAGATTTTTTAATTTGTGTTTATTCTATGTTGAATGAAATACCTTAGGTTCATTTCATTTTATTTTTATTTTATTGACGATGTATATAATTTATTTTCTTGTGGAATTAAACCTTTAAATTTAACTTGATTTCTTATTTGCATTACCTTTCCTTAGACATTTGCCTAATATACAATAGTATCTATGCCTATGAAATTCCATGCTATACATTGGTTTAGTGCATGTCTTGATGAAATTTAAGCTATGTAATAATGTCTAGATTGAAGATCATAAACACATTCTTTCTACCCTACCTTCCCTTTTTATCCTTTTGATCAGATCATTATAGTTTAAATTTTCATTATAAATATTCATGCTAGAGTTGGGTTAGACATTAGGTTTTGGACATCATTCATTGGAATTATTTCAAATTACTTTCATAGTCATAAAACCTTAAGTCCATGATTTCCCCCAACAACCATTTACATGTTCATTTTGTGAAATAGTCATTTAGCCTATTTATTACTCTACCACAAATCTTAGGAAGATCACAATCAACAACTCATGCAATGGATTCATTGAATCCAAAAATGATAAGTGTTTATTGAACATTATATGTTAACCTAGTGTGCACATTCAGACATTAATATAAATCAATTATGAGTGGTTGAGTATCTATAATAGGAGCTTTAACAAGTTGATCTATAATGACCTTCCCCTTAATAACCTTTTGATTCTAGTTCTCAACATCAAATTCAGTCAAGATCTTGACCTATTTATCTATTTAGCCTACATGATTTTCCTTGGATAATATATATTTGAGATGGTCCACCTTATAAATAATAATAGTTTTATTTTTCAACATGTAGTGTCGTAACTTTTTGGAAGTGAACACCATTTACAAACAAGCCTTCTCAATAGGTGTATAATTATGCTCATATACTATGAGTGTTTGGATCAAATAATATATGACATGTTACTTTAATTTCTCATCATGTTAGGCCAAGGGTGCCCCCAATGAATGTTTTATGGCTGATATGTAAAGAAGTAACAGTTGTCTAGGTGTTGATGGTCTAAAAATTGGTAGGTTGGTCAAGTATGTCTTGAGTTTAACAAATTATTTATGACATTAAATATCCCATTTAAAATATAAAAAGTTATTTAAGATGTGGGTAAAAGGATTCCACTTATCTTCTAGTCATGATATAAACCCATGGATATATTAGATCTTAGTTTACAAGGTCTAGATCTATTTAAATTAGAAGGTGGAGGGATTTTTATGATAACCTTGACTTTTTTAGGATCCAATTTAATCCATCTCTTTGATATAATTAGTCCTAATAATTTTATTTAAGTGACACAAAGGATATATTTCTTAGGATTTAGATGGACCTTGTACTCATGAAGTCTCTAAAAGATTCTTCATAAAATGTCAAGAATTCTGACATAGTTTTTGGACTTTGCTAGATTGTCTTCAGCATAATCCTAAAATATATTATACATCATGTTATGGAATATGATATTCATAAAATATTTATAGGTGGAACTTGTGTTCTTTAATCCAAAATTCATGACTTGTTAACATAATATTCCCTATGGTGTGGTGAATGCAGTTTTGTGTTGGTCCTCTGGAGTTATCTTAATCTAGTTATATCCTGAGAAGCCATCAATGAAGGAAATTTCATACCTATAATTTGTGTAGATAATAATGTTAATTTTGGGTAGAGGGAAATCATATTTAGGAAAAACTTTTTTGATATCTCAAAAATTAGTAGAAACACATATGCCTAATGGATTTTTTCTCAATAAAACTATATTTGATATCCATTCAGAATATTCTAGTGGTTTGATGAATCCAACTCCCAATAATTTTTATAGATCCTTATTCACTGAAATATCAATGTGTGGATGCATATTTATCAATTTATACTTGACTATTTAGCATCAAGAAGTACAAAAAATTGAGGCATGACCAAGTCAGGGTCTAGGCTTAACATTTTTGAGTAAGCCCATGTGAAGATATCAATAAAATCCCCTAGAATAGTGAAAATATAGTCACACTCTTCATCAGTGAGGGATGCTTATAGATAAATAATATTTGGATCTTCATAAGTTTATAGGTTCATTTTAGTGGTATTTTCTACAAGGACTGTAGAACCATCTTATAAAATAGTGGTAAATGTTTGATCTTGATCCTCTTCTTCTATTACTAGTTATGAGCCCCAAATCTCATCATAATGAGAGGAATTTTAGTTTTCTAGTTATGGTAGTGGCCAATCGACAAATTTGTATAGAAATTATAGATCAAGATGCTCAAAGGGTTTATGTTTTTTAGATGTGATACTGGCACTAATTATAGAGGTTTTACTTGGACATTGTGATTCTTATGGAGATGAGTAAACTTCCCCATCTAAGAGTGCCTCAAATAGGTTTTCACTCAATGGATTATCTTTTTATTTAAATTTTTCATGATCAATGAGCACCTCAAAGAGGTTTTCACCCAAATATCTTGATGTTTTATCTTTTGTATGACCAATAAAGTTTTATTTTTCTCCAAAGTAGGCAATAGGATTTAATAAGAAGTAAAATCCTTGTTTATGATTGCCAAATGACAATTCATCTCTAAGGCCCATGTACTTGGAAGTAGATTCCCCATTTTATAAATCATCAAGGGGTATGATAGAATTTTTTTAGTCCCAATATATGAGGTTAGGATGGCAAAGGATAAGTGTATAATGGGTTATGATAGTCATAATAAAATTAGATTCAAATAAATTAATGTTAGATAGCTCATTATAAGTAGTATAATAGGAGCTTGAATCTCTACTAAGAGTTTATTCATCAATTGATAAAGAGGAATCACTATCAAAATACATGAAGTCACTTACAAATGGTATAAATATAAGAAGTTGACTCATAGTAGATTTACCAATTGATAATAGTTCTAATTACTTGCTCTCATAGACATAGGTCTTTTAATACATAATCCAAACTATCCATAATTTTATTAAAGATAGGGTACTTGGGATTCTATAAATATCTATCAAGGTTGCTAGCATACAACCAATCCCTTTTAGTAAAGGCTTTTTTATCATAATTTGGTGAAGTTGATGGTACAAATATCACTGGTTATTTTTGTGTGTTTTTCTTCTACCAAATCATGTTGGGCCTATAAGGAATTTCAAAAGGTTATGGTATATCATAGGATTTAGGGGATTTGGGAAATTTTCTAGTGTGAAATGAATATTTTAGATGATACATGGAAATGTCAATGTCCTCAATAAAGAGATGGTTCACAAAGGCTATGGGAAATGCATTGGCCAAAGTGGAAGCAAGATCATTAGGATCAATATAATTATATTTGGGTGGTTCAAAAATTATTGCATTATTTTTTTGGATACAAATTTAGAGCTAAGGCAATAGCTATAATTGTAGTCTTCAACCTCTAGCTTTTTAAAATATTGGTAGCACTATAGATCATCATAAATGGTGACTTCAATTCTCAAATGGGGGAAATTGAGTCACTAATGCAATGTGTAAGGAAAAAATAATAATTCATATATACAAGGATTACCAAAAAGTGCATTATAAAGCATCTCAATGGCCACAACATAGCATAGGGTATTTTTGGTTTTAGGCCCAATAATGATTGGCAAATAAATAGTTCCTAAAGACTCTCTTTTAGTGTTGTCATATGCTTTGATTAGGATTATTTTAGGATACATATCCTTGTTAGTATATCCCAACTATAATATCAATTTTAGAAACACTATATTTATCCCTAAACCATTGGTTATGAAAACCCTCTTGATCTTATGGAGAGTCATAACAACCTCAAAATACAAGGGGTTATTATGGATAGGACCAAGGGAAGATATATGTCATTGATCAAATATAAGTTTTTGGCTTAGAGATAGATGACCTACAAGTGTTTAACATGGGTAGGGTTAATGTCTTTAGGAATAGTGGACTATTGGAGGAAGTAATTAAACATGATCTAGAGAGATTCTAATGTAAACAAGCTATCTAAGATAGAAATTTTCACATAAGTTTTGCTTAGTTGGTCTTGAATAGTATATGGTTTCTCAACAAAAGTATAAGAGGGTTTGGTATCAGCTGGTATAGTGTTTAGCATAGGATTAGAAGGCAAAATGTTCATATTTGGTTTAGTGTTGGAAGAAGGAAAAGGGCCTTGGAGGGTAACATGAAGGAATCTAGTTATGATTGCATAATTTTGAGTTAGTAAAGAGTCATTATAATTATAAAAAGTAGAAGGCATAGGGTTCAAATTTTACTCAATAGTAGAATAAGGTGAAGGTCCTTTAAGGGTAACTCATTAGCATCTAATTATGATTGTGTAATTTTGAGTTATAAACGAGTCATTACAATTATAAAAATGGGGTGATGGTCCAGATAAAAATTGAGGTGCATGAAATATAAATTATTGAGAGCCAATGTAGTAGATTTTAGAGATTTGATGAGCCCACATTCTACCAAATACATTAATTATAGCAGATCCATGTGGGAGACTTTACCCATTGCTTTAAAATGTAGGGAAGTCATGAGTCCTACCACCATTAGGTGGAGTATTAGGATAGTTTAGGAAATTACGTAGATTATCACTCAAATATTAGATGAAGGAGGATTAGACATATCAATTAGAATGAGATTCAGACCTCCCACTCTTTTCTATCCTTTGTCCCCCTATCAAATTTGGAATAATTAGGCAAACGTTGAATTTCAAGATTGGATATATATATATATATATATATATATATATATATATATAGTACTAAGGGATTATGGATTATTGCATAGAGGTCATCATAATTTGGACACCATTATAAGATTTATAATCTCAATCAGTGATTAGAATATGGACTTTTGGATTGAAGACTAGTTATCCCACTTATTTTTAAGAGGACTTAAAAAAGGTGAAGTGTGGGGAAAAAATGATGAACATTCAATACAGCTCATTATATCAAATACAATTGTCCATATGTGTTGCCTTTTGGTTATATATTACATTGCATTTAATAGTTAAGGTCTTATCTAAGTAGGAAATAAATGCAAATTTTCCTTTGCTTGTATGTGATACATTGTTGATTCTTTATCTTGTTATTGTGTCTAAATTGGAGGAAATGAGCACAATTTTATGTACATAAATACAAGCCTATGGTAGGATCATTTTGAGAACACATCAAATAATTTTGGCAACTCTTTTTAGCAATAGTTTTGAGTATTTAGAAAACAAGCTCTAAATATCTGATGCTCTGAAGATACTCTAAATACACTCTAAATATGCTCTAAAGACACTCTGAAGATGATCCAAATCATTGTACAAAATAATCCTAAGATGCTTAGGCATGCTCTGAAGATGTCCATCTAGATCCTAAAGATCAAGATAGTAATTATAGAGATATATATGGAATATAATAGACTTTCCATATTTAGATATCTTATTTTAGACATTACTATTCATAGTAATGGTCTAAAATGATACAGATATATTTGTACTTCTATTTTGTAAAACTAGATAAATATCTTCAAATATATGTTAGTTATTTTATGTTTATTGTTAGTTGAGTCAGTTTCAATGCCTTCATATAAGTGTGGGATTTGATTCCTTGATCATCTATATTTTTAATAAGCATATTTGGCAATTTAGATCACCAAATTTGTTATTATGTGAATAGATGTTGAGATGTGCTTTAAATACGTGTATCTTTCTCATTCAAGATAGTTGTTGAAGTTAGTTAATCAATTAGAAATAAGAAGAAACATACCACTATAGTTTAACATATATGTATATGTTCCTTTGATAATGAAATAAAGTTCAACAATATTATTCATTACTAATTAAATTTATTCCTATTTTTAAGAAGGAACAAGGCCCACTTCTCTTCAAAGATTAGGATAAATTGTTATGTTTAGTTTATAGATTAAAAGTATATTTCTTTAATTCAATTATAGTTCATTTTTTATTTCCTTTTCAATGCAAGTGTGAATTTCATTTTCAATTCAAGAGTGATTTCCTTTTAAATACAAGTGTGAATATTATCTTAAATTTAAGTGTGTTTCCATTAAATGTAGAGGTTATTTCAATTCAATATAAGCAAGTTTTCTATAACAAGAGTGTGTTATTCAATTTCATAGAAAGTAAAGTTTGTTAATTCATCTCATATTTAGAATTTATTCAGAGCAATTTAAGTAACAATAGAAAACATCCTCACATTATGAAACATCACACTATCCTACCCAATCAGACAATTCATGTGAGGACACCATAATGTATTATGCCATATGTTTAAGTTATAGATGTTAATGGTATGAATGAAATATGATATATTCAATTAACAAACCTTTTAGATTTACTTTTTTATAAAATAGAGTTAGAATCTTATTTAATATTATTAAGATTTAGAAATCACAACATAAGTAAAAATCCCAAATAGAGAACCATAAAATCCAATATGCAATGGTATCATTGCATATAGCATTGGACACTGACCTTGGTAGAAAATGACACCAATCCATTGATTGGTTAAATGAGAGGCATAATGATAACCTATCATTTTTGGCATCATTGTCAGGGACTCATTAATAAGTTTTAGTGATATCTTACATTATATTTATACAAGGAAATTAAAAAACATTCTTAAAACTCAAAAACACAAAAATAATCTATAAATATTTAGATTTATGAACCACCCAAGAAATTCTAATGGATGATTTATCTCTAAGGGATCCCAAATAAATCAAGAAGAAAATAGGATCTAATCCTTGTTGAAAAGATCAGGAAGTGAAAGAAAGGTAATTTAAAGTTGTATACAAACTTTTTCTGATTCTTCTCTTGAATAAGATTAGTTCAATTATAGTTCATTTTTTATTTCCTTTTAATTGCAAGTGTGAATTTCCTTTTCAATTCAATATTGATTTCCTTTTCAATGAAAGTGTGAATTTTATCATAAATACAAGTGTGTTTCCATTAAATGCAAAGGTTATTTCAATTCAATACAAGCAAGTTTTCTTTATACAAGAGTGTGTTTTTCAATTTCATAGAAAGTAAAGTTTGTTAATTCATCTCATATTCATAATTTATTCAGAAAAAGTTAAGTGACAATAGACAACATCCTCACATTATGAAACATCACACTATCCTACCCAATCCGTCAAGTCATGTGAGGACACCATAATGTATTATGCCATATGTTTAAGTTATAGATGTTGATGGTATGAATGAAATATGATATCTTCAATTAACAAACCTTTTAGATTTACTTTTTTGAAAAATAGAGTTAGAATCTTATTTACTATTCTTAAGATTTAAAAATCACAACATAAGTAAACCTCCCAAATAGAGAACCATAAACTCCAATATGTAATGGTATCATTGCATATAGCCTTGGACACTGACCTTGGTAGAAAATGACACCAATCCATTGATTGGTTAAATGAGAGGTATAATGATAACCTATCATTTTTGGCATCATTATCAGGGACTCATTAATAAGTTCTAGTGATATTTTACATTAGATTTATACAAGGAAATTAAAAAACATTCATAAAAATCAAAAACACGAAAATAATCTAAAAATATTTAGATTTATGAACCACCCAAGAAATTCTAAAAGATGACTTATCTCTAAGGGATCCCAAATAAATAAAGAAGAAAATAGAATCTAATCCTTGTTAGAAAGACCAAGAAGTAAAAGAAAGGTAATTGAAAGCTATATACAAACATTTTCTGATTCTTCTCCTAAGTAAGGTTCATCCTCACAAATAGATCATACAAGAAGAATACTATTAAGAACATATTCTCCTATAGGGAGAATTGATTCTAAAAATTGTCTTTCTAGAATAGTCATATTTGATCCACAACATTTACAAGAAAAAAAATTGATCACCAATGAAGATCATCCTCCTAAGATAGACCATAGGTTGAGCACCTAAGAAGAGAATTTAGATTGGATTGATAACCAAATTTGGGAAGAAATATGGGAGATAAACATACACATGTGAAAAACCCTAATTAATAGCCTCAACAGGACAAGAATTTTTCATATCTAATCATCTTATGTTATAATGACAAAAATTCCATGAAAAATATCTCACCATCTATTTTACCTACTTTTATAGGTAAATATTTAGAGGATCAAGATCATCTACTCTTTTAATTTAGGTTCTCTACCCAACATATGACTATGTCATAGAAAATCAAAAGTTAAAGTTATTCCCATCTACACTCAAGGATGCAACCATGAGGTGATTAATGGGCCTTGAGGGTAATTATATAACCACTTGGGTTGAAATTAAAACTGTATTTCTTGATAAATATCAACATTATTGTAGAGTCAAATAATTAAAGGAAGACTTTTTCAAGATCAAACAAAATGAAGATTGAACCTTAGAAGATTACCTTGATAGGTTTATATCTACTCATAAATGGAGTGGTTACCAACTCACTAAGGACATCATCAAGATAGTCTTTCTTAAAGGTTTATATGATGATGCACATGATGCTCTAAACTTAATGGAAAAATGTGACATTGAAAATTTATATTTTCATCAAATTTTAGCATTGTGTACTAACTACTCTAGGACAAGACCTAGCATAAGGAAATCAAGGTTAGGAAAATCACATGAAGCTGGCCAATTACTGGAAGAATTTTTTAATTGAAAGATATAAATTCTATTAAAATTTACATCTACCTTAGATAGACTCAAATCAAAATCTAATACTACCAACTCTGAACAATTGTCAATATATTATCCTAGATGCAGAGTCAAATGTGCAATAAAAGATTTTCCCTTAGATAAAATAGAAGTATGTGGTATTTGTGACCTAAACCATGACACCAAGAATAAAAAACACATTCCTACCATAATAAAATAATTAAAACAAGAATAAAATATAATCGAGGAAGTGAACTTTATCCAAATATAAGGAAACTGGTACTCCCAGCCTAAAAATTAGTTTGGCCCAAGATTTCCTCCTAATCATGGATGAAACCATGGGATGGACAAGTCACACCACCAATATTAGGGCCACCACAACCAAAACCATGACATACTCAAGAATTGATGCCACAAATGTGAGTAATGCCTCAAAATCAACCTTGGGCATAATAGTAAAACCAACAACCACATTGGGTACAACAGTCACCACCTTAGTTGTCAAATCAACAATATTAGCTAGAAATAAGATTTCCTCCACAAAAGGACTTGATAATTTCACAATATTAGCCACCAATAATTTATTAGTAGGTTAATCAACCAAAATTACCTATCCAACTAATGGCAAACCTAAATAATAGGCAAAATATACCTATTTATGGAGTTGATAAAAAAGTTAATGTTGTAAGTGGTTCAGTTAAATTTAATAATGTTTAACTCAGATCAAGGAAAGTATAAGGAGATTCACCCATCACCATAACTAAAATTCTCAATGATAAAAAAATCATAAATTACCTCTATTTTAAGAAATAATTAAATAAAAAGTAAAAGCCATAACTACACCAATCATATTTGAAGATCCCTTGAGAGACTTAAGGAAGAAAAATCTAGGTAAGATTCTAAATTGATGCATGGATTAAAAGAGATGAAGATATAAACTCCATGGTTAAGATACATTATGGATATTTCTAATTTCAATCAAATTATTAAAGGATTGTGTATCAAATCACTAGGAAGAAAAAAGAAGTATCATCAAGCAATTTAGGTAATAGGCATAATTGTTGATTTACTAGTAGGAAACATACTTGTTCCTAAATATGGAGATCTTGGTAGTCCTATGATGACTGTGACAATTGGGAACACGTATATTCCAAATGTCCTTGTAGATCTAGGTGTTTCCATAAACATAATGATTCTCAACATAGTAGAGTCCTTATCTCTCACAGGGCTTCAGCCTACCACTATAATCTTGGAAATAATAGATGAATCCACTACTTCCCCTAAATAAACCATATAAAATTTACTAGTCACCATCAAATCCTAGGAATATCCTTCTGATTTCATGATACTTCAACCTAAAATCAAGAGGGTAGAATATCAAATCATTCTTGGTAGACCTTTGTTAACTATAGTTATAGCATGAATTGATTGTAGATCTAGAAAAAAGACCATTTATACTAAAATTCATGCTAAAATGATATTTCTCTATCCACTTGTTAGACCCTCACTAGGTCTTTATGAGCAGATATGGGTGGGTCATCCTAAATAAACCAGACTAGTGAGTCTTCCTTAGCCATGGTTACCATCAAATAACATATCCAAGAGTTTGAGAAACAAATAACAAAAAATTTAGACCAAGAAATCCTAGCTTTGAAGTTTGATAGTTTTTATTTAAATTTTGATAGTTTTTCTTTAAAGTTTGAAAGGCTACCTTTGAAGATCAATAGCTTAGCTTTGAAGACTAAAAGCTTAGATTTGAAGACTAGTGGCTTATCTCCAAAAATTGATAGCCATGTTATAAATATGAAAAATCATGAATGGGAATAATAAAAATCCATTATTAAAAATCAATAAAATTCCTTAAGATCACCAAACATATTATCTGGTCTAAAAGACATTCAACAAGACATAATTTACTATGCTCAAAATGGGCAAAATTCATTTTTACATGATTTTCATTATCCATTGATCAATATGATTTTTATAAGTAAAACCTTTTACAAGGATGTAACTACACTTCACATGTTACTACCACACACATTTTCATTGAATACCTTGATGAGTCAGTACAAACAGTTAAATTCCTTTATTTTATGCACTAAATAGATTATAATCCAACCTAGTAAACTGTTGAACATCAATAGTTGGTTAACTAACCAATAGGAAAGAAAAGTTTTTAATGTATTGGTAAAATAGATAAAATATTTTTTTATGATTATAGTGATATTATAGGAATAAATTATAATATCTATACACATCACATCTACACTGAAAATGTTAGACCAGTTAGATAACCACAATAAAGGATTAACCCAACATTAAAATAAATTGTTAAGAAAGAGATAGAAAAACTATTAGAAGTTGGTTTTATTTATCCCATAATTTATAGTCAATGGGTTTCACCTCTAGTGATTGTGCTTAAAAGGAATGGAAAATGGAGATTTTGTGTATACTATAGAGAACTAAATAAATCCACTATGAGAGATTTATTTACCTTGCCTTTATTGATTAAGTTTTGGAAAATTTGGTAGGAAAATAGTATTTTTATTTATTATATTTATTTAGTGGATAAAATCAAATCATAATAGTCACTGAAGATCAAGATAAAACTAAATGTATCTTCCCCTAGGGAACATATGCTTATACATTCCTTCATTTTGAATTATGCAATGCACCTGCTACCTTTTAGAGAGCAGTGTTAGCCAAATTTTTTGATATTATAAATATTTGTGTGGAAGTGTACATGGATGATTCATTGTCCATGGTACTACATTTGATGAATCTTTAAATAATTTTGATAAAATACTTATGAGATGTGAGGAACATGAAGTATCTTTGAGTCATGAGAAGTGCATCATATTGGATGATGAAGGGATAGTCTTAAAACATCATATCTCTTTTCAAGGAATAAAAGTAGATCCAAAAAAGATTAAAATAAGTTATAATCTCTTGATTATACAAACACAAACAAATATTAAAAGCTTTCTTGATCTTGTAGGATATTACAAAAGATTTATTGAAGACTCCAGTAAGATAGCTACACCTATGTTTTCATTATTAACAAAAGATAGTTAATTTTTATGGAATGATAAGTGTCAAGAAGAGTTTTAAAAATTAAAGAATAAATTCATGATTGTTCCAATCTTAGAAGGATATAATTGGAAAAATCCTTTTCATATCTATTCTGATGCTTCTAATAATGCATTAGGAGTAGTTCTAAGATAAATATATGAGGATGGAGATATGTATGCCATTAATATATCACCAAGAATCATAATCCCATAGAGAAGAACTACACTCTAGTATAAAAATAATTTATTATTGTTCTCTATGATAAAAACAAGTTTAGGTATTACATTATTGGTTATTAGGCATTTATCTATACAAACCATTCATCTATTAAGTACTTATTGAATAAACCTTTAATAGATGGGAGAATAATTATATGGCTATTGTTGTTGCAAGAATTTGACATAACCATCATGGAAAAACTAGGGAAGTATAATGTTGTTGTTGACTTTCTGTCTAGATTGATCACTACAGGTGAAGATGAACATGTGGAAGATTCTTTTCTAGATTAATAGTTATTTTCTATATCTACATTCTCCCCATGGTTTGAAAACATGACAAATTAATTGGTAGTAGGGAAGTTTCCTCATTTATTTACATATAAACAAAGAAAATGTTTGGTTAGATCTAGTTCTCATTTCAATTAGTTTAAAGGCATGTTGTTTAAAATTGGACCTGATCATATACTTCACAGGTGTGTCATAGAAGATGAAGTGTATGAAATCATAAGAGAATGACATAGTGAACTAGGAGGTAGACATTATTTAGTAAAAAATACCATTCATAAAATCCTTGGTGCAAGTTATTACTAGACATCTCTTTACAAGACTATCAAAAAGTTTGTATGACAATGTGATCCTTGCTAAAGGATGGGTAAGCCTACTCTATCCCTTGAAATATATTTCCATCCTCAAATAAGTTTAGATCCATTTGAGAAATTGGGTTTATGTTTTTTTACCAATCAACCTACCAACTCAAGGAAAATAATATTTATTAGTATGTACTAATTATATTACTAACTCGGCTAAAGTGTAAGAACTTATCTTTACTAGGGAGGAAATGATTACTGATTTCCTATATCATAATATCATGCTAAGATTTAGAGCCCCTAGATCTATTGTTTCATATCAAGAACCCTAATTCATGTTTAATATGATTAAGGATTTCATAGAACTTTACCAGATCAATCATACAAAATCCTCACCATATCATCCCCAACCTAATGGCCAAGTAGAGGTAACCAATTAAGAGCTAGAAAATATTCTAATGAAAATAATAAACAATAGTAGAAAATATTAGGCAAAAAGAGTACTTGAAGTAGATTTTGCATACAAAGTACTGAACAAATATTTCCTAATTATAGGTATAATGGTCTCATGGACATATTTTGATAGGCATGTGAATGTAAAATTTAAGTTTTAGGGACTAGTCATTGGGATTCAAATGTTCTAAGATGGTCACACTATCATCAATTTCAAACCTTGTGAAGTATCCATTTGTTTTAAAATGGGGGTAGATCCAATAGCACACATTTTTATGGAGAAGGATGATCCAATGATAGATGATCAAAGTTGAATAATAAAAGGATCCTAGGATAAGCATAGGCATGATAAGTGTTGAGCTCATGGTGCATGATTTAAAGTTTGAACATGTTCTAAAAATTTGATTGTGTGAGCTAGAAGTTGATAATTCAACCAAACTTTAGATCAATTGAGACACTTTTACATGGTGAGAGGGAGCTCAAGGTAGTAGTGACTATTTTCAAGGTATGTAAGAAGCCTATAGGGCTTCCAAGTGGCATATCCTTAGGGCCAAGTAAAATTTAGTATCTAATAATACTCCACCCCTTGGATAATGATCTAATGGAGTGAATTTACTCACCCTAGCTAGATTTGATGGTGTGTAGTTAAGGTTGAAAAGTCAAAGAATCCCACAAAAAATGTAAAAATTATAAGTGGTATAGTTTTGTGCCACAGAATTATAAATAAAACATCTCATGCATGATCTATGGCTCACATATGCTCAGACAAGCAAGATCCAATGGTTTGAGCCAAGCTAGACATTTCAAATGGCCTAGATTACATGAGGAAGTGACAAGTGTCCACATGTGGTAAGTTTTAGTCTAAAAGTTAAATTTTATGGCTCTTTCCTAGTTGGGAAATGAGTCAAAGCACAAAACAAGTTCCATGAAGCCATTCTAGAGGAAACATTTCTAATCATAATCATGGATCATTTTCAATTTCATGTCACAACTAGATCATTCCAAAGCCCTCATTTTAATAATAGGTTTTTCTATGGTGTGCACAAAAATAAAGGTAATTATCTAAGAGGTTTTAGCTATAGAAATAACTATTCACTGACATCTCTAGGTAGTTTTATATAAAAACAAAGATTTTTTGGCATTTTCCATGAAATTCACTTTCCAATAAAGTGTAAAGGGGCATATTTAGGTGGTTCAACATGAGGAAAAAATCTATTTGGATCCTCAAATGATTTTCTCCCTCAAACTATGCAATTGAGTGGTCAAGAGCATCTTCAGACAGTTGTAAGTCCTCATCGATAGTTGTAAAAATAGTTTTTCTTGAAAAATAAATGAAGATATCAGCCATAGTAAAAGGCATTTTCTAGCTGGGAGCATCTTCATTGGACTAGAATTTTTTTTTATGCAAACTTTACAAATTTCAGCCAATAGTCCCAGGGTTGGAAAGAATTAAGAAATGTATAAATAGAAGGCTTGTCTTCTATTTCAAGGTTAGTGTTTCTCATTGGTTGTTATAGGTGGTTTAGGAATCCATTTTATCTAACTTTAGGTTCTATAAAAATTTGTTTGGGATCAATTACTGCATGTAGACCTTGTCTCCCTTGCTAAGGTGGTTGTATCTATATAGACATTAGTAAGATTTGAGAGCATGTTTATGTCTCCATTTTCAAAAGAGAAATCTCACCATGCTTGTACCCATGGTAAAATTTTGAAGTTTTAATTTTTTTAATATTAATTTTCAAGTCAAAAGGTAAATTTTTATAGTTCTTTATTGTATCTTGTTAATGAAATGTAATAATATGTTTTGAAATTTTTGTTGATTGGATATTTGGGTTTGTTTTCATTACTGGTTATCATTATGAGCATGTACCAAGGTTATAAATCCATTTCTACAATTATATTTGGAAATGTGTTATTAAATACCTTTTATGGGCACCTTCGGTTCATGAATTTACTAGGAGAAAGTAGTTGAGATTCTAGTTTTAGTGTATGTTTTAAGACTTCAAGGATCATCTAGTGTTTACCATTATCTTGATTTTGAATTTTTATACATATTTGATAAGAAATATGTCAGGATTAGGAGCACAATTAATTACTTTGTATAAGTAACTAAACATAGAATTTACCCAGAAGTAACAAGTAATAAGAAATCAGAAACAACACAGAATTTGAGAGACAATACATGCCACTTCTTCTCACACCTCTGAGGCTTCCCACACCTCTACGACTCCCAATAATTCTCAATCAAGAGTTCTCTCTCTCAATTATGATCACAACAAATAACTCAAACACAGAGTTGTTGTTCACCTCCAACCAGTCAGTAACAATACTGCCAGTACACAAGTACTCAAAGTACTTCAAGTAGATCTCCCATGAACTTGCAACAACCTTAAAATCAAATGATCTGACTTACCATGTAGATCTAACATGATCATGCACAACCTATAGATCAACCTGATCTTACAATTGGAAGGATCTCTTCCTTGCCTTAATTACAATACAAGCCCATGAGTCTATTATATAGATCCCATGCAAAAAATAATTAGACACCTAATTAAAATAATTAGACACGTAACTCAAGACTAAAATTAGCCTTTTACATGCAAATAGTTGGTTCAAAAAACTAACTATTTGTCAACAACCAGTTCTGGAACGCACAAGTGACCGATGTTGATCCCTGTCTATTTAGAGGTGACCAACATTAGCCAACTCCTGACTAATGTCAATTGCTCTATAACTAGATATGACTGACATCAGTTGCACCTATCGACGTCAGTTGTTGTAACACTGAGCAACCTCCTCCATTTGCATTTGTGAAGCTTTTAGCTCCACAACCTAACAATCTCCCACTTGGAGATAAATAGTTGCACCTGTACCTATACCTGTACATCATCTAATTTGTTTCCAATCTTGTATCCCTCTTCAAGTTCAATCTTGAAGACCAACCACCACACAACCTATGGTGCAACGCCTATCATCCAAGTCCCTTGCCACATCTGATTCTACATACCCATGTAGAGAAGTGCTTGACCCTGCATAGCATATATACCTAATACTAGTCCCTGTCAGATACCTGAGAATCCACTGAACTACTTTCCAGTGCTTCTTTTCCTAGATTGACCCCAAACTTGCTGACAACACCGACTGCTTGGGCAAACTCAGGTCTAGTACATACCATGCACTTAACCTCATTATGTGAATTAGGACACTATTCTGTGAACTCTCCATCCATAGGTGTGCAAATTGGTTCTGCATCCCACATCTTGAACCTCACCACTACCTTACTCACACAATCATCTAGAGACAAAATCAACCTATGACCTTCCATGTCTCTAGACACACTCATGCCAAAGAATCTTGCTACTCCTAGATTCCTCATGACATACCTCTGAACTAACTTTACCTTTAGCTCAGCAACTCCCTACATGTGTGACCCTGCAACAAGCATAAACACCACATACAGTAATAGGATAATGTAGCTAATATTATCCAACTTGGTGAAGAAATCACAATGGTTAAACCTCCATTGTCTTGCAGCTTTCTCAAGACCATATACCCTAACCTTTTGTCTCACATGTCCATTCTCTCTCTTCTTTGACCTGGGAATCCGTTAATCTTTTAGTGCTTTTTCTCTGGTTGGAAACTCTATCAAAACTCTTATTTGGTTCTCTTCCAAAGAATTCATGCCATGCTCCCACTATTTCCTAGATTTTACCTACTCTACTTCTTTAAAACTTCTTGGTTCTTGACCATCAGTGAGCAACAAGTAATCTAAAGAAGGGGAACAATGAATTTGAGGCTTACTTACCCTTTCAGTCCTCCTTATGGGCATTTAAGACTCCTTAATAGCTTGATATCTGCCCAAAATCTATTCTGACAGTGACCATCATTAATCACCCCTCAGTCTACATCTAACTGATGTCGATTCTCTACGACTGATCTGACTACTGACATCAGTTCTCTGACTAACATCGGTCACCACCTACCTGACACACTGACTCTGGTCTACACATGACCAATGTCGGCACTTGTCTGTTCAATGTTGGTTCCCCATGACTGCCGTCGATACTTATGTTTACCTATGAGTGATGACTTTTTACTCGCAAGCTTACTTTGAATCATTCCCTTATTCAAACTGCCCTACTCAAAATTCTTTAACCCCTGTGACTGATCTCTATCTATCATCTTCTCCTTGAACACCAAGGATTTCCTATTCTTGTCAAAAACATCAGATTTCCTTTTTGTGCAATAGACCTAATCCTTTCTTGTATCATCAGTAACAAGAAACCTCACTTTCTTCTGTTGCTTACAAATATCTCTATCTATGCTTTCTAGATCTGAAATCTTACCCTTTGACTCAAGAACATGCATCCCCTTCTTATTCATGTGACCAAGCCTATGAAGCCACATCTCTGAATCTATAGCTGAAGTGGATAAACCAGAAGGAGAATCAGTAAGACAAGTAGATAGATAAAGAATACCTACTTTCTTACCTATTGTAAAAATAAGTGCACCCTTGGAAACTTTCTAAGAGTCCATTGTGAGGGTTATTTTGCATCCCTCATCACCCAACTTTCCAATAGAAATCAAGTTCTGCTTTAGGACTAGGACATGCATGACCTCCTTCAACACCCATGTGTTGCCTGTCTGCAATTTCAGCTGCACTTTCCCTTTGCCAACCATTTGATAAGGCTTACCATCCGCTAAATAAATTTCTCCAAAGTCTCCATGGACATAATCATGAAAAAATTCCCTATTTGGGGATGCATGGAAAGAGGCACCAAAATCTAAAACCCAAGATTCTACTTTATCCAAGGAACATACCAGAGCATCTTGTGCAACAATATCTGCAACATCTGCTTCTTCATTTCCTTCATGATGATCTTCAACCGACCTCCAATCTTTCTTTACATGTCCTACCTTTCCACAATTCTAGTAGATTACTCTACCATACCTAGACTTGGATCTCCTACCTATCTTTGACCTTGATCTCCCTTGCTTGATCTTATTTCTTTGCCTTCCCCTACTTTCAACACTCAAAGCATTCCCTGATGAGTCACCTATGCTTTTCTTATGAATTTCTTCATTCAAGATTACACTAACAACATCATCCACTTTTAAGATATTTGAAGTAGATGCAATATTACTAACTACCATTACCAAACTATCCCAACTTTCAGGTAATGAGCATAAGATTAAGAGAGCCTTAATTTCATCATCAAAAATAATATTGACTGAAACTAACTAGTTTACCAAACCATGGAAATCACTAAGATTACTATGTACAGATCCACCTTCCAACATTTGCAAATTAAATAACTACTTCATAAGAAATACCTTATTCAAAGCTGAGGGTTTTTCACATAAATTTTCCAAAGATCCCATTAACTCTACCGTTGTCTTAGCCTGTGATAAGCTAGAAATCACAGATGATGCAAGGCTCAACCTTATAGATCCCAGAGCCTTCTGATCAAGAACCTTCCATTCTTCATCTTTCATATCCATGGGCTTGCATGCAACCCCACCCAATGGTAAGTACATATCTTTGTGATACAGATAATCTTCTATTTTCATCCTCCATAATTGATAATTCTTGTCGTTAAACTTCTCCATTCTAAGCTTACTTTCTTCTGCCATTGCTATACTCCCACTCAATCAGAAACCCCTGAGAGTGACCTATAATCAAAAAACACTTAACACACTCTGAAACCAAGGTGTTAGTAACCCTACTCCTACAACCCTAGCTCTGATACCACTTTGTCAGGATTAGGAGCACAATTTATTGCCTTGTATAAGCAACTAAACACAGAATTTAACCAGAAGTAACAAGTAACAAGAAATTATAAACAACATAGAATTTGAGAGACAATACAATCTTGTATTCAACTCATCCAAAAAGAAAATACAATAAAGAAGATGCCACTTCTTCTCACACCTCTGAGGCTTCCCACACCTCTAGGACTCCCAGTAATTCTTAATCAAGAGTTCTCTCTCTCAATTATGGTCACAACAAACAACTCAAACACAGAGTTGTTGTTCACCTCCAACCAGTCAGTAACAATACTACCAGTACAAAAGTACTCAAAGTACTTCAATTATATCTCCCATGAACTTGTAACAACTTGAAAATCAAATGATCTCACTTATCATGTAGATCTAACATGATCATGCACAACCTGTAGATCAACCTGATCTTACAATTGGAAGGATCTCTTCCTTGCCTTAATTACAATACAAGCCCATGATTCTATTATATAGATCCCATGAAAACAATAATTAGACACTTAATTACAATAATTAAACACGTAACTCAAGACTAAAATTAGCCTTTTACATGCAAACAATCGGTTCAACAAACTAACTATTCATCAACAACCAGTTTTGGAACACACAGGTGACCGATGTCGGTCCCTATCTGTCTGGAGGTGACCGATGTCAGCCAACTCCTGACTGATGTTAGTTTCTCTGTAACTAGATATGATCGACGTCAGTTGTGCCTGCCGACATCAGTTGCTATAACACTGATCAACCTCCTCCATTTGCATCTATGAAGCTTTTAGCTCCACAACCTAACAAAATAATTGTCATGAAATGTTTCAAGATACCCTCTTGTTTGAAAGCCACTAGCATGCCACCCTCCATTTTAGAATTATCTAACTTGCCCTACCCTATCCTACCTTATAAATAATATATCCCATGCATACTATACATATTATTTATCTTGAAAATGCATAAGATCTTGCCTATTTGGAATTTTTTCACACTTTTTGTTTTAAATACTAGAATTTCAATCTCTTATTTAATCCCTTTCATATTGAATGTTCTCTAGAATGAAGATTATATTCATAATTTCATCTATCTTTAGTAGCCTATGTATGACATAAAACATTAATGCATTTAATGCGACAACCCTTTATGGGTGAAGTGTGAAAACTTGGTTATGTTATGGTCATATTTATCCCTTGTGCTAACAATCCCCATGGAGATTGAATTGTAAAATCCCTCCATGAGAGAAAGCTACCCCATAGGCTCTCTCACCTTGGTTCAAGTAGAGCCAAAAGTAGTAAGGAGCTAACCATACCCTTTATATGTGCCTCTCAGTCATTTTTTTCATTTGATCTAATCTTGATGTCAAACCTTTTCCCAGCTACAATGACACATTAGCAAGTTGAATATCATTACTTGCCACTTCTCTCAAGTGTGTAAGGATGAGTGTAATAGGTGTATAAATGGGAACCAATAATTTTCTATCACTATTTTAAGGGACTAAACTAAAATTTTGATCATTTGTGTTACCATGAATTCTTATAGAGAGTCATGAGTATTTCACCTTGTAAATCACTCTGTTATTACTATACTGATTTGACTATCTTGGCTATCAACATCATAACACTCCACTAGGGACATGCCAAGAAGTTTTTAAGGTTTGAAAATTCAATTTCTATTTAGTCTATTACAAATAACTATTAACATTACATGTTGAAAAGTTTTTTTCCTTTTTGAACATTATTTTTAAAATTTTAGTATTCTTGTTCTCCATCTCATTGAGCTTCAGTAAGTTTAATTTTAGCATGTATCACAATAGTTTGTAAACTATTATATTCCATAAGTTTGATTATAGTGGTGATTCCATTTTGTTTTTTGGTTTTACAGAACATTGGTGCCTATTTTGAATATTTTTTCTAAATTTGAGTTTTGAGTATCTTCTTATTTGCAAAGCTGGAAGGACTGAGATCATCTTTCAAAGGTGACCCATCAAAGAGACTTGTTCCACCTTTAGGTCTTCCTCAAATAATAAGGGGACAAGTTTGGAGGCCTATTAAAGGGAAAAGTTTAGCTACTCAAGACCATCAAGATCCTAATAATCTTGAGATCTTTATTAACCCCCCCATTATTGAAGACTATCAAAACTCTTCTACTGATTTTGAAACACATAGTCTTATTTATTTTATATCTCCTTCTCAACCAATTAATTACCCTCTCAAGTCTGATCCACCAAGTCTATTTAGTTTAGCCCCTCATATCCCTTTGCCATTTGTTCCTAAACCTCCTATTAAACCAATCATGAGGCATAGGGACCAAGATGAGAATGCATGACCTATCTTCCACATTCCTAGATTTATGCCTATCAATTTTAATGAGATGGAAGGCTATCCTAATGAGGTCCCAAATTAATTTCATAAATGCCTCCCAAAATTTGAAAAGAATAATGCAGTGAGTGGTGATCAACATCTGAGGGCCTTTTTAAAATATTATTAAATATTATGAGGTTGACTATGAGGATGTGTACATTAATTTGTTTGTGCACACACTGGAGGAGGACTCTCACAAATGGTTTAATTTCCTTCCCATTGAATGCATTAATTCATGGGAAGAAATGAATTTTTTTTAGAATTTAGTATGGTGTTAAGATTGATCCAAGGTTTCTCTTGGGTAAATTTTAAAATATCAAGAAGAATCCTAATGAGTATGTGAAAGAATTTAACACATGATTCACCAAAACCATGATGAAATTTCCTAAAAACATTAGACTTAGTGATATAGCATAATTGATAAAGTATTGTGATGAATTTGATAAGAAGGATTCATAATTCTTGAGGGATAAGGATCCCACTAACCTATGGTTGGATTTTAGTATGGCCATCCAAATTTAGAACAACATCAAGGTTGTGGGAAAAATCTTGAAAAATTAGGTTGATGTGAAGTTAGTCAATCCAAAATGGACACAACCCATGAAGACAAATAACTTGGAGGAAATTACCAAAACTTTGGCCTCTACTATCAAATAAATGTCATACAAGTTGGCTAGAGCTAAAAGGGGGTCCTTGAGGTGTCAACTAGCTATGAACGGTCTCCAAATACAAATCAAGCATAAAGGGGGCCTGCATTCCACAATAGAGATAATGATAAAGGGAAGATCCTACACATTAAGATAAAATTGAAAGAAATAAAAATAGATGGGCTAGAAAGGAAGTTTATGATCCTTTAAACACCAAGGTAAATGCTATGAATTCTAATTTAAACATTGATTGCTATGATAAGTGCTTTCTACTGCACCATCCATGTGATACTATTGAACAAGTTGATGAAGATCTAGATGAACCTAAATATGCATCATCCAACTATGATATTTTTATGTTTGATTGTCAAAGACCTCAAAGTGAATCAACTGCCTCTATTAAATTTTTGGATGATACTATTATTGATTAGTTTTGGAGTGTTATCATATTGGAGAGTGTCCTAACTTTTGACTTTGCTTATGATGTTAATGTGGCACATGCATATGAATTTCTCATTCATGATTTTGATCTCTTAATTTCTATGCTAATCAAGAAATATTCTAGGGGAAACCCATTAGTTGAGGATAAGTAGTTATTAATTAATATAGTAGTTGCCCAAAAAAATAATACAATTTGAGAAGTAGGCAACCAAGTGTTGCTCCTCAAGACACTACCCCTTCCAATTCAAATGTAGGGAATGCAAGAATGGAATCAAATAAAGATACAATAGTATTGGAAGCTTCCAAGAAAGAAATCATGACCTAAGTTGTTAATCCTAGATGTGCTCCTACTAAGAGCAATAGAATACCCATGTTGTCTAGCATCTCTAATAGTGTAAATGAGCTCAAACAAAATCCACCTTTAAATTCTACTATAAAAGTTCCAAATCCACCCTAGCCTACTCCACTTCAGACCTTGAGTGACTATATTCTATCTGAAAGTGTTTTCACTCTTTCACTAAATATGCCTTTTCCTCAGTATAGTGTGTGTGATATGGCTTAAGTGTTGGGTTAAATAAAAATCACTATGCCACTTGTTGAGTTATTAAGAATACCTAAACATAGGAACAGGGCATTTGAATATTTAAAATTTGGTGAAAGGCCATCTATAAATGAATTTGAGTTACCCCAATCACCCCCAAAAGAATATATAAAATTAGAAGAGGGTTTTGAACCTACTTTGGAGGTATATTTGGGGACAATATTAGTGGAGAGTCAGTTAAATGAGGATCCATTTTATATGACCCTATTAATCAGTGGTCTAATTATTCATAACTACATGTTTTATTATGCAGCCTCTTACAATGTGATGTCCTTGGCTGTCCTTAATGAGCTTGGAGTGAAGATCACATTAGGCTTTAACAAGTGTTATGATATAGACTCATGTGAGGTTCTAATTATTGGATATGTTAAGGGACTGGTGGTATAGTTGGTAGTTCATCCTATAAATTACATGAATATGGACATGGTAGTCATAGATTACCTAACTAAATGAAGGATTTTGTTATCACATAAATGGGTTACTAGCATGGGTGGAAGTGTGTTGATGGGCATTTCCTATGCCACCATTCCTTTAGAGAGTAATATGGTTAAACTTTATAGATATTTTAAGATGCTACATGTGATTTAAAATCCTAATCATGCTTTAAATGAAGTGTTGTACACATTTATTGAGCTTGGAAACTTTGTTGGGAATGTTGATACTAGCGAATAGCCTATTATTCTTGATGTTGAACCTGATAATGAAAGTGTAGTTTAGAAGATGTACTTTGATGAGGATTGATTCAATATTGGAAATGGATTTGGGGTTGTCTTCTATGCCCCCATTGGTAAATTCTTTATGTTTTCTTTTTAGTTGTCATTCGAGTGTAATAATAATACTGCTAAGTATGAGACACTCTTTCTTGGTTTATGATTTGCCTATGAATATGGAATTAAATGTCTGATTATTAAGGGTGATTATTATTTAATGGTAAATCAATTCTGTAGTGTTTTTTTCATGAAGATAAAAGGTTAAAACAATATTGGAATGTTATTTGGGATTTGATTTAATTCTTTGATGCATTTAATTTGTGTTATCAAGATATAAGTTTCAACCAAGAATCTAATAGACTTGTAGGGTTAGGTGCTCAATTTGACATTTCAAATATTATCCCTCACTATCAGTATCAAGTGGAGGTGCTTGTTAGGCCTTTAATACTAGATAATGTTCATCATTGGTATGTCTTTAATGATGATAAGTAGATTAAGAGGTTTATGAACTGCGAGGCTGAGTTTCATAATCAAGTCATAGACATGGAATCCATAATTTAATTTTATGATGGGAAGGAGACCTTATTTGGGAAAGAAATTATTTAGCCAAAGATAAACTCTCTCCCAAGAGGACTTGTTAATCTAGAAGCATATTTTCATGGAATGGATAGAATCAAGCTGAGAGACTCATTAATCTCAAATGACATGACTGAGTGAAACCTGGGTTCTCATGAAAATCAAAAGATAGTTTGGTTGGGTACTCACCTGAGTGAAAAAAATAAAAAAAAGCTTACATGCAGTTACTAAGAAATTACCAAGATTTCCTAGCATGGTCTTATTCCAAGCTAAAATCATTTAGGGAAGACTTATTCCAACACATCATCCCATTGCAACCTAATATAAATACTTTGAAGTAAAAACAAAGACCCATTAACCCCATCTTAGACACCATGCTAAGGGATGAATTAAAGAAGCTGAGGGATGGTGGTATCATTCAACCCATTAGGTATTTATCATGGGTGGCAAAATTAGTCTCTATAAGAAATAAAAATTGTGACATCCACTCATGTTTGGATTTTAGTAATTTAAATAAGTATTATTCAAAAGATAATTATCACCTACCCACTATGGAAAACTTACTACAAAGATTATTGGATCAAAAATGTTGTCCACTTTGGATGGCTTCTTAGGTTACAACTAGGTTGTGGTGAAGGAGTAAGAGATATCCAAGACTATGTTCACTACACCTTGGTGCACATATGTATATATGAGGATGCCTTTCACGTTGATGAATATTGGTACAACATTCCAGTGAGCTATGGAAATAATTTTTATAGGGATAATTAACCATTTCATTGCTATGTATCATGATGACATTACTATGTACTCCAAAACTAAATAAAAACATTTGGAGCATTTAGAAAAGGTGTTGATCAGATGCATGGACTTTTACATTCAGTTCAATCCTAAGAAGTGCCACTTTGGAGTATAAAATGCCAAGTTGATGGGACATATAGTTTCCAAGGAGAGTGTCATGATTGACTCTAAAAGGGTTGAATCCATTGAAAAAGTGCCTATCTGATAGTCCAAGAAAGGAATTTAGTCTTTATTTGGATAGATTAACTTTGTAAGGAGGTTTTATCTAATTTTTTAGTGATTAATCCACTTATTACTTCCATGTTGAAGAAGGACTAGACCATTAAAGGGGAGGATAAGGTCACATAAGCATTTAATGACATCAAAGGAGATTTAAAAAATTCCCTTGTTTTGGCTAGTCCAAATTACACTAACCGTTCCAATTATTCTATTTTGTGTCATACAATATTGTTGCTTCTATCTTATTGCAAAAGAATGAGAAAGGTCATGAGCAACCCATATCTTTCTTTAGCAATGCTATGCAAGGTGCTGAATAGAACTATATTGTCATGGTAAAACAAGATTTCACTCTTTTGAAGGTTGTTAAAACATTCAAGCCATATATTTTTAGTTTGAAGATTATTTTCTATGTCCCACACACCATGGTTAAGGACATTTTAACTCAGATTGAAGTATCTAGCAAGAGGTATTGGTAGGTCAACAAGTTACAGGAGTATGACATGGATATCTAGACCACCAATTCGGTAAGGGGAATGGGTCTATCCAAGCTTATGGATGAGACTAATTTACAAACTATTGAGGTAAACAATACTATTTTTAATGTTGATGATTTTTTGAGTCAATTTAATGCACCTCTATGGTATAATGACATTTTTTACTAACAAAATATGAAATATCCCCCTGACTTGGATAAGAATTAAAGGATAAATCTCAAACTTGTCTCCCAAAAATACCTCTTGACTGAGGATGGACTAGCATGGAAGAATCCAGACGGGGTTCTCCTAATATACATGTTATAAGAACATATTGTTGTCCTAATTGAAGACTTCTATAGTGGAGTTTATGGTGTCCATTTTGCACCTAAAGTTATAGCTCATAAAATTATAAGAGATGGTTATTGGTGGCCATCACTATTTAAGGATGTTGCTTAGATAGTCAAAAGATGTGAAAAATGTTAGCGCTTTGTTGGGAGGATGAAATCTTGAGGTTATCTTTCCTTGCATCATGTGATGATTGAAGGCCCATTCATATAATGGGAAATGGATTTCATTGGATAAGTTATTGATTCATCAAGCACTAGACACAAATGAATCCTAATTATAATTGATTAATTCACAAAATTAGTTGAATAAATCCCTACAAATAAAGTAACACACCAGGAAATTATGGATTTTTTGTTAAATTAGATTATTTATAAATTTAGTGTGCCTGCAAGGATAATTGTTGATAATGCCATGAGATTCAAAGCTAAACCATTGATGTCATTGTGAAAATACTATGGGATTAAATTGACTTATGATTTCAACTACAATCCTCAAGGGAATGGGAAAGAAAAATAAAGTAACAATAACTTACTAAAGAAAATTAGGCAAAATTTGGAATCAAACAAGAAGAAGTGGGTTGAACAACTGATGTTTTATTTATTGGATGATAGGAACATGCCTAAGAGAGCTACAAGAAAAAGTCCTTTTGATCTTGTTTATGGATCTCAAGATGTTCTAACTATGAATTTATAGTTTCCCACTTATCAGCTAATGTAATAACTATAGGATGATGAGCAGGTACACCACTATGAAAGTAGGGTGAACTACATTTTTGAGCTTGATAAAAATCAAAGACAAGCTCAGGAAAAAAACCTCTAGTTTGAGGAGAAGATAAAGAGAATATTTGATAGAAAGGTCACTCTAAGAACCCTCTAAGTAGGTGATATGGTTCTACTTTGGGACAACAGGGATGAGGAGAAATGAAAACATGACAAGTTTGATACCTTGCAGATGGATCTATATTCCATTGACTGCCAGATTATGGAGCATATTTTCTTCTTGAGAGATCAGGATGGTGAACTACTAGAGCTTCTAATAAAAGGCATAAATTTAAAACACTTCCTTGATTGACTCCTTTTACAACATGTATACCATATTGTATAGTGTTTTATTGCTTTATCTTTTGTTGTTTTATTGCCCCTTGTTTTGGGCCTTGTTTGTATAGTTCTTTTCCATTTATTTTGTTGTGTGTTCATTTCCAAATCCTCCTAATCTTTTTTTTTAAAGTCTTCCATGTTTTTTTGAGACTTCATGGATGTTTTTTGAAAATTCCTAAGTCTTGACTTTGTAGCCTTATGGATTAACACCTGGTCTTATGTTATGTGGTTCTTTGCACAGTCACAGGGGGTATGCATCCCCAGGCAAGATCCAGTGTTAGTGCCTAAAGTTTCATTAAAGTAATTAGGCCCTTGTCAAGTGTAAATTAATATTTATTTATCCCAAATTACATTTCCAAGTGTTCCTTTGGAAGGTCAAGTTCATGTAAAAATTTGGCTAAGTCATAATCTAGCTTTCTATCTTTCCCTTAGACTTTTTTGAACTTTTTACACAAACACAATGTTTGACAGAAATAGGTCTTTAGGTTTTTTGTCTTTGAAAAAAAAATTAAATACTTATTTCTCTCCAACATTTGGTCTACCACAATTTTTTTTAAGGAATTCAATGTCTTATTTATTTTAGGCTAAGTGTTTCACACAAAAATTTTAAGGGTCATTTGTTTTAGACTTTTTATCCATGGCAAAAATTCCAAAGGTAAATTTCCCTTTGGGCATTTTTCCCATGAAAAAAACATGGAGGAAATCTTTATTTTTGGAAAAGGTGTAGTGTTATTTATTTTGGAATTTTTTTCCATGGCAAAAAGTTCAAATATAACTTACCCTTTGGGCATTTTTCCCTCACAAAAAGCCCCAAATAATTGTAAGGACTTATTTAATTTGGCTAAAGGTACTTCTAGAAATCCCAAAGGATTATTTTGCCTTTAAATTTTTTTTGAAGGGTCATTTCCTTCAGGAATTTTACCTTTGAAAAATTACCAAAGGACACCCTAGGAGAACTACATTTGTCTTGAAGTTCATATTGGATCTTGCATCTATGGAACTATGTAGGTATTATACATTTGCCTTATGTGTCTAGAGTCAGCTTGGCCACCCCTTCTTTTTCTTTTTTTTTCCCCCATTTTTTTTTGTGTTGTTGTTGTTGTTTACCTAATCATTTGGGGGAAACTTTCTCTTTATTATTATTGTCTTGTTTTACTATTATCATTATATCTTAGCTTATGGGTCACCCTATCGTAGATCATAATGCCTCTGTTGTATATTCATAGGCAATTCACTTTTTATTTGTTTTAACTAACATTATGATTAACCCTTATTTGTGTGTGTTTATTTTATTTTTATTATTATTTTGTTGTGTTTTATTATTTATTTATTTTTTGGTGTTTTATTATTCATATGTTCATTTGTATTTGCATTATTTTGTGTCTTTATTTTGTTTGTTGGTGTTTTATTGTATTTTAATTATTGTTTTGATAAGTTATTATTTCTTTATTATTGTTTTGTTATTTGATCATTTTTTATTCATATTTTTTTCTTAATGTTTTGTTGTGCCTTTCATTTTGTCTTTTATTTTACTATTTTGTCTTATCTATTATATTTCTTTATTTTTTTTGTGTTAAATACATTCCGTCAACATTTTGAGTCTAGTTTTTACTTAGGCTTACTTTGTTCACATTTTTTATTTAGCTTGTTTTCTTATTTGCTTGTTTTCCAATAACACTTTTTTAATACATGTGGATCTTGATTATTCATATATTTATTTCACGTTTTTAAAAAAAAATGTTCTTTCTTTGATTTTTTACATTATTGTTCCTAATTAAGTCTTTATTATTCATTTCTTGATTTTAAGTTAGGTTACATTTTTTAATGTCATTTTTCTCTTTATTTTTATTTAAACGTAAATAGTTGTAACTTTGGTTTTGGTAATTTTTATCATTATCCTTAGTTATAAATATTCACATTTGAACTAGTTAAGTGCAAACAAAAATATAATGTTATTATAAGTTACTCATACTTATGATGCATAATTTCAGTTTACTATAGTAAATACCAAGTGCTCCAAATCCAAAATTAAATATGGCACCAAAGATCATTTATGAACACACAATCCTAAATACCTAACATAAGATATATCCAAGGCTAAATTTGGAAACAAACAAGACTCTATGTAAGATGTGCATCTCTTGACATACACTATGAGTCTAATGGACTATTTTTATGATTAGTTTGGGATGCACATCTCCTAAATTATATTATATAATCTAGACATACATGAAGCTGAACAAATACATCAACATCCATATGTTAACTAAGGACGTGCATCTCTTGAAACTACCATATCCAAACATATCATAAAAAAGAACAAAATAAATGCAAACATCATGTGATAATGAAAGAATATTAAGAGTCCATGTATAAGTATAAATAATCCAAAAATGATTGTCATATATATATATATATATATATATATATATATATATATATATATATATATATATATATATATATATATACACACACATATATATACATACACACACACACACACACACACACACACACACACACACACACACACACACATATATCTCAAAATCATGTTTTATACATCACGAGAGTATCTATATATATCATAAGTACAAACAAAAAAGAGAGATAAAATAAATAAATATATATATATATATATATATATATATACATACATACATACATACATACATACATATATATATATATATACATATATATATACATATATACATATATATATGTGTATATATATATATATATATATATATATATACATATATATATATATATACATATATATATATATATACATATATATATATATATATATATATATATATATACATATATATATATATACATATATATATATATCTCAAAATCATGTTTTATACATCACGAGAGTATCTATATATATCATAAGTACAAACAAAAAAGAGAGATAAAATAACTAACTCTGATCATGCTCTAACCAAAACTCTATAATTAACTCTATTCAAAACTCTAACCCATCATGGATGTAGGTGATGTTTGTGGGCATGGTAGTGGAGGCCCCATGACTACCCATTGTGAAACTAGTTATGTTATTGACCACTCTAACTCTACTCATGTCTAGACCTAGAGTTATGTTTAGTCCACTATGACCTCATATAATCCCTGTATACACAATATTTTTAAACTTTTATTGATTAATGACACTTTGTATCTTTCAAGAACCCATCGAGTCTCAATATCTCTAAGTGAATGCCTTAAGGGGTGTACCAAGAAAAGGGTGGGTAGACCATTAATACTTTATAAGATTATTATCCTTTTTACCACTTGCCATCTACATGCTCATCTCCTAAAACCATTTACCCTAATATTATTCCTCTTAGTCTTACCCATTTTAGTCATTTGTCATGCTTTATCCTCCTTATTCTTTCCTTGACCCCCTTTCAACCAATTTATTATACTAGGTAGACTGGGTCGACCCTATATAATTTTTAGATTTTGATTACTATGCAGGGGTAGATCAACCCTATACTATTTAGGGGTATTTTATAATAGGATCTTTGTTATCCCTTTGACTGACGTAGTTAGAGACCTAGTGAATTATCTCATAAAAACATATAGGGTCAACTGGGTTGACCCTGTATAACTGACATACTCAGAAGGATTTAGGAAGATCCACCTATATATACAAGTTAATTTTAAACCATTTTTAAGAAAATAAGTGAATAAAAATAAGTGTGAATGAATATCTTATTATTAACCATTCTTTTTGAGGAATAAAGCTTAGGTTTCCATACTTTCTTTAGAGATACGAATCTTGTCTTATGGAAAAGTATTTTGGATGCATACATAGGTTATGTAGCCTAGAGCTGATTTGTATTTATTATCCTTACATACCAAAATAATCTATTGTGAATCACCTTATCTAAAGGAGATATTGAGGATTAGTGGGTTCATCTTTAAGGTAAGTATTCATAACTTTATTTCTCCTTTGTAATAGTAGACAGATAATGCAGTTATGCTTCTTTCTTCCATGTATGAAGACTTCATATACATTGACATGAGTATATGTATTATATGTATGTTTAGTTTAGTTTGTTTTATTTCTAACACCCACTTTGTGCCATAAGATTTGGTGATAACTAGATTCAATTTACTTTCTTATTTATTAGAATAGAGTGAACATTAAACCTAGGACTCTTTTAGAGTTGTGTGATTGTGTTAGACTGTAGGATTTGGAACCCTTCCTAGCATGGTGTATTTTGACAAGTGATACCCTAATAAATTCTAACAAATCTCCATATTGGCCATGCCCCCACTTAAAAAATGTATTCCCAATCAAAATTATAGGTATGTTCTATCTTCTTTGAGCCAAGATTGATTTATAGACATGTTGCATTTTTTATTGCATACATTTTGGTGAACCTGATGTGAAATAACCCTTACAAGATTTGTTCCCCTTATTTATTTTCTTTCATTCTTTCATCATTATTTTTATCATATTTTTCCATACTGGATCAACTCTTTTGATCTAGTATCTAACTTCTATGCATAGGTTTTTAGGTATATGCTACTAGATTGACCCTATAAACCTAATATAGGTTTTCATCTTTCTAGAGTACTAGGTTGATCCAATTGACCTTGTAATTTTTTAGACACTAGGTTTAGCATATTAGGTCAACCCAGTTGACTCTATACATTCCAAACACTCAGTAGCAAGATTTTATAAAGCTTAATTGACTCAGTTGACCTAATTAGCATAATTTACAAACATATACCAAGATTATTGAACAATAATTTCCATTCTTTGCATATCTAATACACCAATGTTATTTTATATCTCTTTGTCTCTTTATTTAAAGTATTTCCTTTAATAGTTTGCAATATTTAAAATTGCCCTTGCACAATCAACTAGATGGACCTTACCAACCCAATTCTATGTTTTGTGTGTTATTTGAATAACTAAGTCAACTCTACCAACCTTGTTAATTTTCAGACCTTGATTTTGTAGTATAGGTTTGACCCTATCGAACTTGTTATATATTTTGTGCATAAGCTATTGACTATATCAACATTTGACCTTGTTTCAAAGTTGAAATTAATTTTATATACTAGTAATTAGTTCACACTTTCTTTTATAATTCCTTACATGCTTAAAATAGATCATATATTCTAATTAGAGGGTTTTCAAGTAATCATTTAGTTTCACTATTTTATATTTTATGTACACATAGCCAAATCATAAAATATAAACAAGCATTTTAACATTTGTCTACCCAAGGCCAACCTAATTGGATTTCATCACGAAGGGAGAAGCTGAGTTGATATTTTGGTAAAGTATAAAGTGTGGTTAATGGTATATTATAGCTAAGCACCCAACACCTTTATCACTATGGTGTGTGAAGTGAGGGGGTGGGCCCCAATACTAGTCTTGTATCATTTCCACTATTGTCCCTTTCAGCCCAAACTACTTAAAACCATCCTTAGATTGCCATTCTAGTTCCTTACTTATAGCCAACTTCCCATCACATTTAAAATCATATCTTAATAATCTAAAAAACATTTAGGTTGACTAATTAGTTAGCTATTTAATTTCCTAGCTGATTTCTTTCTCTTTACTTAATAGTATTTTATAGTGCAAAAAGTTGAATTAACCAATGTTGGTGTAAGATTTTGTGTTATGTGCCTCAATTGGATTGGCCAACATTAATCCAATTGACTATTTATTTCCTTTTTACAATTTATCTTCAAATTACTTATAAATGTTATCTTATTTCAATTCATAATCTATTATAGGCTTATTAAATTTTCCTTTCTACTATATTAGATCAACCTTGTACAATTTGTAAACACTATTTCCTCTTTTTTCAATCCTTATTCACTATACTAGATTGACCCAATCAACACTATATAATTTGTAGACCCTATTATTGTGCTAGGTAAACCCAATCGATCCTATACTATTTTTATCATTTCTTATTTACTTGATTTCTCATCATCTCTCTTTCTTTCCCTTCATCATTGAATTTTCTCTTGATGACAATACTAAGTTGCAGTTAGCAAACATGATGAATATTACCAATCTTCATAACATGTCCCATAGATAGGGTAGGGCTCCTCTCTTGGATGCTAGTAATGTTCAGATTTCCACTCACATAATGAAATATGTGACCCCTCCTAATACCTCTTCATATCATAATCCTCTATTATCATTAGAGGACCAACCTAAATTAGAGTATACCCCAAAAATTCTCTTCTTTATCTCTGAATTTATTCAACATCAAGGAAATGATCCTTCTTCTACCATTTATAATATTATGATTAGTGGTCAAGTTGAAGATCCTCATTTGCCTTCTCTTGCATTCTCAAATATATTTTGGGGTACCACTTTATTTGATTTTCAGCCTCTTCCTTTGAATATGATCCCTTTTTATACCATGACCTCTTCTTCTCTTCTTCCACATCCATGCCTAGTATATCCACTAACATGGCAGGTTCTACATCTAGTGGGTCTCTCATAAGATCCACTACCCTTAATCCTTCTACTAGTGCATAATTTGATACCTAAGGTAATCATGATACTATTACTTCTTCTTAACCATTCACTAGTCCATATTTTTCTACACAATTAAATTTTTCCACTAGTGCCTCACATTATCATAATTTCACTCAAACTCCTAGCAATGCCAGTAGTGGTAACCAAGCCATGAATACCAACTCTAATGCTTCTAACAATACTAATCAAACACATAAACTATTGTTATAAACACTCAATCAAATAAATACCTTTCAAGATCATAACACAAATCAAATGATGAGAATTAAAAACCATCTTCTTCATCTTCAATCTCATCCTCAACCATCAACTTAGGGCATACATAACTAGAATGTCCCCCCCTCCTCTTTGAGATTCTCAATTAAATATCATTCCTTAGTATCCTTTGGTAAATAAAACCATTAATCATCTTCAAAATGAGCCTCTCACTACTCAAATTGCTATCATTTATTTTGGAGGTATCACATCTATAATTTCTTATAATGGATTAACCGATCCCACCCTTCATCTTAAAACATTTAGAAATATTTATAAGGATAGGGTCAAATTGAACACCTTTTCTTCTACCAAACTCTTGGCCAAAAATCTCATAGGTGATTGCTTAGATTGGTACAACCATCTTAAAACTCATTCTATTTTTAGTTTAGAAGATTTAGTGAATGCTTTAATTCAATAATTATAAACTAGTGACCTTCCTGAAAACACTTTGGCCCACTTCATAAATTTCAAACAACTTGAAAATGAAACTACTCAAGCCTTTGTTAAAAGGTGGAAAATTTTATCAAACAAATGTGAACATAACATGGATGATGATAATATTTTCCATCTCTTTACCAATGCCCTTTTTCCTAAACTTTAATATTAGTTCCACACTCTCTTTCCATGTACATTAGAGGAGCCTATTGACCAAGATAAATGATAAGATTTATTTATGAATTAATTCAAGCCACCCCAATATTTTTTGGGTCCTCATCTCTTACTTAAAATATAAAATCATAATGTTACCAATGATGGTGTTAAATATTATTATGACACCATTCACAATGTTCAAGCTATCATTCCTACCCCTTCATCATAACCAACTCCTCTTTCTCAACAACATACTAATCCTCACTTATCTTTACCAAAAAACATTAATTTTCATAAACCTCTATCATCTGTTGAATTGGTTAAGCTTATACCTAGGTCTCTTCCATGAGATATTGACCCTACCCATCCTATTAAATCTTGGTATGATCCTAACAAGTTTGGTTGGGTCATTCTCATGAGACTTGTAGACAAATTCATAATTTATCTATGGATTTTATTTTTTCTCCTAATTTTGATCATGATTATATCATTCAAAAGTGTCAAAAATCTTATGAAATTAATTTTAAAAATTATAAGTCACATGATAAAACTCAATCCTTAAACCAAGCCAATGCTCATTTGGTTATCTACAAAGACCCTCTTCCTAATAATTAAATTATTCAATACAATCAAGATAAAGAAATAACTTCCACCAATAATGTATAAGGTCATGTTGAACCTACTTTTGAAGAGAATGTGGTTAACATGACTAATATGTGAAGGGTGGTTATTTTTCTTGATTCCCAACCTATCGACACTCCTCCTTCATCTAAAACATATCATGTTATCCAAGATTCTTCTCCAACTAATTCAAATGAGTTAGGGAAAGATGAACTTATTACTTTTGATGATTCAATTTCTGATTCTCCCTTGGATAACACTTCTTTTTCTATTTCAACTACTCTTTCATCATCTTCTAAAAATAATGATACTCAAATTTCTACTAACATTTATTCTATCATTTATCAAAATCAACTAAACCATATACTTCATCATCACAACATGATTTAAAACCTTGTTATAAGACTTATTCCTACCAATATAAATTCCAATTCACTTTAGCTCTTAATTCTAAGTACCTCCTTAATCATTATGCACCTATATCTAACAACCTTCTTATGGGTTATGATGAGTGGGATCCCATCATGAAACTCACTAATCTCCCATCCCAAATTTCATTTTTTTTGAGATTATGAGGACTTATCCACGTCAAATAAATTATATTATGCAACTATTATTTGAGATGAATGTCCCTCATCCTCCCATAGTAGGATGGGAGGTAGCCTTATCTGGATCCAAGGATAGTATATTATAACAATGTGAAGGTATGTCTATCAACATTGATGAAACTATGGACACTTATCTTTCTTTAAAGTTTCCTTTATATTATGTGATTATTGATGAAATTATACTTCATATAGATTATCCTCCCTTATTCATTAGTATTTAAATAGGTGATATCCAAGTTAAGCATGCATTGATTGATGAAGATTTCAGCACTTTCATTACCTCTCTCGTGACTTCATTAAGACCCTTGGATATTTAGAATGTAATTTCAAGTTTATATGTAGTACTTGTGAAGGATATTATATAAGGAAAATTCCTCCTCTAGGTTATGTGTGGCTTCCCATTACCATCCCACTTGTCACCATTCATGTGAAGGTGATGATATTTAACTTTCCCCTTTCTTATAACATCTTACTTGGTAGGTTGTGGACTCATCATATGAGAGTTATTGATTCTTTCACCTATAACTGCATTAAATTCCATAATAATGGAGCCATTTATATGGTTCAAGGTGACAATAACCCTTAGAATTTTGAATAATTCTAAGACCAAGGTTTCTTCAATATTCCTACTCTTAAACCTTTGCCCAACATTCCATTCCATGAGTCATAGTGTATTAATTTTCCCATTAATTCAACTTGAGGTTAAAATGGACATCCTAAACTCAATGGGAACATTCCTCATAACCCATTAGATTCTAATTATGATGAGCCCAAAATTAAAAAACCTAAAGATTAAAACTTATAATCTCTCACCTCATCTCATATCGTAACTTCCTGCTTCCTTACAGCCTCATTATCATAAGCCTCCTTGAGATAATATTCTTGTAGCCTTAACTAAGAGTCACCATTATATTCACCACACTTCTTTAGATGATGAGGTTATCCATACTTATGTCATTGATCTTCACACCTTGAATTATGATGATGGTTATTCCTTCGATGATCCACTTTTAGGTGGTCTTGTATAGGTTTGTGATACCGAGATTGTGCATTATCATTATTATTTACTTGAGTCTTTTCATGTATCTTCCCACATTCATAATTCATTTATAATTACTAATTTTATTACTTTTAATCTTTATTATAGGGTAGAGATGGAAAAAATACCTAAAATTTATGAGGAGCCTTGTAATATTATGCTCATAGATCATGATAGGACTGGGCCTTACCATTTTTCTATGTACCCTGATCACCATAGTTAGTTTATTCCTAAGATTAGTGTGACCCTCAATAGAATTATTATATATCCCACTCCTCCCTCAATAGATCCCTTATCAAAGCTCATTCTTAATCCTACTAAAGCTAAGCCCATTCTTTCTCCTACTAAGTATACCCCTCCTTGTCATCCTATTGCTTCTTTTATTGAGCCTAGTTCCATTCCTCCTCCATCACCACCTTATTTTGGTGATGTTTTATTTCCCTTACCTCAAATGGCTCTATTTCCCACCAAATGGGTCAATGAATATTCTTTGGCTTCTTCCACTCCTGTTACACCTCCTTATGTGAGTGCTTCTCTTAAAACCACTCACAAGCATATCTATTGCATATATGGGATAGATAATCATTCTTTTACCCATTGTCATAAGTTATGAAAGTATATTTATACTTTAAATCCTTCCACTCTTTCCTTAGAAAAATTCATGCCTCCCTCAAAATTTCTACCTAAACATATACCTAATTATGGTGAGGTGTATTGTCTATAGCACCAATGTGGCACCCATCACATTGATTGTTGCCACATCCTTTAACAGAACCTTAAGGATTAACTTGTAGCTATTCCTAGATATTTTTATGTTCCTCCCATAGGTCATTCCTATAATAAGTCTCCTCTTTCTTCTTCTATGGCTCCACCTCTAGTGGTTCCATCCCCTCTTGTGGTCCCTTCATCACCTTTTGTGTCTCCACCCATGATTTTTTCACCTATGGACCTTCCCTCACTTATGTATCCTCTCCACCTATGATTCATTCACTTGTGGATCCTTCTCCATTGGTGATCCCTACATTTATCATAGAGCTCACTCCCACACATTCTCCCAAACATCCCTTGATTTTCCTTAGCATGATCAGTTGAGTATTCCTACTTTTTTATTTAAGGAGATTAGAATAAAAGTCTTTTCCTAGTTTTCATTCAATATTGATGAGACGTTAGCAAAAATTCATATATAGCTTCAATGAGATTTATCCAATGTCTTGGATAATGTGTGTGGGTAGATTTATCAGTACTTATGAGTACATGCATGGTGCATTTACATTACATTTTTATTGGATGTGTGATCCAATTTTATTCTTATCTATTTATTATATCATTTGACATTGTGTCAAATTCATATTTTTCTTATATGGTGATTATTTACTTTCTGTTATATCTTTCTTATCTTTTTATCTTCGCATATGTTTGTCTTTCTTTATCATCGTCTTCTTTTTCTTTCTTGAATTTTTCTCAAAACTCTCTTCTTGTGTCTTCATGATTATTTGCTTTGTTATCTCTATTTTTCATAGATAATTATCATTGTGAATTGGTTATACCAACCCTGTTCCCTTTGGTCATTATCTCTTATTACCATGTCATTAGTAAGAAAAAAATCCTCTCATTATACTTTCCTTATACCATTCCGCCTTTGGATATCCTTTTTCCCTTCTTCCTTTTTCTCAAACTAAGCATATACATGGTTGAGACTTGATATCACATGTTAGTTCATTATTAATCTTAAGTGTCCTAGTTAATATTTATCTTTAGTTACTTAGCTTCCTGTAGCCTTATCCTAAATCTCATTCATGTGTTTCATAACATCTCTCATGATTAGTCATTCCAAATCCATATGGAGGAGGAATCTTCAAAATCCTTAAAAATTTAAAATAAAAATAATTTTATAATATGCAATGATATAAAAGGTAAAAATATTCTATAAAGTCAAATCAAACTAAAAAACATGATTCAAAGCACACATCCTTATTCTATTCAAAGTTAAAACTCCATAGTTGGCTTTAAAATAGATCCAAGGTCCTTTGGGGTGTGGTAGGCTAGTAGATTAGAAGAGGAGAATTAAAAAAAAATTTAGTGCTACCTACTTTCTCATGCAAGTACCCAATATTCGTAGTAGACCAATGAATCTATAAGGGGTCCTAAAGAATGGGGAACACATTATGGGAAGGTAGGTCCATTTTACCTTTTCTTGTACTAATCTACCTTCATGAGTTGATCTTAGTAGCATGATTATATTCCTACAAAGCTTTGTATTTATAGTGAATAGGTTTCCTTTGTACATTGATGGTCATTAGTCACTTAGTGTCTTCTCATGTCTATAGTATGCCTCTTGTCTCTTAAGGTCTTCTCATAAGACACCTAAGTCTTGCTTTTTACATTCCCTATATCCCTCATATTTCCTCTTGAGAAATATTGTTGTTTTTATTGATCACTCCCCTTGGTATTTCATTTGTGAGTTGTATTATAATACCATGGATAGGACCTGACATTCCTCAAAAATTACCACCCTTTTTCCTTCCTATTAACCATATCCTTTGTTGCCTAATTATCCTAATTTTTTTCCACCCTAGTGGTGTTCTCTTTGTGATTTGTAGTGTAAGACCGTAGATAGGATCTGACATTCCTCACAAAATTATCCAATAATACAAGTCACAAACAAAATTACATGTGTTAAATTTGAGATAAGATGTGATGGATTACGAACTTACACATCATTGTCATGCTTCCTAGCTTGATTTAGAGTGTTTTATGTTTACTTCATTTCTCTTTCACTTTTATCTTATTATTTTCTAAGTGCATGTAAGAATAAAACCATTTCTTGAATTTTTCATACTTCCCAACTTGAATTAGTGTGATAAATTTAATACCAATATTTTGCTAATTTTGTTTTTCTCTTACACTAAAAACGTGATTTAGTATAATTGATTGACCTAATTTGTTTTTATAACATTTGTACCCTTTTACATACCTTTAATTTTATTACTTTGTTTTCATACTTCCCAACGTGATTTAGTATGATTTTACTTGTTTTAATTTGGTACAAAAATATTTCACTTTGGTTTAAAAACAAATTCTTTTTTTACCATCCCTTGGTTCTTTATACTTGGTCATTTTATTGTTAATACACATTTTCCAACTTGAAATAGTGTGTAGTACATTTTTTATTGATTATATTTTACTAAGTCATTTTTTCCTATTTATTTTTAACCATGCATGTGTTCTACATAATGCTAGAAAAGAAACCCCATCTCATATATTTCCTATAGCATATATAACAAAATCTAAAATACATGTACTAGAAAGAAATATATCCAAAGCATCCACAACCACAACCATGATAAAAATAACATATAAAATAAACATCAATATCCCAAAATGATACATCACATATATACATCTCATGAGTTTTGATATAATAAGTATAACCATATATACAATGCTCCAACTCTATGGCTAGACTCTATCCTATCTATCCCATGGTCTAGCCATACTTCCTATTGAGGCCTCATTATGAATCCTCCAAATAGTATTCTATAAAGAGGCTATTTGAGATCTCAATCCCTATACCTATCTGTATAGGTACACTATCGTCACCTATGCCTGCACCAACTTGATTTGGGTTGATGTATGTGCCTGCACCAATTGGGTCTACATCACCCTATGTACCTATGTCATCTACATCACTATAATTAGATACAAAACTATCTCCACTACCAAAGCCTATCATACCCATATATTTTTTGCACCCATCTCTATTGGTGGTTACATCCTCTCTTTGTGATCATGTCTATTTCAATTCCTCTCTAGCTAATATAAACTAGTTTGCCTAAGTTGGGGTAGATGGTACACTGGGGTCCTCTAATTTAGTAAGGTCATACAGCTAAAAAGTCTCATCTAAGACATCATGGAGTATTAACCTCATAAGGGACTCTCATATCTCCTCCACATCCTCAACTATGCTTGAAAAATCACACCTAAATATATATTAGATCACAATTATATATCATAATAGCTATCTACTTCTAGTCTCTATTTCAAAATAAAACTTAATAAATAATTTAATCATCTTTATTACCTATTTGTGTCTTAGTCACTATGGTGTTACCATCTGTACAACCACTTAACACAATATCTCCATCCATGTGGCTTCTTAGAACCTCCTTAGAAGGTCACTTGCTCATCTCAAATCTAGATGTCATGGATCAAATCCACCCAACCTGCACCTGAGTGGCCTCTCTATCATTTATCTCTCCTTTAACTCACTTATTAGATCATTAGGGATGGTGATAGTCTTTATTCTCTCCTGATCCTCCTACCTCCATCGACAACATATCCTTAGTTGTCATAGCTCATTTTTCCATGGATCTAGTGGTGGTATCTCTAGTGCCACTACCTCTAAATCCCTTTCCTTCTACTCTTCTCTTTACCATGATTCATCCAATCCATGGTCACTCATGATGTGATTTGAGTATAAGCCTCATCACTAGTGGTCCTAATCCCCTTCTCCCTCATGACTCTCTCACATGTTGAGCTTAATGCTTAGATATCAATATCAATGATATTAGATGTGGTAAGTGCATCTATCCTAACACTTATCCCATCAAATATGAATCTCCACCAAGTATAGTGTCCAATCACCTTTATCCTCACTATAGTTGGTGTAACTATGTACTGACTCTACCATGTAGTTATTATATGCCCATATATCTGCCACATTATGTCTACACATCTCACTAAATACAACACTAACACATGGGGTATAGCCCATGCTGCCTATTCCTCTCTCCATCTTTGCACTTGAGGTGACCTATCACTGACCATATGGGGTAACCCAACTAACTGATACATGGGAAACCTCTAATAGATTTAAGACATTAATAATATGATTGGTTCTCTCAAATTTTACCCTCTAACTAGCACCTCATATAGATCATGTATGAGCTAGAACTATATGATAAAATTGATATCATTAGTACACCCTCCTTTAGAATCATATTGCTCAAGGCTACCACAAATAATTATACCTTGATATCTAACTTGTGACATAACACTCATTTAATCATAAGTCCTATCATATCCTTCTAGATATCCAAAATCTATGATGTATATACATCAAAAATAATAACTCACCTACCTACTAATATTGTATCTGAGCCTATATCCCACATAGGTAAGGCTCTCCTCTCCTTCAAGCTATCTAGTATGCCTATAGTCACTAGTGCTCCTATCACTGATAGCCCTATGATATCATGCACATCCTCTAGATCGATAGCTACCTCTACCATGTACCCATCCACCTCCCATCTAAAGGTATTAGTCAATCATTCCAAATATCTAAGGAACATAACTAATATATCCATGCTTAGGGGTATCTTACACATGTCAGCTATCCCTCCTATGCCTACAACTACTAGCCTAGCTCTATCACCTATGGTTAGATGCTCCAGTAGATCTAGTAGCTAAGACACATCTACCAATCTCTAAAACTTGGGTCATCCCTACAACCAAGAAATAACAAAAGATATATTAGATCCTCCATGTCATGTATAGTCAAAATACATTATTTTTACAATTTTAATAAAAAAACAAGCTTAAATTAATTTAATTTATTCATTGTTACCTATTTATATCTTATTTGATATTTTTTGACCTTACTTGGTTATTTTGATCCATTCTAGCCTTCTTTCAACCTTTTTCATGAATTTTCATACACTTTTAGTTCTTTGGTCAACCAAGTTTAACCAAAATTTCCCTATTTTTAGCCTAGTTGACTTAAAAATCTAAGTCAGCCCTCTTATTTTTGCCTCCCTAGTATTGATTTATCATTCTAAACTTTTTGAACTAGTTGGCAAAATTGTACTAGGTCACCAGTCTAAAGAATGTACAAGGTCAGCACACACCTATTGGGTTAGTAGTGTGGATTTTGCCTGCTTTTAGCCTACTGGGTTGACTAGGTCAACCTAGTTATTTTTAGCTACTAACCTCTTACATTTTCCTAAAAAAGTGTCTTATTGTAGTTTTATTCCTTATTCCTTTAAACCCATTTTCCTATTTGTTTTTTCATACCTATAGAATCTAGTTTTGCTTCATTTTGACATCTAGAAATGCTAAAAAATACATTTTTCTAAAAATACACTTAATTCAAAAAATACACAAAAACTAGCTTAAAATTCATTGTTGCATACCTGTAGTGCACCTGATACCACTCTTAGAGCCCCTCCTCATCTATCATGTTGTCTACTTGCCATCCTATCTCATTTGGTTTCTAGAGATTTTTTTCTCTCTTTCACAAGTCAAAATAACCAAATGACTTCTCTTTCCCCCTATTTAAAAAGACCTTTTCAAAATTTAAATTGTTTAGTTATTTTATTGTAGATTCCTTATTTTGCCTATATATTTGTTTCTTCTCATCTATTTTTAAAACCATAAATGTGTTGGATTCATGATGACATAAAGAATATTTTTCACTATTATATGCCTATTTTACAAAAAAAATAAAAAATTGGCTACTTTTTACACTAACTTCTATAAGTTTTCCTAGTGTTCTTCACATTGGATGCCTTCACTTTCTCTTGTAGTTTACTCCTTTATCGACAACATTAAAGTAAGTAAAGTTATGTGTTTTTTAGTTTTATCCTTTTATTTATCTTATTTTGTAATTAATGTACTTTACTTAGCATCATCATTGTGTTATCATGGTCTATTCCCAAAGCACCATCTCGTGTTGTACTCATGTGACACATGACGAGCTTCAAGTGGGGAATATGTATACACATAATATTTTCAAACTTTTATCAATTACTAACACTTTGTATATTGTAAGAACTTGTTGCATCTCAATCTCTCTAAGTGCATAACTTAAGGGGTACACCAGGAAAGGGGTGGGTAGACCATTGGTTCTTCATAAGATTATTGTCCCTATCACCAATTTCCATATACACACTCATCTCCTAAAACCATTACCCTAAACTTATTCTTCTTAGTCTTACCCATTTTGATCATTTGGTATGATTTATCCTCCTTTTTTTTTCCTTGACCCCCTTTTAACCAATTGAATATAATAGGTTTATTAGGTTGAACCTATATATTTTTCAACCTCTAATTCCTAAACAAGGTTTATTGGGTCAACCCTATAGTGTTTAGGGGTATTTTTCATTAGAATATTTGTTATTCATTTGGCCAACCTAGATCAGGACCTAATGAATTATATCCTAAAAACATACAGGGTTGACTGGGTTGACCCTATAAAACTAACATATTCAAAATGATTTAGGGTAAGATATTCCTATATATACATGTTCATTTACAACCAGTTGTAAGAAAAGAAGAGAAAAAGAATAAGTCCAAATAAACATCTGCTTATTGACCATTCTACTTGAGGAATAAATTTTGGGGTACCATACTTTCTTTGAAGATACATATCTTATATTATAGAGAAGTATTTTGGATACATAGATAGGTTATGTAGCCTAGAGCTGATTTGTCTTTGTTATCCTTACATACCACAACAATCTCTTGTGAAGAACCTTGGCCAAGGGAGAGATTGAGGGTCAATGGGTACATCTTCAAGGTAAGTATTCCTAGTTTTATTTCTCCTTTGAAAGAGTAGATAGATAATGCATTTGTTCTTCTTTCTTTGATGTATTATGATTACGTATACATTGACATGAGTATATGTCTTCTATAAATGTTTAGATTAGTTTTTTTTGTTTCTAACCCCCACTTTGTGTTATAAGCTTTGGTGAGCACTAGGTTAGATTTACTTTCTTGTTTATTATAATAGAGTAAACATTAAACCTAGGACTATTTTAGGGTTTTTACATGATTATGTTGAACTATAGGCTTTGGAACCCTTCTTAACATGGTGTATTGTGATAAGTGATCCCCCTAATCAGGTCTAGTGGATCCCCATATTGGTCATCCCCATGCTTAAAAAATGTATTCCTAATTGAAAGTATAGGTATGTTATATCTTCTATAAGATAGGATTTATTTATAGACATGATGTATTTATGATTGCATACACTCCTTATAGGAATCCACTCTCTACTGTACAAGAATTATTGCCTCATATTCTCACCTCTAGTAGGCTATCTCATCCTTGGCACATAGGACATCATACTTCACATGCAAGGTATCATCCTTAGATGAAATCACATTAACTAAATCTATAGATAATCCTACCTCTATATCTATCTATATCAATGAACATCATGCCTCTCTTACATCAACCTCTCCACCTTTACTTGAGAAAAATCTCGCTTACCAACTACTATCACAAAATCTATGCCTCATGTGGATAACTAGGCTTGAAACCCTACTAACTATGACACTTATCCTCTGGGACAAATAATATTTTCACCCCTAGATATGATGAGACCTTGTAACTTGGTGGTCTCTCCCTGAGCAATCACCAATTATGCCTATAACCTAGTCACGATACTTTATAACCATAAAATATCTGAGAGGCATACACTAATATCCTTCTAAAGTTTATCTATCAAATCTTGGTCCTCTATGGACCTCCCCTCCTAATCCTGATCTTGTACTTATACCTCTCTTAGAGGGCCCTACCTCTCCTAAGCCTACCCCATAGCCTCCATCACCACTTGGGTCATCCCTCATACCCACATCCTGACCATCCAACTTAGCCATATCTAGGTCCTTTATAACATCTTACTTTCACTAATGATATATCAATTATAATGGAATAACATAAGGAATAACTGATTGCACTAGCAATTGGCCCTATCACTATATTAGGGCTTGTCCTTGATCTCTCCTCATCTTTCCCCACCTCTGATGAAGAACTAGTTACTGGGGTAAGGGCCTCATAAATCAAATGGGTCTCATACAAATCCAATATAAATTATATGAATTTGTGACCCATGCATATATAATCCCTTCCACATAGTCTCATAACACATGGACCACCCTATCATAATCTTCACTACCTCTACCCTAAGCACTAGTGGCACCCACTCCCTAGTTTCCTTAATCACATGTATAAAGTAGTGTGGACCCTTTGGGACATCCTACTACATGCTAAACTATTATTAGACTTTATTTATCCTATATCTCTCCATCACATTATTGTGGTACCCTATAATTTAGCATGGAGTGATCATATATCTAATTACAAACAAGTCCTCCACCCATAGCCATATGTCTCTAAGTAGGGGTGCCAAATAAAATCCCCATCCTCCATCTCATCAATGGCTCACCTATAATATAAAAGTTTCCCCAAATGTCTCTATATGGGTGGTATTATAGGGTAATATCCCCAAGACATGGAATCCTTTTGTCTTCTTTGATATCTCAACTTCACTGGCTATGCAATAACTATGTGCTCCCAAGCCCATACTTACAACAATGTGTTGTGACCTATGTTGTACCCTCCCTGGTATGCAATCATATGAATATCACTGTATATATATATATATATATATATATATATATATATATATATATATATATATAAAATAATCATAGGTCCCCATACAAATTATGTTAGATTATTAAACATCTATGAAACCATGTTTATTAAACCCAATGAAAATATTTATCCACTCTTATTAGGCATTAGAAGGATGTTGATAAGATCTATTAATACCACCACCTATGGGGGAATTATCCCTTATCTTGCTCCACCATAGAGAGGCCACAAAAATCCTCTAGAGAATCTATGTATATACACTCATCAATAATTTCTTGGTCTAATTTCCCAAGTAGGTCATTTAACATAGTCTATCAGCCTGCCCCCATCTAAGTAATCATGAGGCCTCACATAGACACACGTAGAATATGGTGTACATCCTCTAGTGTCACCATGGGATACCTAATTAATAGATGAAAATTAGAGGTATCTAAGTGCCACCTTTATTACAATGCTAACAAGTATGCTCTATCTACATGGCTTACTAGAAATTGATCTAGATGATATAAGTCTATTGCTATTAGGATTCCCATGAGCTCATCTGTCATTACCCCTATCACCATAATACTCAAGAGAGATATTCTTGTAATTTGATCACCCTAACTCATTCCTTTAAATAGAACATAGGGAATCAAATCTATTATCTTTCCTATCATTCACTAGATTCTTATAATTTTGAGGCCTAGACTAATCCTCTATGTGTCTCTATCTCTCTTTTAATTTTAGGCCTAGATTAATTTATTATGGGCCCCATTATATTTTATTTTGTAATTATCCCCATTTTTTAGTTATCTTGTCATTTATTAGGACATTACTACTATTATGAAGGGTAATATTGTTGATTATTATGACCTCACCATTCAGTAGGTCATTCCCTCTAATTGGTAGGGTAATCCCATCGATCTTGGAAAAATCATCATGTGATAAGGATAAAAACACCCAAAAATACAAGTTTGACATTGTCTTAGTGATCTCACCATTTTGAATCATGATTCCACTAAAAGGTTGGTAGGATTATTAGTCTTAAGGCATTCTCACCATTTTCATTAGTGCACTCACCATTTTCCAAATTGGGAAACTGGTGGCATCGCCCAACTACTACTTTTTTATGTGTAATAAATGACCAAATTAAAAGCATAAAAATGTACCTATCGATGCTCCACTCCCTAGTGGTTGTTTTTACTATTTCATGCACTCCCCAAGGTGATGGTGGTGTGGGATATTGGCCATTCTATTTATCTCTCTAACATGAAAATATCAAGAGCTCAAAAATTACTATAGCTAGGGTGAAAATGAACTATATTTACCCCTAGGGGTTAAAATATAGTTATTTTTTCAATATTTTCACCCATTAGGCCTATATTTGAATCATTTTATTTCTCTTTGGATACTATGGAATCCATCTTATCTATTGTTCCTCCAACTTTCTTTTAATTAATCCATTTTTAACATTTTTTGTTGAAATTAACATGATTATCATTTCTTCTGATCAAGGGCCCACCCATCAAAAAATTTAAAAATTTACATCTTACCCTTGAGGGGGAATCATGGGCCACCCAAATTATGTTAGTGTATTTCATAGGCCTATTTATCCATAATTAATGCAAACTTTAAAAATGAAAAATGGGAATGAAACTTATTTCTTTCTATTATAGTGGCCTTTTCACCCTTTGAAAATATGTCGGTTCAACCAAATGTCTCACTATGCATTATCAAATAGGGTAAAAATGTATACATATAATTCCTATCACTATTGTGTTGAAATTTTCAATCTAAGCAATATTTTAAGATAATGTATAATCTAGGCCAAAATCACTAAAGCATGCTAAATGGTTCAAACTTGTCACATATAGGTGTCAATTTAGGCTAATGTATCTTGGAATGGGTAAATACATTTTTTTTTTATTATATGTTATTAAATCACTTTGAGTCAAATTATGATGATGCAAAATGACACTCTAGACCAATAAATTATTCTATTTTGGTAGCACATGTTACTTGTATGTGCTATTTCACATCCATAATGCCCTAGCTAGGGTATTGTTCCATACACAACTGACACCTTCTTCTAATCATACTCTAGTCAAATTATGACTCAATAAAATGACATTTTTGACTAGGTTGATTAAGTGTGTAACATAGTTCCAAATAATTGTATAAAATTAATCAAAATCACTTAAACAAACTAAATCAAATCAAGAGCCTAAGTGAAAATTCCATGAAAGTTATTGAAAATATATTTATTAAAAATTCATTGCTCAAATTTACATCATCAATGGGCTGGAATCTATAGACCTTTAATGGAATAAATATAAATATTAAGCTAGCCCATGCCTCATCAATGCCCTATTCTTTCAAATATTAATGGCTTATCCCTCCAAAATTGAATTGATCTATGACCACATGTCTTGATTTCAAGATGGACAATCATGGTTGATTTTGAATAATCTTAAAAATATATAAATAAGTGAGCTAAGACTACCATTTTAAAGTTTGAATTGTGTGATGTTATTATCTATAATTATCTCCTCAAATATTTATCTATTTACATGAATTAATCAAACTTGTGAGTCTAAGCCATTGGTGCACTAGGAAATGATGGAGGATGATGCTACTCATCATTAACATGGAATTGGAGTACTAAATCTAGGGGAAATCATGTTTTTTAGCTACTCTTGAAAGGAGGGATGTTATTTGGAAGGTTTGGTAGTATGCCTTTTGTAAATAGCTCTTAGAATTCACTAATAACACCCCATGAGGGAGTAATCTTGATTTTTTATATCTATAAGTTTTTTTATAGATGTTTTCTTGACTAATGCTTGGACTAACTCATCTCATAATCTTAATTTACAAATATTGTTTATTTTGTATTCTTTTGGTAGTTACTTATATTGTTATCTTGCTCCTTGAGTATCTAGGCTATAGGTATAAGTATTTTTGGTGTGTTTTTATTTGATTTTGATCATAATAGCATGATACTAATCTCCCTTCTTATATTCCTATTGATCATAAGTTATTGAATGCATATATGCAACTAGAATATGATCTTAGGGTCCAAAATTTTATAGATATTCAAGTAGTGGAGATCTTAGAGGCTTATGGGATGTCTTTTAGTAGAGGTTGGACTAAAAAATTTAATGAATACATGATACAAAATCATCCCATATATGATTTCCTTGGAGAGGTGTATCCAATTAGATATGTGTTGATAAAAAGCCAAAAAAGAAACACATGCTCATCGAATGTAATGTACTCGATGAAAGAGTGAACCTAGTATCCTCTAACATAGGGGTTTATACTTTGTCTACAAAATGTGTTGAATACCAAGTTGATAAAGCTCATAAATTTCTAGGTCTATGGTCCTTGTATTTTGATGGAGCCCATCTAAATAAGGTTATGGAATAGGAATTATTCTCATTGATCCATTAGGGAAATGATAGCTAGTTGCCTATAGGATCCAATTCTGTTATAGAAATGACTTGGTGGAATATGAGGCCTTGATATTATGACTATAATTTGCATTGAAGCATAGGGTTAAATATCTACGAGTGTTTAGAGATTCTAAGATATTAGTGAACCAAGTCAAGATCAAGTTCTAATTTAAGATATATTATTTAAGTAAGTACTAACATAGGGCATGGGATCTAAACTAAATGTTTAATGATTTCAATGTCATCTGCATACCTAGAGAAGAAAATAAGGTGGCTACTTCATTAGCAACTATTTCTAGCACCCTGACACCCCTAGATGATTGAATGCTACAATTTTTTTAGTGTAAATCATCTCATGTCCCTTATCACGAGGAAATGTGAATAGATTCTATATATTTGAAGATGAATTCCACATTTTATAATTATTTAATAATTTGAGGGTATTTAAGACCTAAGTTTTAGATGAGGCTGAAAGAGATAACCCTATAAATGAATAATATGACCAAGATGACATTATAAACTTGAAGGAAGATAGAGTTATAAAAGGGATGATATCACTTGAGAGAGTGTTTAAACTATAAAAACCCACATATAAGCCTAAGAGGCCAATACACTTAGATAAAAAGTCTAGAATGATTAATCTAGGATTATTAAACCATTCCCAAGATGTTCATATTAATTTTAATTACATTCCTTTTAAATTTAAACAACTAAGAAAACTATTAGTGTATTACCAATATGTTATTTCTTGGGTGTATAAAGACATTAAGGTCTTTGACTCAAAAATAATAACTCATGCTATCTCACTAAAGTAGAACTAGAAGCCCTTTAGATAGAGGCAAAAGCCTATGAACCCAATCATGGAACCACTTATTCAGAAAGAGGTCCAAAATATCCTCTTAGTTGGGATCATCATCCCAATTGGTCAATCTACCTATGCAGCTAAATTATTGCCAATAAATAAAAATAATTGACAAATTTGATTATGTGTGGATTTAAGAAATTTGAACCAAGCTTCTAAAAAAGACAACTATCTTATGAATTATTTAGATGAGGTAATACATATGGTAAGTGGATCCCAAATGATGTCATTACTATATTTATTCTTAGGATATAATTATGTTCTAGTAAACCCAAAATACTAAGCCAAGATTGCATTTATAACCAAGTGGGGCACTTTCACCTACAAATGAATTTCATTTGGCCTTATTAACATAGGATCCACCTTTGAGATAGCTATGGAATTTGATTTCAAAGGTATGATAGGAAACTACATTGTTATTTGTATGTATAACTTGATTGATTTTTTAAAACACAAGTATAATCATATTTTCCATCTTTAGAATATATTCAAAAGGTGCAAAAGGTATGGTATATCACTTAACCCAAAGAAAAGTGTATTTGGTGTTACTGAAGGTAATATTCTCCATCACATCATCATGAAGGAAGGTATTTATATTAAACTTGATCATGATAATGTGATTTAAAGTATATTTCTACCTAACAATAAAAAGGAATTAAAGTCATTATTTGGTAAGATTAGCATTGTATGTAAATTCATATCTAGTTTTGCCAAAAATGTTAAACCTTTAAATGTAATGTTGAAACAAGAATTAAATGTAGAGTGGACTATTATCGGTAGGAAATTATTCCAATAAATCAAAAAATCCATCATGTAGGCACTAGCCTTAATCATCCCATACCATGCAAAGGAATTCTACCTTTATTACTCCACATTAGAACACACCATAACTATAATACTCAAAAACTAAACAAACATGAGCACTCGATCACTTTAATGAGAATAAACTTCAAATATGAAAAATTGAGGTATTCACATGAAACAAGCATGCCTATTCTATGGACAAGGATATGAAAAAATTAAAGTACTAGATCCTTAGAAATAAGGTGCACACCATAGTCTCAAATCCAACCATGAAGCTAATGCTAGGGTAACATGAACTAGGAGAACATAGAGGTTAGTGGATGGCAAGGATACAAGAGTGAAAAATTTAAATAAAACCTATCAAGATGGTCTAAGGCTAAGGTGTTTCTTATTTCATCACTAAAATTGATTCAAGGATCAAAATGGTGTAATTGGACCAATTATAAATGATCCATCAAGAGTGGTATGATCTAATTGCCACTACCTCATTTATAGAAATCCTCCTCTAGGACTCAATCAGATGAAAAAAATAGTTCTTAGGCTAAAGGAAACCTACAACATGTTGAATAAAGGAGTGATATATAGAAAAAACTATAAAGGCATCATTCTCAAATGTCTATCCAAATAATAAGCTAAGGAATTCATGACTAACTTCCATGAAAAATTGGGTAGTGGACATCCTTTAGGGACTACAAGGGCACAAAGAAATATATATTAGTTGGGTACTATTGGCCACTATCTTCAAAGATGTACACAACCATGTGTGTTCATATCATCAGTGCCAAAAATTTTCCAAGGATTAATTTCATGTTGTAATGCCTTTGTTTCCTATGATAGAATAACATCCTTTTGCTCAATGGTGACTTGACTTCAATGGAGCCATCAACTTGAACTCATTAGTTGGACATAAATTCCTACTTATAGTCACTAATTAATACATAATATGGATATAATAAGTGGTGAACAAGAACAACACAACTAGATAAGTCATCAAGTTTCTTAAGGAAAACATAATGATGCAATTTGGCACCCCAGCTTCAATAGTCTATGGTGATGGGCCTATGTTTTAGTTATCCAAGCTCACTAAATGGGCTTATTAAAATGGTATTACATTGATCTTATCATAAAAATAATACAAAAAATTAAATGTTTTGGATGAGTCAACCATTAATAATATGATTGACTCCATCAAGAAGTCTATATAAAATAAGCCTAGAGACTAGAATTCACTATTAAAATATGATTTTTGGGATAACCACAGTAGGTATAAGAAATCCCTCAAAATATCTCCTTTTATATTGGTATATGGGTTGTATCCCATATTTTAAATGACCCTTGAGTTTCCAACCTAAAATTTTATGCAAGATATTTAAAAGATAAACTCAAGGCTAATTAACATTGTCTAATTCAAGGATGCACGAGAAGAGGCTCTGCATAATTTTTTTTTTTAACTAAACGGGGGTAAAAATTTATTCAGAAACAAGAAATCCAAAGTTACAGAATGTTTTCTTGATCCACCATGTGAATCAATTCCTGGTACATACTTGCAGGGAGCAATCCCTGATCCTTAATATTCCAAGTAGGGCCATTCTCCGAAGCCCATTTGGCAAGCCGATCAGCAACACTATTCCATTCCTGGGGAATGTGATTGAAGGAACTATAATTGAAAGAAGCACGTAAATACCTAATCTGATGGACAATAACACTTAAATGCCAATCTACTTTACCAGTAGGCCCATTATTAACCAAATTTATCACAACTTGCGAATCAGATTTGCAGATAACCTCATAATATCCCTGTTGACAGCAGAACTTCATAGCCTCCAAAATTGCCATTGCTTCCATATGGTTATTTGTGTGCCATCCTTTGTAGATCGAGAAAAGAAACATGATATTCCCTGAACAATCTCGAGCAATCCCGCCAACACCAGCCTCACCTGGGTTCCCCCTTGAGGAACCATCCGTATTTATTTTAATCCTGCCAACTTCAGGGGAAGTCCAACGGCCTATTCTGTTGATTGGTCGCATCTTTGGACATCTCCCAGTCAACAGTGCTCCACTCATCCCAGACTCCAAGCTTGGGCTAAGGACCAATCCTAGGCGTGTGCAAAACCCAGTCGCTTCCACGTCCAAGTCCGCACCCCTCAAGCATTTAAACTGTAGAGTTTCCTACAGCGAATAGAGATTTTTTGTCCACAACGAGCTAAGCTCAAGCTGCGTACCCCAAAACACTCTCCTATTTCGTTCCAACCAAACATTCCATAATATAAATGATGGGCCAATAGCCCAAGTGCTTTGCAAGATGGAACTCCTAGCTGGAGCATGTCCCAAATTGTCCCAAAACTCACTCAATGAATGGACATGGCGGCAGGGGACGCCCCAGGTAGACCACCATAGGTGCCAAACCTATTTGACAAAAGGACATTGAAAGAATAAGTGCACACCTATTTCTTCACTATTATGACAGAGAACACAAATTGATGGCCCCTGAAAGCCACGTTTGCACAAATTGTCCCAGGTGAGACATTTATTGTGAGTAAGGAGCCACAGGAAAAAATTGCATTTTGGCCAAGATATCTGGTTCTACACATTTTTTCCCCAAAAGAACTGATCTCTATTGAAAATTTGATGAATCAAAATCATATACCCAGCAGAAACAGAATACTGACCAGTAGCCTCTCCACCCCAGGCTAGCACATCACTTCCTTGCAGAGAATTACATCCTCTGGACTCAAGGATTTGAATTAATTCACTCTTCTCCTCCGCCAAACCTCCAGGTGGCCAATCAGAGGAGTTTTTCCATCTGTAACCAATAGACAAACCTATGCTAATAGCTTCTTTATAATGCATTACTTTGTTCTAGCCAGCAGCATGAAAGGAATCAGCAAGAATTTGCAAATGAGGATGTGAAACTAATATGGGTGGCGCACCATCCCATGAGTCTTCCCAAAAAAGGGCCTCAGTTCCACTATTGCACACCCAAAACAGGCTCTGCTTCACTAATTGTGCTCCAGCCTTAAGGGTGCCCCACACCATCGAACCTCTACCCTCAAGAGGAAATCTAGATAAATCCTATGGAGTAGTACCCGGAAAGTATTTCGCTGTCAAGATGTGGGCCCATAGGGAGGACTGATTAGAGCACCACCTCCAATATAACTTGGCAGCTAAAGCTTGGCTGGCCAACACAGCCGAGCGTAATCCAAGCCCTCCATCTTGCTTTGGTCTGCACACTGTTGCCCAATTGATAAGACTCCATTTCATATTTTTAAGATTCCCACTCCAAAGAAACTTCCTAGAGAGGGCATCATATTTCTTTAAGAAGTAAGTTGGAGCAACCTGCACCATGCTACGGTATATAGGTAATGCCTATATGACAGATTGAAGGAGAATCACTCTACCAGCCGTAGATAGCCATCTGTGAGTCCAATGACTAATTTTTTGTCTTAGCTTGTCCAACACATTTTGCCAAAAAAGCTTGGGCTGCCTTCCTACAACTATGGGAATACCCAAATAAGTCACAGGAAGTGTTTGAGTCTGAAACGTCAGTATGGCTGCTATCCTTTTCTGAATAGCCTCAGGCGTATTGAAAAAGAAGATTGAGGATTTATGGTCATTTATCTTTTGTCCAGAGGCCTACAAATAATTGTCCAGTGTGGACCGGAAAGCTTCTGCTTCCCTAATTCGAGCTGTCCCAGCTAAGATAGTATCATTAACGAATTGCAGGTGGGTCAAGGAGGATATATCTCTCCCCCATTTCCAGCCATGTAAAATATTTCAAGAGACCCAATCTTTGAAGAGCCGCCCCAGCCCCTCAGCCATAATGATGAACAGATACAGTGAGAGCAGATCTCCTTGGCGAAGGCCTCTCGAGGCCTTAAAAATCTCAGAGGGTGCTCCATTTATAAGGACCGAGAAGGAGGGCATAGAAATGCAACTGAGCACCCATCTAATCCAATCCTGATTAAAGCCAAATGCCGAAAGAATTTTGCTCAGAAATCTCCAGCTAACTCTGTCATAGGCTTTGGCAAGGTCAAGCTTAATGAACATTGCCCTCTCCTATGAAATACTCATAGAATGAATGGCCTTCGAGGCAATCACCACCCCATCTAATATCTATTTTCTAGCAACAAAGCCACCCTGCTCCTCCGAAATAATACTAGGAAGGAGTCCTTTCAGCCTTTGTGCAATCAGTTTAGAAATGATTTTGTAGATCACATTGCATAGCGCAATAGGCCTATACATGTCCAACTTATCAGCCTGCTCCTTTTTTGGAATAAGAGCAAGGAATGTAGCATTCAAGGCTCTAAGCATATCCTTGTTGAAGTAAGATTCTTGAATCACTTCCATCAAATCCCCTTTAATGATATCCCAAAAGTCTTGAAAGAATTCTTCCAAAAATCCATCTGGCCCAAGGGCTTTACCTCTCTTCATACTGAAAACCACCTCCTCCACTTCAGCCATAGCAATTGGCCGCATAAGCCTGTCATTCATATCCTCATTCACTAATTTAGGAATGCAATCTAAAATAGTATTTTTTGCCCCTTCATCAGGTACTGGATCACTGGTGAAAATTTTAGAAAAATACCGAATAGCTTCTCTATTAATAGCATGGGAAGAGGTAAGACAAGTCCCATCCTGAGTAACAAGAGAGGTAATAAAATTCCTGTTATGGTGAGCTTGAACCGAGTGATGGAAAAAAGCCGTGTTCTTGTCTCCCTCCTGTAACCAATCTATGCGGGCTTTCTGTTTCCAATATATTTCTTCTCACAGTTCCCATTTCGCTACAGGATTTGCAGCTCTTGCTTCTTCCAAACGAAGGCTATCTGACAGTCCATCCTCCCTTATCTTTTTGGTTATTTCATCTAGCTGCTCTTGTGCCTTCTTCTTCCTACATGTTAAGTTACCAAAGCAAATTCTATTCCAAATCTACAGTTTTCTTTTAACATACTGGAGTTTTTAAAGAAAAGAGTACATTGTTGTCCCAAAAGCAGGACTACCTTGCCTCCACCATTGGTCAATATAGTCATGAAGAGCAGGATCTCTAAGCCACATCAACTGAAATTTGAAAGGTGACTTTTTGGGACCCCTAATATATCTAATGGATAGCTTAATAGGCCAGTGGTTAGATCCACTCCAATCTAAGATTTTGGAAGTGATTGACATGGAACTAGACTGCCAAAAGCAAGAAACTAAAAATCTATCAAGGCGTTCAGAGATGGCAGCATTACCTGATCTTCTGTTGCACCAGGTGAAGCGTCCATTTGACAGTCTAACATCAGAGAGGCAAAGGACTTCAACATTTTGGTGAAAGCATTCTGAAGAAGGCCCTATCCGATTCACTCCTCCTCTTTTCTCTTACAGATTTAGCACCACATTAAAGTCACCTACAACTATCCACGACAGATATGGAAAGCATGTTCAGATGTAACGGATGTGATCCCACAGCTGCAATTGCCCTTCCATGTCTATAGGTGCATACACTGTGGTTATCAAGCACACTTCACCAGTTTCAAAAGAGGACGCCACCACAGATAAGGCTGAAATGTTGGTAATCCAATGTATGGGCAAAAGTTTCCTTGGGTCCCATCCCATAGCTATGCCTCCTGAACTACCCCGAGCACCTAAACATTGCCACTATCCTGTTGGCCAAATATTTGGCGTATAGGTAAAAAGTGAATCTACCGTCAATTTAGTCTCCTGAATACATAAAATATCTGGATTATGTTTCCACACCAAGCTTCTTATAGCTTTTTGTCTAGGGGAGCTATTCAGACCCCTTACATTCCATGATAAGACTATCATTAAGTGGGTTGGGGGAAATGCTCATCCAAGCTTTTAACAACCCCAGCCTCCACAAGCAAATCACCTGTAATTTTAAGTTTGTCTTGATCCTTCTTTCGCCCACCTTTGAATGGAGCTGCCGAGGCGGCCTTTTTGAATTGTTTCTGTGTCAGTCCAAGTGCCAGAGTAGGCCCTTTTTCCTTCTTTCTAGCATCTCTTGCCTTAACCACATCAGCCCATCTATCTTCTTTTTCATTCCTTCCACAAGAAGCCTCTATCATTCCTTCTTCCTTTCTCAAAACATTATCTACAGGCATTTGGATCATCAATTCTTGACCTTCATGGAGGTCATCGAATTGCTTAGAGAGCTCCATATCCTCTCCCTATTCATCCATCGGAATACCATCTTTGAGAGCCATGCAGTCAAGGGCATCAAACCTATTAAACCCCAAGTCTACCTGCCTATCTGCATTCCCTCATTTCCATCCACGACCTCTCACTCACCTTCGAACTGGTATGAAGCCGTCTTGCCCAGCCTGAGAATGGTCACCTGCCCCCTACGTCAAGCTCGCATTATTTGAACCTTCACCCTTACCCAACCTATCTGAATGATTTTTCCCATTTTTTGGTTGGACCTAACGCCAAATCTCTTTTCCATCATAGGCTATGTTTGGCGTTGAAGAATCAGGGCCACTTCCTGCATCTTTGACAGCGTGAGGACACTGACGATGTAGATGTCTATATACATGGCAAATTCTACACCTGAAGGGAATGGCTTCATAATCAATATGTTGAATCCATGACAGGGACCCCATGCAAATCTCTATAGAGTCTGGCAGTGGGTTATTCAAATCCATATCTACACAAATACGGGCGTAAGATATCACTTTCTTGTTTAATGATTGATGTGCAATCGCTGCTGGTGTTCCCAGCATTGCCACTATTTGCCTGAGTATATCCTCTCTCCAAAATTCAAGTGGTAGCCGAGGAAGATGGACCCAGACTGGAACACATGTTGGGAGCTCATCAGCCGAATTGAAGCCCACATGCCAGGGTTTAAGAAATAATCCTACACGCTCATAGAAGTATGGGCCTCTGCATAAATTTAGTATACATTATATACACATAATATTTTTAAAATTTATAATTTATTTATGATTTATCTCTTAAATAAACATGTTGAGTTTTAATCTCTCTGAGTGCACACCTTAAACTGTGCACTAGGAAAAATGTGTATAGACCTTTAGTGCTTTTCAAGATTATTGATCCATATACCATTACCTAAAAACACTAAAAGTTAATTTTATCCAAATCCATAAGTAATTAAAAACCATTTATACAATCTTATAAGAAACAAATATTCTAAAATAGCCCCTAACTAAGCATACACCCCCTTTTCTTAATTTTTTGACTATGTTAGTCTAGTTAATCTTATTGGCAATTCAATTCACATTATGGAACTCCATCAGCCTAATTGACCTAGTTCATTACCTAATGGATATATTTCACACCAATAAAGATCAACCTAGATAATAATATTATCTAAATTATTAAGAGGATTTAGGGTTAATAATTAGATATAAATAACCCCATCACTTGAATTTAATAGAAAGGAACATTCATTTTTGCATTGATACATCTCTCAATTCTACTATTTTTATATTAGAGGAGTCATTGCTTAGGATTTTATCTTGGAGGGAAAGAATCTTGTCTTGTGGGAAAGTCTTGGATGCAAACAAGTCTTTTATGATAGAGTTAATTTCTATAGAGTGATCCTTACAAAACCATAACAACCTCTTTTAAGGAACCGTTAGCTAAGGGAGAGATTGAGGCATAACATGTTCAATTCAAGGTAAGTATTTCTAACTTTTACTCTTTCATTTAATCAATAAATATTGCATAAATTAGTATAATAAATGTTGTACTCACTTATTTTACCTTTACATTGACTTGAGTAGAGTTCTATTTACATATTTTATTTTATTTGTTTAACTATCCCCCTTTATGCACAAGCTTTAGTGAGCATCATATTACATTTATTTTTTGTATTGTTGGCCTAACTAGGGTTATTGCATAATTTAATTTTCCTAGAGGATTTGGAACCCTCTCCTTTGGTATTATGTGGTAAGAGATCCATTATCTAGGTTTAATAGATCCAAATTGGTCATGTCCTAATATAAATAGCTATGTAATGAATTGTTTTGGTAATATTACCTTATTCAATCTTATAATACGCTAAGTAAGACAAGTTTTAGATCCATTCTAATTTTTTAAATACATTTTGGTAAACCCAATGTGAATATAACCCTTGAAAATTTTAAATTTTCATTTACAGTCAACTCAATCAAGAATTTCAATCCATTTTTATTTTATATGAACATGTTTTCAATAGGTCAAGCATATCAACCCAATTCTATTTTTATACACAAGTTTTCAACTAGGTCAAGCCTTTTGACCCAATTTTATATTATATGCATAGGTTTCCAACTTCATCAACCCTAGTGATCTAGTTCTAATCTTAGTGCATAATGTTTTCATTTTCAACCAACTAGATTCAATCAATCAATCAATCTAGTCATTCATTCACCTTCTTCATCTAACTAAATTGACCCATTCAATTTAGTTATTTTATTTATTTCAAATATAGATAACTAATTTGATCTAGTTTCATCTTTCTATTTTTAGTCAGTCTTAGCTAAACTAGATTAACTAACTTGACTTTGTTTAATAACACTATTTTCTACCTTTATAGGATCAAAAACATGCCTAAATAACATGACAAATATAAATTCAACATTCTTAAAAAAACTAGTAAATCAACCTGGTTGATCTTATTATATCTTCTAGGTTTATTCTAAATAACTTAGTATTTACATTTTGTAAATTTTAAAGAAAAATTAATTTACCAATTTTAAGTTAAAACTCAAATTTAATACTATTTTTATCATTTTTTTAGTTCTATAAAACTATACCAACACAGTCAACTAGATTGACTAGATTGATCTAGTTATGTGCCTATTTTATACCTTAAAACAAAGTTGATTAGGCTACTTTTATTTTTTATATCTTATTTTACAATAGACTGATTTAATTAACTCAACTTTGTTCTATTTTATTTTCCCAACTAGATCGATCAGCTTGATCTTATTCTGTATATTTTAATTTTATAGAATAAGAAAAGGAAATTAATTTCTATTTTCATATTGTTTACAACCACTTTGATTTCTAGTTGGTTGTTTGTTTATTTAATTTCAAAAAAATTACAACTTGGTTTTTGATAAATTGATTTTTGCCTTTATTTTCATCTTGCTTGGATTTCCATAGAAATTATGTACCATCAATTTGAAAAATACTTGGCTACTATCATTAAGGGTTACATGATATTCTGCTTATGGTCTTTTTCTATCATTTATATATATCATGTCATGAAGGGATTATACCAATACTCATAGCCATAGTATAAAGTTAAACACAATCTTTAGTTTCCACATACCTCATGATATTTTAAAAATGCATAGGATTTCCCTCTGTATTGAACGTTAGGAATATAACCATCCATTTGATTATGTGATGCATCAATTATTAGCTAACATCAAAAAGTTAATTTGGCTTACCCTTGAATCTAGATTTAGTGGGATATGGGAATGACACTTCCTCTATAGTTATCAGTCTAAAACATTAGGCTGACACTATCTAATAGACAAGCCAATATCTTTAGAATCCTATATTATCAATCAAACCTTTAGTAAAAAATTCTTGATCTTATTTTTATATAATTAGTTAGTATCTAGATTATATTATTTTTGCCTACTATTTTCCATTTCATGTTTTATTTTAGATTGTATTAGCTGATGTTAATACAAGTTCTATGTTGTGTGTTTCAAATAGATTGATTAGTTTGATCTAGTTTTCTGTGTGCTTAAATTTATTTTTATATTTCAAACTAAATCATCTAGCCTTAAGGATTTTTAATTTTTTACTAGACTATAAAACTAGATCGACCAAATCGATCCATTAGACTTTTATATCATTTTATTTTTCCAACTAGATCGACTAGCTTGACCTAGTCAACTTACAAAATGTTTTAGTTTCTTGCTTTTCCAAATTGATTGACCAACTTAACCTGGTCAATTTACAAATTATTTTATTTTTAACCTTTTATAACTAGGTTGACTAGTGTGACCTAGTTTGATTCCATATTTTTATGCTATCTTTCTTCCCCAACTATATCGACCAACTTGATATAGTATACTCTAACAGACATAGTTCATCTTCAAACTATTTGGTCTTTTCCTATTCACAAACCAACTACATCAACTATCTTGATTGTGTACTTATTAGCTAACATAGTTTATTTATTTACCACAGTCACACTTATTTGGTTGATGTAGTCCAATTAGTGGCTAAATTATTTTTATTTTTAAATTTTTTTCCCTAAAAATAATTGACACATTATCTTTATCCTTTTCACATTAATTAACATCATGAAATCCCCTATCAAAAGTTTCCTTGATAATATTAACCCATTCAGAAGATACATGGGTTGTTATTTCTTACTCACTATTGTAGAAAAGTTGGTCTTATCAATCATAGGCCTAGTCACATGCTTACCTAGTTGTCCAGGTCAGTTTTAGGCTTATTCCAATAGGTCACAAGCCCTAACTAGTCCTCTAACACTCAACATTTAGCACTAAGTTGTGTTGAAATCAATATACATAAGTAACAAGCCTTATGTTCTCACCTAAAGTACAAAATAAAAATGACTAGGGTCTATTTTGGGCTAGTTCTACCATGGTGCAACTCTATTCTTTAAGGGATTGAGTTAGTGCAATGATGGTTGTGCATTCATGGGCTCAAGCCTTAGGTTCTATGGGCTCCATGACATTCAGGCACTTGAGGGCCAACTAGGTGTTGGGTTAAGGGACTTAGGCATAGTATTATGCTCAGGAATGTGTATCATTTGGGGTATAGGGTCTCAATAACACTTAGTGATTTCCTATCATGGGTACAAGAATAATTATGAGTTACAAGCCCACCATGAATGAGCCAGGTTAGAAACTTGTGATATCTCAATATACATTTTATAGAATAAAGTATGCAATCAATAATCATTCAAATACTTAAAACACTTAGTCCATTAATTAGTTTCATAAATAATTCGTCATTAATTATGTTAAATAATGTATTTATTGTCTATATAAACTAATTAAAGGTTCAACATAAACTACAAAGGTCAAGGATTATAGGTGAGCTTACACATTACAAAGGGGAGCATCAAAAAGCATCCCAAATCAAATCCTATCACTAAAATGTATTATCTAGAATTATTTCACTAGAGCTTCACTACTTAATTTGTCTCTTTCTTCAACTAAACGTGGATTCCTTTTATATGCTTTAGAGAATCCTATGATCATGGGGAATGGATAATGTTGATCATTGAGTTGGAGTTGGAGGTACACATCATGCTACCTCTAATACGCTTCTCTTTAATATCTCATCATTATCTAGTGCACCTACTTCTCAATGATGCTTGATTTAAAATGAGCCACTTGTCTTTAATGTCCTCTCAATGTCCTATGCACCACTTCTCAATGCCAATTATATTTGTTAGCCACCATCTATTTGGTGCTACTAGAATACAAAACATTAATCACCCTCCATGATTGCCTCACACCTAGGTGTTTGCTAAGTTAGAACTAATCCACTACTTAGCATGAAATGGGGCCTAACATTACCCCATATAAAAACATTAGTCCACCCTTAGACTATCCTTCTAGTGTTTTAGCTACATAAAATTAGGAAACACTTTGTTATAGTTCTGCCTTGAAGTATTCGGATCCCTAGATTGTAAGCTTGATTTATTTAATGGCACTGTCAATCTCTATAGAGGTAGCTTTAAGATTGAGCATTCTAGTGTTGTCTAGTTCTTTGTGGAATGCCTCTAACATTTCCTTTTGTTTTTTGACCCCACCATCTAGGATGGTTCCTTAATCACTTGCCTTTGTTTGAAAGGTGTAGAAGACATCTTCCAAGTATTGTTCTTAAGTCTTCAATTGGGCACTCAATGTGTTTACCTATGCCATAATCTTCATGTGGTCAGCCCTAAAAATAGTGAATTCTTGCTTCATCAATGCATCCTTCTCCCCCTTCACCTTTTTTAGGCATGCATCGATGACTGAGGCCTAGGTGGATAGGTTACAAGAGATGACATCAACATCATCTACATGATCTTCCAGCCTTGCAAAGAGGTCCTTTACCTCATCACACTTTTTATTGAGCTCTTTATTTAGTGCTTCACAAGGGTCTTCTTCCTCTTCCTATATTTGCTTCATTTGAGGGAGCATTTATTATAATAGATTGAAAAATTTATCCACTTTTGAAATATTAGAGGTGTCAACACCATTTAAAAGGGATGGCTCTACCTCTTTCACATGCTTGGTCAACTGATAGAGTTTAAGATTTATTACACTAAGTTCTTCTTATATATTAAGCACTATATCCTTCCATTTTATGACATAAACATCATTAACAATGTTTTTATGTGCTACCTCAGAGGACATCTTAAGGAGGGAATTACCCAACCTTACTAGGTTCATATCCTAAGGGTTGACAAGTTGGTAGTCATGCCCCTCTTTTGGATTTTGGGTGTTATGTATTGATTTTGTTGGCACCTCAAAATGAGGCCCATCCATGTAACAATAAATTTAAAAGTACACTTAATGGTTCATTAATGTTGTTGAAACTTTATAGGGCATGTACTCCAACATGTAAAAGTCCTCATCTATGGTATACCCCTTCTGCACCTTTTCTCGATAGCCTAGCTCAAATTACTTTCTCTCTATGGCTAGATCCATCTGATCCTACTCCTCTTTATTGTAATGATACCCTCTTTGATTCCTTATTCTTATTTTTCCTATAGGGGTTCTTTTTCTTTAGACTTTTCCCCTTCATCTACTTCTTCTTCTTATAGCTCTTTGATATAAAACTTAATAAGTTCCTTCTCAATACCAGCCTAATTTTTTATTTCCCTCTCTATTTGTTTCTTTGAGGCACCAACATCACCTTATTTTTCTCTAATCACCCATTCAGTACTAGGGTGAACCTATTCTATAACTTCCTCTATTGTGCTGGTGTAGGCACTATGTGCCTCTACTATTTTGTCTTTAATGGGTTCTATGCCTGTGGTAACTCTCTTCTCTTATTTTTAATTCCTATCCTTCTCCTTCTAGGCCTTATTTATTTTTACCTTCCTCTTCTTCATGATCATGGTTGTTCTCTCCTCCTCATCCCTTATTTCTTCGGCCTCTATTTTATCATTTTCTACTTGGGTCATACCCTTTGCCCTTATAGCCTCTCTCTCTTGTGATAAAACTCCAAAACTACTTCAATATGATATTGATCTAGGCTCATGCTCTTTAATTTTCATATTAACTCTTCTTCATCTTATGTAAGATACATTTTGGTTTCATCAATTGGTGCACTTGATGGTCTTACCTCTCCAAGAATGACAACAATTCCCACCTTGGAGAGTTGCATATATTTTTGTCACACTGGTCTCTTCCTTTATTTCTCCCTATACCATGCAATTTTCTTTGGCCTTAGCTCTCTTAATCCCTTCCTCCATCATTTAATCCTTCCTCATTTTTTATCTCTTCTTCTAAAGTTCCTATACCTTCTGAATGTTGGCATCATTTAACCTAATCTTCTTCCATGCTTGTTTCTAACTCACTTATTCATGTTAGTATGGTGAGGGAGTTTCCTCACTAGATGAGGAGTCTTTTTTGGGCATAATACACACATCCTTCCCTAGATATACCTACTCCAATTCTTCTTACACTTCTATGTCTACCAATGTGATAGTGGGCATCACAAATGGGAACATTGGCTTCTTTTGCTTCTCCTTTAAAATAAGATAAGTCTATAGTGAAAAATTCATATGCTTCTTTATCAAGGCCAATAAAGAGGCTTCATCACCTACAACAATTTTAAACTTTATGTGCCCCTTTATTTATTCTAGTGTCTTCCCTTTCTTCTTCTTAGGAGACTTATTTATTTCAACTATCATCAACATTCCTTTATCATTGATACTGATGGGAGGGTCATTAGTCTACTTGACATTGGGGACCTTTCTCCTTGTTTTCATCTCATAGTATAGCCTATAGATGTACATGATTATGGTTACTTCTTGAAGATGGTGGATGTTAGTGTGATCTAAGTCATCCTCTTCATCCTTTATTACCTTCACATCTGGGTTCATGAATTAGCACAATAACTTGTTATTTTCCATGTCCCATTCCCTTATTGGAACATCAAATTATTGTGCATTGGGGATTCTTTGGATTGCATACCTAAAATACTTGGTTGAGAAAGTGTATGGGATATTTAACAATCTAGATTTACTACCATTGATCAATGCTAAGTAGAATACATAAAAACGTTGTATAACAACAAAGGTTGTCATCCCATACATGCTCTTAGGGAGATCTTGGGGGATGCACCACTCAATATAAAATTCCTATATATACTTCTTAAACCACCCCATCATGTGAGATTTATATTTTTCATTAAAGGAACTAGGGCAAGTGAAGTCCTTATATTTCTATGATAGGGAGTTAGTGTGATCTAGAAAACCCAAAAATTGTCCTTGTCCCCTTATGATATGCTAATGTCCTCCATGACCATCAAGATTAGGATGGAATCCCACTTTAAGGTCCCCTTGGTCATGTGTCACTATAGTGCATTATTCATGAACTCCTTAGATATAAATTTGGCAATGTTAAATTTCATGACCTGCACCATACGGTAGGTGACACATAGATAAGTTTTTATGACATCAATCCATAAATTATTAGGGTAAATTTTTGAGATCATGAGGCATGATGCTTCCCTCATGCTTGATTCCTTATAATATTTGATGGGGAATGTGAATCCCCACTTATAATAAATTAGTATTTTTTCCATGCACTTGATTTCTTCATCATCACTCATCATCTCATGGATATCCTTTCTAGCATCTGAGAGCATGGTTATCCTTCTAATGAGGCACACTAATATCCTCATGCTCCTCCTTATAAAGTATATGTAGTCACCATAGATGTGTGATATAAGGAGTTGAATGAGATCCTTTAGCTTCCCAAAGTATAATAAATCATACAACTAATTTGCACCAAAGGTTATCAATTTGTCTCGAATGGAGACATCAAATAGTATTATGCCCTACTTCATCTTGCTCCCTATATCCACCATCTAATCTAATGCCAGGTCTTGCACATGGCTATAAGTATAATGGTTGTATTCCTTAAGCTAGTAGGTGTGCATAAAACAATTCCAATTTCTCCCCACTAATACTTCTAGGGGAAATTATATTACTTGATAATACATATTTGTCAGTGCTTCGGTGTCAACTTACATGATGTTAAATCCTATTAGCAACAATACTATTCTTGCAAGGGATTATTCTAAATTTATACATGCCTACTTTAGACTTTGTTAATTTAGACCCATTCCCTTCTACTTCTTTCCCATATTGAACCTACTGGTGTTGAAGCATGGAAGGTTAAGTTTTCCAAAGCCTTGAATGGTTCATCATGCTTCACAGTCATGAGATATATAATTATACCTTCAACTATGATCTTCATAGTTTGTTAATGGAATCCTCTATGGTAACCAATTTTTTTTCCAATTGGTTCATGCTAAATTCTACTCTTATACCTCTCTACACAATTCTTACTATGAGCACAAATTCTCTAGCTTCACAATCATCCACTATAGGTGCCTGTGGGTGCTTGGATTCTTTCTCTATTAGGATTTTTGTGATTTGGCTCTTTGGTTCACTAGTTCACCCTAGTTTCCTCAATGTCTCAAGTTTACACAAAGTTTGTAATAGAAACTAGTCTATTATGTGATGTTTTATACCCTAGTTCCATCCACCATCTTTAATGTAGGTGCATTAATGGCATGGAAGCATATAAATTTATTTAAATCCATAAAATTAAATAAAATCCACAAAAATCCTTTTCCACCAACTCATTTAAAGTAGATCTTAGTTCCTCCACCATCAACTCATTCAATACTCCTATAAGTATTTTAGTGAAGTGACTTGTGGTTCAAACAATCATTTCTCTCTTAAATCTAGGTGGATTCTAGCTAACTTTGATGATTCCTCTTCTATGCTTTGTTCTCTTGGAATGACCTTCACCTTCAATATGGTAACTAGGCATAGTGCCTTATATGTACATGATTTATCCTCCTCAATTCCATCTTCTCTTCTTGCTTCATTTGTATTTCAAGAACTCTCAACTAACTTGGTTGGTTTCTTGCACTTCATCTTGCCTTGGCCTATCCTACCTCATATAAATTCCTTGTACTAGTCCTCTAATGCTTGATTATAATTTTTTGGTTTTCTTTCCCATAATCACATTATGCATCTTCACTTTCTCTCTTTTACATAATCAAGTTTTGATACTTCACTTGGTTCATATTTCTTATAAGTTTTGAAGTCTCCTTGTACCCATAAACTTAGGTGCCTAGCCCTAGGTACTTAGATAGAAAATGGATTTGACTCATCCAACCAAAATTATGCATGGAAGTGCTAAAGTAGTTCTTCCTTAAACCTTTAAGGCCCTATAATATATCTATTGCACACTTATATTTTATGTATCTTCCTCTTGAGTTTGGTGAGTTTCATGTGCCCAATAATTAGATGTTTAGCTATAGGAACTTTTAAAAAGTGTAAGGGCTCGACTCAACCATTTGGATTTATGTGTGAAAGGCTAGATGAATGTTTACCTAGGGGCTTGAAAGCACCCTACTTTTGGAATATAGAACATATTGGTCTAGTACACTTCCCTTGTCTAATACTAGAAATTCACCCACCTAGAACTTAGGTGTCTAGCCTCAGGAACTTATAAAGTGCAAGTGCTTGACTCAACCAGCTAGAATTATGAGTGAAGTGTCAGTAAACTATCTCAGTGGGCTTCAAATTTCTATTTCTTCACTCTTTACACTACTGCCTAAAGAATAAAACAAAATAAAACTATTTATCTTGTGCCAAATATTATTTTTTTCATCTCAACTCAAACCAACTAGTGACCAAAAATTTAGTGCTCTCATGGTGCAAGCACAACCCTATTACTGATATGGCTTCAGTGTATTTCCATTTAAATGATTATGGAACATTTCACTAGTCAACATGTGAAACTTATATGTGTGTATCTAAAATATGTGGTGAATGATATAAGGACCCATCCACCTTATTTGTAGTTTGCTTGGGTGCTTGAGATACTTAGAGTCATAGAGTAAAATGAATGATCCTTCTTCTATCACCTTATTCTTTATATTATTTTCATGATAGAGCTTCTAGTAAACATTTTATATCTATTAGATCTAATTTAGTTGGGTGCATGTCTCATCTAGTCACTCCAAGTCCTCCATCCTTTCATTTAGTGACTCTTAGTCATCTAGCTGACCAATGCATGTGATGTGCAATGATGTTACCAATAACTCCATTGATAGGATCACCTTAGTGATAAACACAAGTTAAAATGGTGTAGCCTTGTTTAGGCACTTGTAGGTTATCTGATACTCCCATAGAACTAATGATGCTCAATCATCCCAATCTTTGTGACCAATGTTGCATATCTTTGTGAGGCACATTCTCTATATTTTTTAAATGCCTTAGCTATATCATTTGCTTATGAATTATGGGGGGTCCTTTTATGATGAACCACCATATACTCAATCAATAAGATGTGCACCATTTCATTGATAAAGTGAGTGTTCCTATCACTAGTTAGACTAAGCGAACACCCAAATTAGATTGTTAAGTTTTCCTAGATGAAGTGTATAGTTTTAGTGGATGTGTAATATTTTGTTAGCATGGCCTCATCCCAATTTGTAAAATAATCTATAGCCACTAGGATATACCTTTTACTTGTGCACCATGTTCTAGGAGATATTGGCCCAACAAAATCAATGGCCTATTTTTCAAATGGTACCTAAGTAAGAATGGGGATGAGAGGCATGTCATCCCAATGGTTAGGCTTCCATGTGCATTGGTATATGTCACATGCCTTGACATAGTCCTTGGCATCTTAGAACAATCTTATCCACCATAAAAATCATTGTAGTACTTTTCTTGACATTACATCTCTAGCACAATATCCTCCTACTATGCCTTCAATAACCTCTTACAAGATGAAATCTCTTTTATGATCCAAGACACATTACAATAGCCTTCATCTCTAATTATATTATATATTTCTCTACTGATGAGTTGAAATGGGGTATCATGAACTACTAGTTATTTCTTTTCTTTATTCATCATAGTCTAGGGTGTAACTCTAGATGATAGAAAGGTGGTGATCTCTGTGAAATCCTCAAGGATGCATTAGACTCTATAAAATTACATGTCTAACATGTAATACTCAATAGGTGCCATTGCATTACCATAAGTAATGTGGGATAAATGGTCTAGCCCCAAGTTATGCTTTCCAAGCTTAACTACAAAGGAGAACTAGAACTCCTAGAATAGAACTATCCATTTGCATATGCACCCATGCAATATAGGCTTGTTCATGAGGTACTTGATTGCCTCATGATTAGTGAAAAAGATGAATAGGGTTACCAATAAATTTTTTCTAAATTTTTTCAAGGCATAGACCATGGTGAGTTTCTCATGCTTAATGGTAGTGTAATTCTATTCTACTAAGGTTAACTTCTTATTGGTGAAGGAGATGGGATGATCCATTTTTCCTTCATCAAGTTGCACCAAGATTACACCAATCATAGAGCCAAAAGTATCAACATGGATATGAAAATATTTTATCTAGTTATAGAACTATAATATAGGCATTCTAGCTAATCTAAGCTTTAGGGTCTCAAAGGCAACCTATTACACTTCACCTTAGTAGATTGGTCCATCCTTGTGAAAAATATCTTCTAGTGGTGCCAAAATCTTTGTATAACTCATAATTTTTTTATAATATACATAATTGATAATAAAGGCATGAATGTATTTATGTGTGGAAGGATTTTGTAGCCAAATGATGATGATGATATTCATTGGATTCATGATCAAACCATCCTTACAAATGATGTGCCTATGTAGGGTTCCAAATGGTGGTATGAAGATGCACTTTTTTAGGTTTAGGGATATATGGAGCTGATTTCACCTCTCAAACATTATGCCTAGGTTGTCATAATGGTCCATGATAAGGCCATCCACCATCCAATCATCCAAATAGACTTGGAGGAACCTACGGATAAAATCATTGAACATGGCTGGCACATTCTTGAGTCCAAAGGAAATTATGTTATACACAAAAAAAAAACCCATTCAATCTCAAAGGTTTTTTTATGATTATCCTCCTCAATCTAGACTTGGTGGTAGCCATAGAATATATTGGTGAAGGTATATATCTTACAGCCTATGACACCTTCCAATACTTCACTGATGAATAGAGTTGGGAAGGGTCATTAATGTAGGTGATGTTCAACATTAAATAATTAATACAGATGAAAATATTCCCATCCTTATTGATGCTTATAACCATTGGTCTCACCCACTTAGACTTGTGTATAGGGTAAATGACCCATGTAGCTAGCATAACATCGATCTCTATTTTGACTTTGGCATAGAGGTTGGGATTCATCTAATAGGGGTGATTTTTGAATGTCTCACACAATCAATTATATTTATGTTCATATTCCTTAAGAATGGATGGGTGCCATTCATATCTTAATAATTCCTAAGGAATAAATATTGGAATTACTTTAGGAGGTATATGATTCATACCAGCTGTGTAGTAGACTAATAAGAAATTAGAGTAGCCATCTTTGGCTCTCCTTCTACACTAATTCCCACCTTGATGGTCTTAAGTGGGGTGTGATATGGCTCATTCTTCTCCTGGTGCAAGTCCTCAGCTTGCTAAGTTCCCTCTATTGTCTCAATGTGAAGATGAGTGGGGTCTTCTTCACTAGGATTGTTATCATCTACTTGGTGGTGAGATTTCTTATGGTGGTCAGTGTTTTCCAGTAGTGATCCTTCCAAGTTTCATCATCATATTCACTAGAGTCACTATTTATTGTTTGTTCCTCAAAGAAGGTCAGGAGAGCCCATCCTTTTTCTCCTAACATGTCTTTTAAGTACTCCTTGAGTATGGTGGTGTCTTCAAACACTACCCTTTAAATTAATTACAATGGTTTAACTAGTTATAAGTTCTATGAATAAAAGGAAAATATATGCACAAACTTCTCTTTAAGGGCCTCCCAACTAGATATATCTTAGTGCATCTCATTGACCACATAGCATGCTCATACCCATGTTTCATGTACCCATGAGTTCTTTGGGGTAGTCACACCACATTTAAAACATGTCCCTTTACATAGGCATACATGCACCATAGGGTCAGAGTTTTTAGAGTATGTTAATATATACAAGTTCTCATTAATCCTCCTAAATCTAGTGCACCTAGCTACCTTTACCTTAGGCCAAGTTGGCAAGTTAGACTTTTGCACTACCCACTAGTGTGCATTAGTGCTCCTTATGGTGTACACAAGTGTACCCATTTTGTCTATCTCCTTAGGGATGCATACTTCAAGGTTGTGGGCATACCTTTCCACTCGGCTACTCCCTTCAAATTTTGGGAACATTGTAAGTTTTCCTTTTCTCAAGTGGAGTACCCTCTTTCCTTTCTTATCCAAGCATGGGACCTATTATTTTAGAGCATGATTAATATGGACCCATCTAGTATTTATAGGCTTTGGTAACTTTACACAAACCAAGTAGAATCTATGACTAGTGGTCTCATTTGTCTCTTTAACCCATTTCTATCATAACCAATGTTGGTGATGTTTGAGGCTAACTACACATCATCTCAAGAAATCACTTCTTGATTAGAAGGATGGATATTCTTGTTGCCTTATGTTGTGATGTTATAAATATGGTTAATATCATCCTCCAAATAAAATATCTCTGTATAGGGGGTCCTTAGTCACTTGAAAATGGGATCACTACCATTTCATTTACATTTTTAAAAGTCATGTATTACTTCTTGAAGTGCATATATACATTATTGGTGTAGCACCAAGGTCTTCCTAGAAGCACTGGGTAGTTATCCTATTTATCCAGCTTGATAACCTCAAAGTTTGAATAGAATTCAATACCCATAATATATAAAATAACAACCTAAATAATTCTAATCAGCTATGCTTAGGTATTTTTGGCCATGAAAATTACATGGGGAGGTCTCAGGGTTGGCCTGCCCATCTTCTCCTATGCATTCTTAGTTAAGATATTAAATTTTACATTGGTTTCGATCAACACCTCATAGATAGACCATACATAGATAGTGGCATGAATAGTAACTCTTGATCATACTCCATGTTCTAAGTATGTATTACTTTATGTACCCACTCCATATGTGACACAACAACTTCAATTTCTTGGGGCTCAACAACTTCACTTGGATTTATCCTTGCATGCTCTAAGAGACAAGATTTTAGTAGGGGAAACATCCCATCCATTTGTAAGAGGTACAAGATCTCTACAAGCTCCTATACTTTATCCTCCTATCTATCTTACTTTTTGCATGAGGTGGTAGCCTATGCTTCTAGATCTCTAGCCAGCTATAGTTCTTCATAAAAATTTTGTATCATGCTCATAGCTTGTTACAGGATGTCTTTTTAATGTACTGAGTTAAGGTAGGGTGTATATTTTAGCTCAATCCATGTTATGTGTTTGATGTGGCTTGGTCACTATTAGGACTTGTTCCAAAGTCTTAACGTTAGGTTAGATTTTTGGTAGAAAATAAATTACTATTGTAAATGGGGCATGCATCTTTTATAAAGACACCCCAAAAAAATAAATAAACTTAGTTTAATTATTATGTAGTTTTAATGTTTATATTTATTAATTAGATTTACTTTACGGGTTATTTTCCCATATTTAGTTGGTTATAGGATTAGTTGTTTTTACCTGTCATTGGTAAAAACTATATAAATCCATGTTTGCATTGTGAAAGGGTTAACAGAGTAAAGTTACCCTTATGTACTTGATTTTTTTTTTAAATTAATAAAATACTTGTGCACTTGCACTAAGCGGGGACAAGGTTCAACCTATTTTGATCCTGGGGTTATTAGTGGTATCAGAGCATGGTTGGGAACATGGTGAATTCGAAGGAGGAAGGTGAAAAATCATTTCACGGGATTTCATTTGGCATGAAAATAAGGTATGCCATATAGTTTTGGTTTAAATATTTTGAAAACTTATTAAATTATTTTAATTTTTCAAATATTATTTATATTTAAACCTATATATTTCTATATACCACAGTCTGGTCTTTTTTGATCATTCATACTAAAATTTTCCTCTGTTAAACCTCCTCATTTGGCATAAAAATGAATTTTTAGCATTTAATGTTATTAAATTCATTGTTTTTTGGCCAAAACCAGATTTGTACGGCCTTATTGTTTGAGAAAAACTTGTGTAATGTTTATTCATGGCTGCCTTTGGTATTTTCATCCATTCTCAGGCTTCTTAATGTCTAAATCATCTATAAATGATATTAAACCTCTATTTGTGCATTCATATTTAACATATGGACATTTTTTGCACTTGTACGGCCTATTGTATGGCCTTCCAATTTCTAGGTTCATTTGAAATCCATTTCCCTGCATAAAATACTTTGAAAATTAGCAAAAACACAGTCAAAATCTGTTTTAGCATGCCTGTACAGATTTATACAGCCTATAGGTGAGATAAAATAGGTAAAATAAATTTTCAGCAGCAGCCATGGCATCCCAGTCAAGCATGGCATAGTATAAAAGTTTAGAAATTATTTTTTTGCTATTCTAAAGTTTGATTTTCAAATATTTGTTGTGGAGGGCCCACCCGGGAGGAAGGTTGAAAGAAACGCTGAATTGAAGGGAAAAAGAATTCAAATTTATTTATTTACATTCACATGTAATTTTTTTTTTAATTTTCCCTCACACAAAAATCTGGTATAAACAAAATTTTTTGAGTGTAGTGTTCTACAAATGCTCTTAGAGCAATTGGTTAAGCTTATTTTGTTAAAAGCTTGCAAAGGAGGAGGTCAAGGGTTCAAATCCATTCTTTTGGAGAAAGTTCTTTTTGCCTTGGAATATGCTTTTAAAAAAAAAGGAATATTCCCTTTTTTAATTCAGAATATTGTAAAACACATACTTATTGTATTGTGTTATTTAAATTTTTGAAAAAGGGGCGAAATTCAATCATTTTTTCTTTTGCATTGTTGTGGTGAGATAAGGGTGGAATTGGTGAAATAAGGTTGTAATTTGGTGAAACAAGGGTGTAATCATTGATTTTTGGTGTGGTTAAGTGCAAAACCCATCAAAAATACTTATTTTTTTTCTTTTACGTTCTACGCGGAGGTTAAGTGCAAAACCCCATAGAAGCAGTGTCTTGTGCAGTGAGTGTGATATTTGTTTCATTTATTTCACATTTTGTCACACGTTTCTCTACTGCACTTACTTTCATTTCAAAATGCTGAAAATTTAGAATTTGATTTCAGATGGTGATAGATTAACAATTTCCAATTATTTAGATTGGAAACGATTGATGGAGGCTTCACTAGTGTTTAATGAGTTATGGGATATTGTTAAAATTGAAAATCCCACATTGCCAACAGAGCAGGCTAAATGAGATATTTTCAATTTGCATGATTCTAAGGCCTTAGCTCTCATTAAATGTTGTTGTACTCATGATACATATGTTCATATTGAAAATTCTCCTCATAGTTACACTACATGGAAAACATTATCAGATTTGTATGATAAGAAACCTAAGCATAAGAAGATAGATATTCATATGTAGTTGTTTACTTTGTCATTAGATGAGGATGGGGATATGGGAGAATATATGTCTAAGTTGAAAAATATCACTACTGAGTACACTAAGGCTGGTTTTGGAAAATTAAATGATGACCTCATAGTTACTGCTGCTTTGAAAGGACTACCATGGTCCTATAGAAATTTTGTTGAAATGTTGCATGTCTCTAACAAGATCATAGGCATCACCTTTGATAAGTTGGCTGAGTTTCTCATCCAACATGACCTCTCTCTACCTAAGAAATCCAAGAAAACTGAAGAAGTACATGTTTTAGAGTTAAAGCCTAGTTCATCTTCATCTGGGCATCAAAACAATAGAGGAAACAGTTATAGAGGGGGTTGAGGTTACAGAGGAGGCAGATATCAAAATAGAGGTAGGGGTCATTCACATAATCAACAATCTAATCAATCACATTCACATGAAACAAGTGATCGAGGACATGGTCACAATTCATATAGGGGCAGAGGTTGAGGTAGATCTGACATTTAGTGTCATAGATGTGGAAAATTTGGTCATATTGCCTCACAATGTAGGATTCATTTTGATAAAATTCAGAGGCCACAAAATGTGACTAAGACTAACTCTACTCAGTATGTCGATCATGACTATGATGAATCTAGTAATGTTTCCCATGAATTTGCATTTACTTCTTTGGGGCACATTGATTATGTTGAATATGAGGCTAGAGATGAGCTCACAGATGTATGGGTTTTAGACACAGGAGCAACCAAACACATGACATTTAGGAGATATTTCTTTTGGTCTTATAAGGAAGCTTCTCTCTCTCTAGTTGCTTTAGCAGATAAATCTATGCATACACCACTAGGACTTGGTTCTATTCGAATTCTTCTTCCTAATGGGTTTATAAAATACTTGGAGGATGTTTGGTATGTTCCCACATTGAAGAAACACTTACTTTCTTTGGTAACTATTCGAAAGAAAGGTTATCAAATTGTGCTTGAAAATGGGCTCATTTACATCAATTCAGTGAAGGATAATTATAAAACCATGTATACAGGATATGAGGATGGAAACTTGGTTAGATTGCATTGTAAGGTGCTTCCTCCCAATATAGAACTTGCAGCAGTTGTTGATATAGGTACAGGTACTATGTCTACACAGCGGTTATGGCATCTCCGTTATAGACATTTGAATATCCACTCTTTACTGGATTTGCAGAGATATGGTATGGTGAATGTGTTTCCCACTTTTTGCAAAGATAGTATTCTTTGTGAGTCATGTGTTTTGGGCAAACAAAATTGGGAAAATTTTCCTAAACAGTCATCTTGGAGAGCTAATAGATGTTTACAGTTAGTTCATAGTGATGTAAGTGACATGAAAAAGTCATCCATTGGTGGGTGTAGATACTTTGTCTTGTTTATTGATGACTTTTCTAGGATGACTTGGGTATTCTTTATGAAAAACAAATATGAAGTTTTCACTAAGTTTGTTGATTGGTTACACTTAGTCTAAAAAGAAACAGGTTCACATTTGGCCACTCTTCATTCAGATAATGGAGGTGAGTATACCTCAAATGAATTTTTAGACTATTGTCGAGAACATGGAATTCATCGACAATATTGTAATGCTTATACTCCACAACAAAATGGAGTATCTGAACGAATGAATAGAACTTTAGAGGGCACATCACGTGCCATGTTGCACTATAAATAGCTTGATGATAAATTTTGGGCTGAAGCTATTGGTACTGTAGTGTATTTGAGAAACAGGTCCCCCACAGTTGCACTTTTGGGACAAACTCCATATGAGGCATGGTATGGGTTCAAACCCAAAGTTAAACACTTGAAACTGTTTGGATGTCTTTGTTTTACTTTGGTTCCTCCTAAACATAGAACTAAGTTGGAACCATGAAGTCAAAAATGCATCTTTCTTGGTTATTCTAAAGATAAAAAGGGGTTTTGTTTGCTTGCATAGGATTTAGGCAAATTCATAGTGAGTCGAGATGTAATATTTGATGAGTTTGGGACTATGAACACTGTAGAGATTGATTCTCAGCTTGATAGATTAGAGAGGAAAAATGCAAAAAGAGATAAGGGTTTGAATAATGGGGATAACTCTTCGAAGTTATGGTATGAAACTCAAATTCCTTCACTTTCCTCTCCTTCATCTACAAGTTCACAGGTTGATGACTTAGAAATTGTTGAAAATTCTCTAAGTCCCCCATCGAATAATGCACCTAATGAGAAGTTTGGAGTCCCTATTTTGAATAATTTGTCTAAGTATCCAAAATGGGCTCAAAGTACTCTTTCTGACTTGACAACAGATGAAGTTGGTTTAACAAGGCCTAGGAATTATCAAAAATAAGTGAACTATGCTATGGTTGTAACTACTTCTTCCACTGAGCCATCCACTTTTGAGGAGGCATTTACTGAACATGTTTGGAAACATGCAATGAAATGTGAGTATGATTCCATACTTAAAAATAATACATGGGTTTTAGTTGATCCTCCTCCACATGTAAAACCCATCAGATGTAAATGGGTTTATAGGACTAAGTATAAATCAGATGGTTCCATTGATAAACATAAGGCATGACTTGTTGCCAAAGGATATGCACAACAAGAAGGTATTGACTATGAGGAAACATTTGCACCAACTGCTAAATGGCACACTATTTGTATGGTACTTGCCTTAGCAGCACAAAATGGTTGGAAAGTACATCAGTTGGATGTTAAAAGTGCTTTTTTAAATGGTGATTTACAGGAAGAAGTCTATATGAAACAACCTCAGGGTTTTGAATAGGTGGGTGTTGAACACAAAGTGTGTAAATTGACAAAAGCTTTGTATGGGCTCAAACATGCACCCAGGGCTTGGTATGAGAAAATGGATTCATACTTGAAATCCATTGGTTTTCATTGTAGTGAATCAGATGATACTCTCTATTTTTGAGTGTAGGGTAAGAAAATGGTGATACTAGTTCTCTATGTTGATGACTTGTTTATTACAAGTAATGATGAAAACCATAACAAGTCTGTGAAGAAGGAATTAAAATATGGGTTTGAGATGATAGATCTTGGAATTATTCACTACTATCTAGGCATAGAGGTAACTCAGAAAGAGCAGAGTATTTTCATTTCACAAACTAAGTATATTTTTGAGTCATTAGAGAGGTTTGGCATGAGTGATTGCAAACCTGCCCTCACTCCCATGGAAAGTAACTTAAAATTGTCTAAGGATGATAGCAGTGCCTTTTTTTATGGCACCACATATAGACAATTGGTGGGAGGTTTGATATATTTGATGACTACCAGGCCCGATATTTCATTTTCAGTTGGAATTTTATCTAGGTTTATGCATGAGCCTAGATAAATTCATTGGCATGTAGCAAAATGAGTACTTCGTTACCTTCAGGGAACAAAAACATATGGCCTTGAATACCGCCACAATAAGAACTTCAAACTTGTTGGATATTGTGATGCAGATTTTGGCAGATGTGTGGATGACAAAGTGTCAACCACAGGATACACTATGCATATGGGTTCAGCTACCATTGCTTGGTGTTGTAAGAAGCAGGATACAGTGGAAAATTCATCAAAAAAATTAGAGTATATTTTAGCATGGGATGCTTCTAGAGAAATTTTTTACCTTCGTTGTATTCTTGAAGATCTTCAAGTTTCTCAGTTTGCTATTACACAGTTATACATTGATAATCAGAGTGTAATCAAGATGTCCAAGAATCCAGTGTTTCATGCCAAAACAAAACATATGGATGTCAAATACCATTATCTGTGAATGCTGGTGGCAAAGAAAACTCTTGATCCAATATATTGCCCAACTTTCGATCAGACAACTGATATCTTCACAAAACCCCTTGACAGAATCAAATTTGAAAAATTCAAAAAAATGCTTGGTATGTGTCCAAAGACCTGAATTTGGATCATAGGGGGGTTTGTTAGGACTTGTTCCAAAGTCTTAACATTAGGTTAGATTTTTTGTAGAAAATAAATTACTATTGTAAATGGGGCATGCATCTTTTATAAAGACACCCCCATGAAATAAATAAACTTAGTTTAATTATTAGGTAGTTTTAATGTTTATATTTATTAATTATATTTACTTTACGGGTTATTTTCTCGTATTTAGTTGGTTATAGGATTAGTTGTTTTTACTGGTCATTGGTAAAAACTATATAAATCCATGTTTGCATTGTGAAAGGGTTAATGGAGTAAAGGCACCCTTATGTACTTGATTTTTTTTTTAAATTAATAAAATACTTGTGCATTCGCACTAAGCGGGGACAAGGTTCAACCTATTTTGATCCTGGAGTTATCATTCACCATATTATAGGCATAACTCTTGTGTTGGTGTAGTTGGTCACTAAGTGTTGAACCTACTTCATGTGGTTTCCTATACCTTATTTGGATTTATGCATGATAGTTATGCCTTGAGACCACTTTGTATCTTTAGGCTCATGCCTGGTCATCCTTACACCCATGTCAATTCCAATTTTCCTTAGGCTAGATTTTTGTACAGGTAAAGGTACTCCTTGATCATATGTGGTCCTCAATAATGTCCACACATTACATGCATCAAATAGTCATGATGATAGTGCTTAGTCAACCCACACTTGTAGTAAGATCACGGTGGGAATCTTCATCCACTGCATTCTCCACCTCACCCTTTGACACCTTTTTAATTCCCATAGCTATCATTTTATTGGCCATAACCCTCATTCCCTTGATTTGCCTACCCTTTAGTGATTTTAATTTCTTATCATGTACTTCTCTCCATATTTTGGCACATTTCATTAGTCAGTTGGTAGTTAGCTATGTTGTGAGTGTAGGCATCACACAACTTTCAGTAGATGGTTGTGCTAACTTGACTAGTAATTTGTAACAAGGGGAAGTTAAGAAAATCATACACCTCATGATAGACTTCATAGCTTAGAAAAATGTGTGTACATTCCTCTAATAATAGTTATTTATATTATGGCCCTTCATCTCACTCTTGCACCACAACCCACTTCAAGCATCTTATGATCAAATAGTGGTCAAATTCTATATTTGGGAGGCCATACATTCAATTTGTGCCTCCACGAATGGGCTAATGCCTATATTTGTGCTCCTAACTAATTTGACCCTAAGCATGGCTTTGATTACTTCTCAAGGATCTATGAATATTTTCATGGATAGTGCCCTTCTGAAAAACACTATTAGTCCTCCCATGAATCATTATGCATGTTTGGAGGGGTGAATGTCATAAGGGAGATTGGAGTGGAGGGTATTGAGTTTAGAGTCATATAAGCACATGTTCTTTGAAAATCCCTAGTTGATCTCTTTGAGTGCAGTGATGCTCTACTATTTAAACTTAGGTATATTGAACTCCTTTAGAAAGGTTCCCTTCAGGGTGTCATAATTAACCATGGCCTGGTTAGGATCAAACTTCCTATACTAAGTATGGGTATGATCAAGTAAGGTTGTCACAAATTTAGTTGCCTTGCACTCAAATTGAGTTATTCTTAGAGAATACCATTATAACTCACACTTGAGTACATGATCTATGGTGTTTTCTATACCTTGGTACTCTAATAAGCACATGGCCATCTCATAATAAATTTAGGGCTAGGCAATAACTAATGCCTAAGGAACTTGTCCTCCTAGTTCTTATCTTGGTTTTGGTTATCCAAGGCCTCTAGCCATGAGGCCATATTTTGATCTAGTGGTTACTATTGGTGCTATAGAAGATGATGGTGTCATACTACCAAATAATGGTGTAGGGCCAATTCTTATGGGCTATTACCTAGGTTACAACACTAACATTGGTTGAACTAGGGTGTTTGCACTTAGTTCTATCTATTCAAGATGGTGCTTAAAGGTTTATAGGTAACTTCACTTACCTCTTCATATGGAATGACTTGTTTAATCATAAATTTCTAGTCTAAATTTGTAAAGTGATCAAATTCTACATCGACAAAAAAGTTAGTTGTCTATCTTCTATTTTCCTTTGGAGAATTTAGTGGATGAGATAATTTCATAGGTTTAAAGGGGGTAGGTGAATTTTGTGCATCTCCAATGGTCAAGTTCTAAAGGTACCCTAAGAATTCACATATCAACTATGGATATTATTCTAAGGCTTTAAGGGCTTCTTCCTCTGAGCACAACTACCATTTAATAGATCTTTCCCCATACCCTTCCCATTAACTATGGGTCCTCTCAGCACTTCTAGGTTTCATATTATCTATCAGTCTATGCCTCCTTTTGTTATAAGCCTATCTTCTAAGATCTTAGTTGTGAATTTTCTCATCTCCTTCCATTTCACCTCACCTACATGTCCCTTCTAACCTGTTACATTGTTTACACACAAGAGGACTTTATCCTTCCATATTCACTATTTCAAAGCTATAATTTACCATTAGATTCTTGAGTTCAGTGCTAAGTTATTTCAAAAATTCACCTTTGGGCTCATGAAATAATTGGTACTCTACTTATTCAAGGTAGGATTACATTGAGATTATGAACTCAATCATATAGTTATTCAGTACCCCTTGCCCCAGTGGCTCTAGTATAGGTGGCATCTAGGTTCTCAAACCTCTTTAGGCACTTTGTTGTCCACTTGTAGTATTATCCATAGCTTCAACTTATATGGGTCACATAAGCAACTAACCAATGATACACTTTCACTAGTAGTTCAAAAAATAAAACCTCATATAATGTATCATACAAGTGGTTCTAGACCCACTTCCTTGGGTTTTACCATCTACAAGTTAGATGCTTCAATGCAAATCTATCTTTCACTTGTTTCATCTAGTGCTCAATGTTCTCAAGGGAGAGATATATCATTGTCTTGGTGCACCATTGCAATAATAAAATTCAACAAGTCCCAACAATAGAACAAAAATATTATATGAAATTCGGTCTAATTAGTCATAGGTATAATCATGTTCTTACTTAGCTATCTAGGTCAATTTTAGGCTTGTTTCGATAGGGTACATGCCCTAACTAGTCCTCTAACACTCAAAATTTAGCACTTGGTTGTAATGGAATTAATATACATAAGGTGCAAGCCTTATGTTCTCACTCAAAGTGAAATAGAGAAGGGACCAGGGTCTATGTTAGGCTAGTTATGTCATGGTACAACTCTATTCTTCAAGGGCTTTAGTTATTGCAATGATGGTTGTGAATTCATAGGTGAAAACCTTAGGTTTCATAGGCTCAATGACATTCAAGAACTTGAGGGTAAATTGGGTGTTGGGTTAAGGGACTTCGGCATAGTCTTGTGATTAGGTGTGGGTATCATTCAAGGTGTAGGGTCTAAACCAACCTTAGAGATTTCCTGTCATGGGTGCAAGAATCATTACAAGTTATAGGCCCACCATGAATGAGCCAAGTTAGAAACTTACGATATATCAATATACATTAAAAAAAATAAAGTATGTAATCAATAATCATTCAAAGACTTAAATCATTTAGTCTATTAACCAGTTGTACAAAGCATTCTTCATTAATTATATTAAATAATATGCATAGTCTATATAATTGAGTAAAGGTTTAACATAAACTGATAAGGTCCAATATCACAAGTGAGCTTAGGCATTACGAAGGGGAGCATCAAAATTCATCTCAACTCAAATCCTATCATTAAAATGTACTATCCATCATTATTTATCTAAAGCTTTGCTACTTAATTCATCCCTCTCTTCAAGTAAACTTGTCTTCTTTTTACAGGCTTCAGAGTGTCCTAAGATTATGAGGAATGGATCATGTCAATCACTAATATGGCATTGGAGGTACACATACCACCACCTCCACTACACTTTGTCTTTAATGTCTCATCACTATTTCATGTATTTCTTAATGTTTATTGATTTAAAAGGAGCCACTTATCTTTAATGGCCCATCACTATTCCATGTGCCTACTTACAAATGTTAATTAGAATTGTTAGCCACCAATTAGGTGGTGCCACTAGAAGACAAAAAAACAATCACCCTTCATTATTGCCTCATGCCTAAGTGTTTGCTGAGTTGGTGTGGATCCACTACTTAGCATGAAATTAGGCCCAACACCCACCATATCCACCCAAGAGGATAATCTCTCACCTTATATTTATTTTCACTCTTCATCTCATTTATTTTGATTGCAACATGGTTCAGATTACTCAAAGTGATGATTTAGATGGATAAAACCCATTTTATAATTCTCATGATAATACCCTATATAAAGTTTCTTAATATACCATTAGAGTAATAAATGCTAACACAAAAAATAATCCCACATGGAATCATCCTATAGGAAACATTCACATCCCTAACATTGGGATAGTTCTTCCTTTCAACACTAATAATCAAACTCATCAACCTCCCCCACTACTAGAAACCAAAATACACCTATTTATACCACTCAAATTCTTGCTCACAAAATTTTATTCCTCTTCTTCTTAGAGATGCCAATGGGAATATCATTCCTTAACCTCTTATGCATAAAAAGATGCTTAAAAATATTCAAAATAAAAAATTAACTCCCTATCATATCCATTGATATTGGAAATATATCTCCAACCATTAAATATGATGTAATTAAAGATCCTACTACTTTATTTAAATCATTTGGCAATATATATAAGGAATGGGTTCAAACCAATTCTTTTTATACTACCAAAATTTTACTTAAAACATTCACATGATATGTTTTATAATGGTATAATCAACTCCCTCAACATTTTATATCACAATTAGAGGTTTTGATTAATACATAAGTAAAATAATTTCAACAACATGATCTCCCAAAAAATTGTCTTAGTCATTTTATCAATGCTAGGCAATTACCCTTAAGATCAACCCATTCTTTTATCAAAATGTGGAAATCATTATGTCATAAAGTAGATCACATGACTAATGATAACCTTTTTAAATTATTTATCACATTTTTAACACTTTTTCTTCAATATAAGGCTCATATTTTTCCTCCACAAACTCTAAATGAATCATTTGGTCAAGCTAAAAGACAAGACTTATGAAAAAATTTAATCCAACCCATAGCTCAATCAAGGAATCTTCATAAACTCAAGTAATTCAATTACATGTACTAATCCTCAAACAAAAATAGGAGTTGTCAAAATAAATAATCAAATTACTTCCTAATCACCATTACTGATACCACAAATGAAGTAATTATTATCTCTATCTTAACCCTTCACCTATAATAATAGAACCCCCCCATCATGGTATGATCTTAATAGATTCTATTGGTTCCATTCCAATATTAATGATTCTCATTAAAAATGTCACGATTTTATCAAATCTATAGTTTCCTTGATGTAAGAGGATATATTTGACCATGATGCTATGATCAAATTACGTTGTCATGATTATCTTAAAACTTGTCAAAAGAAGCAGGTTAATAAATACTACACTCAAAACCTCAAAAATCCTCTTCTACTTATAATACAAAACATTTGAATGATAATATTTATATAATTTATGCTGATTGTGATCAATATTACACCAATTTTTAGTATGTGAACACAACTAAATTCAACTATAGATGAAAACCTACTCCCAAGGATCCTATCACTAAACCTAAGAAATATTCTATTGATTAGAAATTTCTTAAATATACCATAACTACTATACCCACATCTCCCAAACCATATAATGAATAGCCATAATCCAAACCTCGTTCTCCTATACCTACAAAAATTGTCATATCTCACAAACCTCATGTTGGTTCTTCATCCTCTAAGTCACATTAGAATTTCTTAGAATAACTAAACTCAATGCCTTGAAACCCCAACTTATGTAATTAGTTTAAAATTATCCTTATCATCTTAAATTACCTATGCAATAATTAAAAAAATTAAATAACCATAATCTAGCCATTCATAAATCCCTTCTAATGATCCCCCACTTACATAAGTTCATACAATAGAAATAATCTCCTCATTCATAAAACCCTCCATAGAGTTTCTCACAAAAGATATGATTAATTTCAAGATTCTCTTTTGAGTAGATGATTTCCCTCTCTTTATCAAAATTAGGATCAACAATAACCTAATTTGAAATGTTCTAGTAGATAAATGCTTACAAATTAAAGTCACATCTCTTTAATTAATTCAAGAAATTATATACAATAAATAAAATCTCAAATAAACATGACTCATGTGTATAGGATTCAAAAAACCAATAAAAAACCACTTGGTTACATTTGGATCCCACTTACCATTGGACCTATTATAATTCACACTAAGATTATGGTTTTTTTTATGCTCCTTTATCTTACAACATGCTCCTTGGTCACCATGGACACATTATTTGCATATCATTGCTTCTTTAGGTAGTTAATGTATCAAATTCATACATAATGGAAAATGATATAAACATGAAACTAATAATAATCCATGGAATATTCAACTACCAAATCCTAAATCTCAATATTGCATTCTGACTATTTTTCATATCAACTATCCACATCTCCCTGAGTTTGTTAACATACATTTTGATTTACATGTCACTCTTTTTTATTTAAATGATGATGAACTAAATTAAATATAAAATACCTATAATACCTCTTGATTACCTACTTATATATCAAAATAGCTCCTCATTATTTAATCCCATGTGATCATACCATTCTATTAATTGATGATACTACTATACTCCCCCTCCATGTAATGCATATGAAGCCTCTTACATAGAGGATTATTTAACTTGTAATAAATATGGAGTAGCAAAAATTATTTCTAGATCCTTTAATTATGTCTCCTCACAAATTTAACAACATATGTGTTTCCACAACTAATCCTCATATAAAAACTGATATGTACACTATCTCTCACATGTATGATGATAATTATATCATGGACCAAGATCAGTAATGAGATTTAGATGTACAACATTATCAAAATACATGCCTTCAATTATGATATCCATGCCATTTATATCTCATTTGATACTAAATCAGAGCTTAAAGGCTATGTAACCTCTATTAATCCACCATTATTAAACACTCTATGGGTAATTAAAAACATCCTGGCTATTACATCTTTTAAACCTTCTATACAACTTAATTCTATACAACCCATTTTACCAACAATAAAAATTATTTCCCCTTCTTAAAATTTTACTAATCAATCTAAACTATCACCATCAAAACCTATACAAGTAATCTTGACTAAGATAACTCTTCCTAAAATCCCATCTATTGAAAAAACTAGTACAATTAATGCAAATCTTATTAATTTAGCTCAACTTTATCTCACCAATAATAGATATTTATTTGATACTTTACCTAAAATTAACTTAGATTCCAAATCAACTAATGTGAGAGAATACATTTTAAATATGATAGCAAAGGCAATCAAATTATTGATCTTAATATAGGTATCAAATATTATGGACTTTACCCATGCTTCCTAGTGACAAATCTATTCTTGAATTTTTCCATGATAGAGAACCTCAACTTCCATGCCAACATCATAAGCTTAACAACTATTAGTAAAATGTTCTTTATTTAAATAATATCATTTCTAGTGTGGAACCAAAAACACATCTTATTTCCTCCCTCCATCCCACTCCATATCATTTCAAAGATGGAAATGTTATGCTTATCAAAAAAAATACAAAAATTAAATATGGTACACCTACATGTCCTCAACCTATTACCATATTTAAATATCTCACTCCCCAAGAACATGATAATTTTAGTCTTTTTTTTACAAGTATTTTTAAAATTCCTCTTGCTCATATGAATACATGCTTGGAATTGATCTTAGCATCATTGCGCATATTATTATCATCTACATAGATTCTAAAATTGTACAAAAAAATTAACAAAAATTTCCTCTTGATATTTATACATTGTGTCATAAATAAATTATCAAACTTTTGGATGATAAATTCATTAAACATATAGACTACTCAGGATGGGTCTAGAAATTATCTTTATTCATAAAAATGTAACCATGGTTATTCATATATACATCAACTTTCACACCCTAAATTTAGCTTATCTAAAAGATAATTTCCCGTTACCATCAATTGATGCCATTGTTGATTATCTTGTTAGCTATGAAATGTTATCACTCATGGATAGTATATATGGATATAACTTTTAGACACCTAAAATTGGCCACCAATGGATTTATACCAGACTTTAAACTGATTCTTACCAACCTTTGTAAATTAAGCCTAAGAATAACTAAACATCCTAGATTTTATTTTACAACACTCATCAAGGCTCAAAATACTATGGAGACATCCCTAATTGGGGTATCTTATTGTTAACTAAAACCTCTCACAAATTCATCTCAAATTATTCCACAGCATTACAACATGCAATTTGGCCTATAAACCTATTAAATGGGGAAAATAAACACATGCAATTAGTTCAAATATTAAAAATTATAAAATTCCCAAATATAATTAATTAAAATAATAAACCTAATTAAATTCCTAGTTGAATTATCCATGAGGAATTAAAGAATTATCAAAAAAAATCCAAAAATCAAGAATATCCTAGGAATTCATAATTACCTTTTTGTGAGTGGTCAAAAATCCTAAAATATCTCAACATGCCTATTTATTGATAATCACAACCCTTTGACACATTTTACCTCTAATGGGGTTAATTAACTCACTAAGGTTAGGTTTGAACCCATTCCAAGCTTTACCTATACCTTCACTCACCTTGAGTTGGGGTTAGTTTCTAAACATATAAATATAAGCATTTTCCTCTCATTTAAGGGAGATTGAGCATAGTAATATTATAATATAGGATTTGGTACAGGATTTAAATTTATAGTGTTATAATGCCAGAATCACAAGACAAGCCATCAAGCTACATCAAGCAAGTATAAGACAATAATGGTGTCAAGGAGAGGAGGAGGAACACAACTACATTTGCTAAAGATTTTTTGAGCACAAGTTGAGTAATCCAAATGAACACATCATTTGGAGAATTCAAGGAAGGTAAGGAATTTGTAATTTATTTGCATTTTAGTTGAGATTTATCGTTTTTTTTGTTCACTAAGCTCCCCTTATGATCTAGGCAAGTAAGTGTTATGCATGTTAGTGTGTTTTTATTCAAGTTTTCCTACATGTTCTAACACATGATCTAACCACCCTTCTTGGATTCATTGATCACAAATGGCATGCCAGGTAGGGGAACTAAGCACCCCACATAGAAAGGAGATGAAGATACAAGTCATAAATCATCAAATGGGGGATTTAATATCTTCAAAATTATAGTTTTATATTTATTTTTACTATATTTTTAATATTTTAATTAACTTGGATCTACACTGAGAACAACATTGGTCAAGCATAATCATCATTGGTTCTGCCAAACCATAATCAGTTATGCCTAACTGAGATTGGTTCTAAGTGACTATCATTAGTTAGATTATATGGGTAAAATGGATTAAAAAACTTTGATTTTGAATCTTTTATCAATCATAACTATCATTTCTTGGTTTCATTAACATTTAAACTCTCTACCTAATCATTATGTTACAATTTTTTAAGAAGTTTTTAGATAACCATTGACTAAATAACATTTTTTTATATCATTTTGGTTTTGCCTCTATATTCATAGGTGATTGACATTAATCTTAATCGATTGGTATCAATTCTATACAATTGTGATTAGTTCTCTATGAGATAAACTGGCATCAGTCACCTTATAACCAACATCGGTCAATTTTGACTGACGTTGGTCTCTATGTTTTTAAAATAAAAAACCAAGAGCCATGTTTTGAAATTTTATTCTCTCACCATTGAAATTACTAAGAAAAAAGAGACTATCTAACCCTTGTAGGTCTAAGGCATGATTTGAGCATGAATTTGCAAGTTTAGATGGTTTTTAGCATTTTATTTTGGATGTTTAAAAAGAATTAGCTAAGTCATTCACACTTAATTTTGGTGATAAAATAAATTTGGATAAGTCTTGAACATTTGATCTTTGGTGCATAAAAGGATTTAAGATTTCTATTATTTTTAACACTTCATTTTTGGGGCTTAAAATGAATGCTTAAGTCTTGAAGGCTTGATTTTGGTGTTTAAAATCAAATTAGGTTAAATCTTGAATATTTGGGTTTTAGTGCTTAAAATTAACATAGGCATTTTTTCTTAAGTTGTATTTTGCAATTTATTTTTTAGATTTTTCACTTAAGCCAAGGGGACAAGTAAATAACTTAATCAAAAACTTCAAATTTGTGCATGAATTGACATTCATCTATATTTTGAATTCATTAAAAAAGTTCATTTCAACTTTTTTGTTTATTTTCTCAAATTGAAGAGCACATGTATGCCCTCCTCCATCCCCTATAGGGAACATGGGTGACCAAAATCACCTTTTCATTGTATTTTTTCCAAGTCCAATGCATGAAAATATATTTATCTAGGCTATTGCCAAAACCCACATGGTTTGGGTAATCTAAAAGTAACCCTTAAGTCTTTCCACTTAGTCATTTATTTTCATGAAATTTTTCTTGTGAAGGGGAGGTCATTACCTATTTATGAGTTCTTTAGGGAAGCATTGACTCAGGGCTTCATCTCATGAAAGTGTTTCAACCCTACTCTATGGTAGGGTACACAAATTAGGGTACACATACTACAAGAGCTAGGGGGTTGAGAAGCTAACCTCTCTTTTCATAATGAAGACCTGACTCAAGTCTGGTCAACCTAGGGATTCCACTAAGCACTACATAGATGGAATCACTATGTAAAAGAATAAACCCTTACATAGTAAGTTGATTGGTCTAAAATCAATTGATGTGATGCTTTTCTTGTGTTATCCACACTTGAGATCAATTTAGATGGTTATAAATTGTAAGTTTTAGTTAACTCAACATGCCATACCTTGTTAGGATCTAGGACGATATATTTAGTTGTGTTTTGTCTTTTTCATTTTTTTTTTTTTTTGTTTTGAGTCTAAATTTATTTTTACCCACATCAAAAATGAGTCTTGTGTCCACACTACTCCTTTATTTGAGGAAATGTTATGATATCTATTTGACACTGTGCCTTTTTTACCTTAAAATTTGTGTCAAAAACATTGTGTGTGTCACTTGATTGAGATGGGTAATGTCACACTACCCAAATAAATTAAATTTTGAGCCTTAAAAGTCTTTAAAACAAAACATTATGTATACATTTTGAGAGAGGCAATGTTGTTACATTGCTCAAATTATTTCAATAGACTTATCTTGTCTTGTGTTAAAGTTTCACATTTGAAACCAAACCATGTGTCTTGTGGGATGATTATTTTAGTGTCATTATACTATTAAAATTTGCCTATCTTGTTGGTTAATAAAGCTTAAGTTTTTTTAAGTTGAGTTTTTAATTAACTTTAACAAGTTTAGATTCAAACATTGATTGATTTCTATTTAGGCCTCATCTAATAGGAGATGATACACAAATATTTCTATTTTGGGTTGCATAACTGAGGCTATTTTTTGACCCAAAATTTGAAAAATATATTGTTTATGCCTTTATTTGAGTGAATCAGTCTATCTCCAAGTGCCTTTTGTTTAGTGCCTCATACCAATTTGGTCATATTCATGTCTAGAATTAATTACCTTGTTTATACCAAAGTATTCAAAGTTTATTAGATTAAAATCATCCCTTTGTTTTAAGTCTAGATTTTGATTCCAAATTTGGCCAAGAGTCCTAGCACATGCCTTATTTTATCCTTGATTTTAATGTTGTGTTTGGCCAAAAGACCTAGAAACTTTCACCTTTCTTATTTTAGACCTATTTAGAACATCTTTAAACCTAGAGTTTGGCATCTTGTTTTTAGTTCATTTTACTTGACCTTATTTGTGTGAGACACTTAATGTTAGACATTTGATGTTGTATTTTTTTTACCAAGTCTTTTCATAGATCATTTGGAGATACAACTCCATTCTTTTGGCTTAGTTAGATAAAGTTTGAGCCTTTTATCTTTTTAGACATAGCTTTTTAGATTTTGTATAACTCTAAGCCCTCTTGTCATGAAATATTTGCCATTTATTTGACCATGTCTCATTACACACATAGTGGATTCATGTATAATATATAATATGGAAATGTTGTCACAAAAGAGGAATTTGTTTAGGACATTTATGAAGATGTTGTTTGGGAGATAAATTTTTATCCACCTTACAATGCTCAATCAAGGGAATAGAGTCAAGATCATTTGGGCTTTTATTTAGTTATCACTCCTCTATAATAAGAGTAAGAATAAGAATATATGGCCCAATATTTGGATAGCATAATTTCTATTGGAAAAAAAATGCAATAATAACCTTATTATGTTATAATGTCATCAGCCTATGATCCTTATCTAGTTGATCATCACTTTCTAATGAATAAGGATGAGGTCTTAAATAGAGCCATATATGTAGGGGATAATTTTTTGGTAGACTTTCCTCATGAAAATTTTCCAAGTCTAGTAAGAGGACCTTACAGCATGTCTTACAATCAAAATAATGAGCATGTTTCTTCTAATAACCCTCATGTTATTGTGTTGATCCATATCAAGATCCTCATATGCTTGTCACATAACGGGTTCTCATGGAGGACCACTTCATTCAAATCTAGACATCATACCAAACATATCAAAACCTAATACATAACTTTAATAATATGACCATGTCAAATGCATCTCTTATTAAGTTAGTTATTTTAATAGGAGTCTTATTTGAGTTGATAGCCCAAGAAAATTAGGTTTTAAACCTAGTTTCACAAAAGTACCTCAGGAGAAAACATGTTTAGTACCCCAAATATCAAGGAAGTGTCTTCTACTTCTATGCAAAATAGTGAGCCAAACATAGTGGACAACATGCAAGCAATGTCCAATTTAAACCAAAGTGGTATTAATGCACAAACACATAGTCAACAATAAAATGTGCATTTAAATAACATTGTGAGTGGTCTAAAAAATTAGGTGGTAGGAGTTTTTACCTCCCAACCATAATATACTATCACTATTCCTCAAATAATTAATTTTTTAAACACTTAACATCAAGGATTAAGTAGTCAACCAATGACTAGTGCCATACTACAATAAAATGTGATGAACATAGTTCTAACCCAATAGGTGATGAGTAACATTCCACAATAATACGTACCATATAATGTACCCATGCATTATAAGTAAAATATATTACCACCTCAATAGGGGTAACCAATGTTCCACCTCATCAGGTAGTGATGAATATACCTAATCAGTCATAGACTAACATGCCGATCCAAAACTAAATGATGCTTAGCTAATAGTGTACTAGAATTGGTTAGTAAAAAATGTTTAATCTCCAACATGCATCTAAATCCCAATAGGGATTCATGAAACTAAGAGGTTCCAATGTTCCATAAGTACCTATTAGGTAACAATTTCCTTTCATGCTAAACATACCATAAGTTTAGTAATAGGGCCTTGGTTTTCAAGTTCCCCTTAATCAAAAAGATATGACTAGTTGGAATCATATTCCTATTCAACTTGAATAGGAATAATACAACCATATCCCTCCATCCCAACCACAATATTCCTAAAACTAAGCCTCCATACCCGATTCCAACCAGAATATCACACCATAGTACATGCAATTTCAACAATCACATACTAATCCATGTATGCATATTCCTGGTCCATTCCCTATCTAATCCAAATTTCCCCAACACATGCCTCTATTATATCTCAATTAACTTAATCCATTTATGATCACCTAGCCTTTACCTCAATCCAATGATCCCATTGGTTTCCTCACATAAAAGCTACAATAAATGAATGATACAATTTCCATCATTTAAGCAAGGAAATATACTAAGAATTTTAAGATTGATGATGTGTGTTCTTACCCCTTCAACATAGAGTACCTATAAATACCATTTCCTCTAGGGTGTAAACCACCAAAGTTTGACAAATATAAAGGAAGATGTGACCCCAAGGCCCATTTGATGGAATTGTTTGTTGTGTGATAAATAGTGGCCTATAGTGACATATAAATATTACTATTACTTCCATGAATCCTATAAGGGAAAGTGTTATAATGGTTTCTAAAATTACCCAAGAATTATATATTTGATTTTGATGATATTTTGAACAAGTTCATGTAACACTTTTATTACAATCTCAAGCATGAGATTTAATTGGTATATTTGATGTAATAAAAGTAAAAGGATAATTAAATAATCATAATTTATCTATATTAATGGAGAGCCATTACAATCTGATTCACCCACAGTCTACTATACAAGTAACTAGCTGTTGTGTTTACCAAAAACATACATAGCAAGATATCTTACAATTTGGATTTTTAGTGTGCACATATTTTTAATGAAATCATTAACAAGGGTTTTTTGATCAAAATATCCATTATAAATAAAGGTATCATTAAACTTTCATTGTCAAATCAAAGCCAAAACCAAAACTAGAATACTAGCCAAAATTAAAACCAAGTCCAAGTGTAACTATTGTAACTTGCCTAGGATAACAATTATGACAAAACCAAGTATTTAAATCTAAAAAATATTTTTTTAGGGAATAGATTAATATAGTTGTGACATGTATAAATGGTGCAAACAACATCTTCTTAGCAAATATCACATATGCAAATTACTCCTAACCAACAACCTCTTCAACAAATGCAACAAGTGAAATAGAATAGACCAGTGTAACAAATGTAACAACCTATACCCTTGAAAAACCCTCCTCCAAGGAGAACTATTCCAAATCATCACATTTTTATTAAACATGGAGAGCCTATTGAGTATGTGTTTCACAAACTAGCTATATTTATTTGATTAACTGGCTTATTTCAAAGCATTATCCTAAGGGCACTGATTATCCATATTGGTATAGGAAAATTTAATTATATGATTAAAATAAAGTTAATGGACATAACTTATGTCATTGTGTGAAAATTAAACGTGTCATTAAAAATATGTTGCAAAATAGAGAGATAACATTAGAAAATAGAGCTTCCACATCTAACCAAAATTTAGGACTTTATGAAAATCCTTTTCCTCAACATGAAAACCAATAAAAACATAAAAAAACTAAGACAATAACAAAAATAATATAAAAATCCAAGGTAGAACCAACCAAACCAATAAAATCAACAACAAACCCAATAATATCAATAAAATGGATAGAACCAATGCCAGAACAATGCCAATAACCAACATACCTAACATGCAATTACACATGAATACAACACAGTTGTAGGACATATTATAGGAGGTCACATTAACACCATTTCCATCAATCTAAGACCAACTACTAATTAGACAAGACCACTATTAATCCTTCCTGATCAACCAACCCATGCTAGTAATCCTTCTTTGACCTAGGACAGGTGAATAAAAAAGCATGGATTCCCAACTTTGGACCTTATACTAATAACTCTTCATTATCCCATGACCATACACAAGTTTACTAATAATCGAGACTTATCCTATCTAATCCCCCTCCATCATCATTTGTTATCAATAATAATCCTATATTTAATCTTGATTGTGAAATCACAACTCAGTAGTTAGGGATAAACATACTAAGCCCATAGCCATATACCTCTTCACCCATCATATAACAACCCATTTTGGCTAGGAATAATCCATTTACCATTGTAAAAGAAAATATGTTTGACATTGTGTAACAATTGAAAAAGACACCTAAAAAAATATCTATTTTTAGATTTGTTCCATACATCTACTATCCAAAATAACATCTTGATAGAATTTATTGGCCAATCCCAAGTTCCTAATGACATATCTCAAGATAATTTTCAATATTTGGATAGACATATAGATACATACCAACAATTAACCTTCAACCAAAGTGATATGTCATCCCTTGGCTCGTTTCATAACAATCCATTGTACATCGAAGTTTTCATAACATGGAACAAAGTGAAGTGTGTCCTCATAAATAATGGATAGGCCTAAATATTGTGTCTCTAAAGCTTATCAATATTTTTTGGTACATGAAAATAGATCTCCAAGTAGAAATAATCACCATTAAGGCCTATGACAATGAAGAATGAGAATCACAAAGCACCATCAGCTTGCCAATTATCATTGGGCCATTGACCAATAATACACTATGACATGTGTTCAACCTTAATTTTTCATATAATATGCTTTCAAGAAGACCTTAGATACATGAACTTTTTTCAATCCCATTGACATTGCACCAGTGTATCAAGTTCTCCCATTTAGGTATGGAGGTTACTTTTCTAGGAGATTTACATCCATAAAAGCATTATAAGCATTTAGAGGCTGAGTTTAAAAACTATAACTACCATTTTGGCATGAATATAGTTGCTAAGAAGGATAAGGAGAAGGAAATACTTGTTGATTCACCAGACGCTAAGTACATTGATCTTGATACTCTTGATTCACTTTCCCACATGCCACCTCCTAAAATGTCTAATCATTACACCATCTTGACTAATAGTCTAAGAGAATATTCGATCCATGATACATTTTATATTTCTAATCTTCCATAGAACCCAAAGTCCTTTGGAATAATAAAATCCAAACCACCTTATATGGAATGGAAAATAAAGGGCAAAGCCAAACTTCATAGTCTAACACCTACCACTTTCATACTGGCCTCTGGCCAAGAACATGAACCTCTTGTAGATGATGAATCATGGTTGTATAATGAAAAATTGGTTGATTATTAAAAAAATTCCAAATACCCCTTTCCTAATCAGATCATGGAGAATGAAGCCTATGAAGGAGGAGGCCTCAAGCCAAATCAACTAGGAACACTTGAGCTAATTTCTATAACTCAGTACAAAGGAGCCTATGGTATTAGATTTAAACCACCTAAGGGTAACCCCATATATCTTATTCAATTTCCATCACCAATGACTAGAGATAATTATTTTGATGGCAAAGAAGAGTTTGATCATATACAATTCAATGAATTAGACAATACTAATTTGTTTGACAATAATGGCATTTATACCCTTCAACTAGTTACTCTCTATAACCCACTTCCATTATATTTTCTCCAACTGATAAATTGGCACCAATAAGAATCAAACATGTTGGTTGATGATTTTTAGAATGATGAGGCCTTCTACAATTTTCTAGGCCTTAGGGATAATGTTTTGTTGAGAGACCAAAAATAAGGGTTCTCAATCAAACTAGATCCTGAAGCCTATTTTGGAGAATAGGTGAATATATTTAGCCAAAAACAATTAAATAAAACATTGAGGTCCCAAAATGATAACCTCTTGAGGCACTTTTAGACCAAGGAAATAGTAAAGATAAATACTAGTCTAGTGGTGAAAACCTATTTCAAATGCTATTAGATGGGGGTGTTCAACCTTCCTTAAACATAGACCAAGAGACCACCAATGATGAAGTTATCTACAGGTCTAAGTTTAGTCTTTAAGAAAAACAAGATTTTGATTAAATCATTCAAGAACTTCCAACTATATTTATTATATGGCTATTCATACCCTTAGGGGATTTTTATTCATCATGCCTAGGATAAATTTAAGAACCAATCCTAACAGAGGACTTTGACATTGCAAAATAGTTCAAATCTTTGCCCATTATTCTTGAAGATGGTTCAACCCTTCTAGTGGAGGATACTATAGAGGTAAACATCAGGATTCCAGATGACCCAAAATGGATCAAATTGGGCACATCCCTCACTGAGGAGGAACATGAAGTCTTTACAACCCTTTTAGGGATTTTGTTGATATATTTGCATGGGTCTACTCTGACATACTAGGTTTGGACCCTATCTTAGTTGTACACCACCTTGTGGTGCATCTTGATATCAAGCCTATAAAACAAAATTTATGTAAGATGTATCCTTACATTATTTTATTAGTAAATAAATAGTTGGAAAATATCTTGGAAGCAAGATGTATTAGGCCAATCGACTATTATGAATAGATTTCCACTATTATGTTAGTCAACAAAAAATCTAGAAGGAATCAAGACCTACACTAATTTTAGAGACATAAACAAGGCTACCCTAAGGAAAATTTTCGTCTACCAAACATTGATATGATTGTCAAATTCATAGTGGGTTATGAGATGCTTTCACTGATGGACATATTCTCAGGCTATAATCAGATCTAAATTATCCTAGAAGACCAACAAAAAACAACATTCATCACTCCATGGGGAACATTTTTGTTATTAGGTAATGCCATTTGTCTCAAAAATGTTGGGAAAACCTATGAAAGATCCATGATCATCATATTTCATGATATGATGCATGATATTATTGAAGACTACATTAATGACTTACTCAAAAAAATAAATACTAGGGTCTATCATCCAACATCACTAAGGAGGATATTTAAGAGACTGTATGAATACAAAGTTAGGATTAATCATAAGTGTGTTTTTTAAGTTGATTCAAGCAAATTTATTGGCTTCATTGTGTCTCATTAAGGCATTAAAGTAAACCTAACTAAGTTAATATCCATAACAAAGATGCCACCACCAACGAATTTGAAGCAGTTTCATAGTTTCTAGGGAAAAATATAATCCATTAGATGCTTCATCCCTCAGTTGGTAGAAAAGTGCGATCCATTTACAAATATGGTAAAGAAAGGGGTAAAATTCCATTGGGATGATGGATGTTATAAATATTATTAATAATTGAAGGATTATCTCATAAATCCACTTATTTATTGCCTCCTATGCCAAAAAAACCATTCCTTCTATATCTTCCAACCACAAACAAATCCTTAGGGGCACTTCTAGCTTAGCATAATGACAATGGAAAGGATAATGTCGTGTAATATCTAAGCCATACATCATTCACATATGAGCATAATTATAAGCCCATTGAAAAAGCTTTTTTATCTATGTTCTTCATAGCTCAAAAACTATAACAATTACATGTTGAACAATAAGACCATGGTCATTTCAAAAGTAGATCCACTCAAGTATCTACTATCTAAAATAAATTTACAAGTCCACATGGCCAAATGGATTATGCTTCTCAGTGAGTTTGATATAGAATATGTTAACCAAAAATCCATCAAGGGGTAAGTTTTTATAGATCATCTTACTAAAACACCCCTTACAAATATAGAGCTGCTAACATTCCAATTCATAGCTAAATCCATTATGACCATCATTGAAATACCTCTTGAGGATCAGCACTAGAACCTGTATTTTGATAAATCATTCATAAAACATGGATTAGGGGTAGTCCTCTTGTTTATTAATCCATAGGGGGATCTAATCCCTAAGTCATTTAGGATTAGCTTTCCTTGTACCAATAACATGGCCAAAAATGAATCGCTTATTGTAAGGCTTCGATAGGTATTACAATGGAACATACACCATATAAAGTTTTATGGTGATTATATGATAATCATCAATTAGGTTTCGACCATTTTAAAGTCAAGTATGACAAGATGGTTTCATAGAAGGCTATGGTCAACACTCTCAAGCAATAGATTGTCAATGTACAGTTTAAACATATACCAATGGATAGTAGTAAAACAACAGATGCCATTGAAATCATTGGATATTTATATCACAAAGTTCTATGATATTATTAGTCCCATATCTACTTGGTATTCATACCTTTACACTTACCTTCATGACCAAATTATGCCACTAGACTTATCCTATAAATAATCCAAAGCCTTTGTCTACCATGCCACATGTTATACCTTACTTAGACTAACCCTATATCGCTAAATTTTTATGGAACTCTTCTTCATTGTTTAAATTTGGTTTAATATACATTAACATTATGATAAATTCATGAAGGTGTATGTAGAGCCCACACTAGCAGGGCAGTCCTAGACAAAAATCTCTTATGTACTAGATACTATTGGCCAATGATGGATACAAATGTAACTGCATATGTGAAAAGATGTGATAAGTGTCAATGACATGCTAATATGATTCATGCCCCAACCAAGCCTTTGAAACCAATGATTAAACCATGTCCATTTTCTACATGGGGCCTTAATCTCATTGGGAATATAAACCCTACCTCATCTGATGACCATAAACATATCCTTACTGTTACAAAATACTTCATTAAGTGTGTTGAAGATATACCCCTCACTTACGTGATTAGAAAGGAAATTTCCAAATTCATCTTTAACCATCTCATCTACCACTATGGTATCCCTTCTAACACTATATTTGATAATGGAGGATCATTCAAAAATAAGAATGTCGAATTGTTATGTGTTGAGTACAAAATTAAACAACATTCTTCCATGACATATTGCCCACAAGGTAATGGCTAGGTAGAATCATATAACAAAACCATTTTCAACATCTTTAAAAATATTGTCAATGATGTTGGCCATACTTGGCATCCTCAAATATTCCATGCCCTTTGGGCATATCATAACAATCATTGTACTCTAATAGGAGCCACTCTATATTCACTTGTTTATAACACATAGGCTATTCTTCGCATTGAGGTCGAGTTACCTTTTTTGCACATCTCTCTAAAGAATGTCATGGAAAATGAAGACTATTGTGTATCTTTCCTATAAGAGTTAGACTTACTTGATGAGAAAATATTAGATGTAGTAAATAACCTTCAATCATATCAGAACTAACTTTGTAGCCACTATAATCAGTGCATGAAACATAAAGAATTTAATCTTGGTAATCTTATCCTTAAAGAAAACCAAAAGAATACCATGATTGAGAAGAAGCATAAAGGCAAGTTCATACCCAACTGGGTAGGTCCTTTCATCATTGTTGAAAACTATAACACTAAAGCATATAGGCTCACTACACCATTTGAGGACAAACTTGATGAGCCAATGAACATTATACACCTCAATCATTACTTTACTTGAGTGACCTAGCATATTATTTATGAAGACCATTTTAAGTTGTACAATATTATAAAATTTCTTCATTATACCATATGTATACACCCTAAATTAGTCAAGTAACCACACGTATCATGTATTTTCACAATCCTTTATAGGAAACTTTGACAAAGAATATGAGATTTGTTCACATTTAACCATGTCTTTCATTTTAGTCATCATGGTCTTGTTTCATGCTTGAATCACCATTTTTCCTATTCATAGTCATCTTGATCCTTTCAAATAGTCATTCCACCTTATCAAGGTTAGGTTTTCTATGCTCTTTTCGTCCCCCTAGTTCACTAGCTTGTAGGACTAGAGCACTAAAATTAGACTACAACACTAGTACCACTAGTGTCTACTTTCGATGATCCTATCCAAGGTCATTTTGATCTCCAATGGTTAGTTTCCTTTGCTTAATAATTCCCAGACCCTTTCTAAGCTTCATCCTTAATTTTTCTAATGTTGACCAAATGCAAATAAATCTCACAAATTCAAAATAAAGAGTCTCATATATAAAGGAATACACAAGGCATTTTATATCTATCACTTACTACTTTGGCACATCATATAATTAAACATTAATAAATAGTATATCTCAACATTCTACATCACACATAGACTTACATGTTTGATCAATGAAGGGCCTAGGTGAAAGTTCATTCTTACATCTACCATGTACGTTGATTATGGACACTCCCTAAGGGAGAACTACATTTTATTTGAAACCCTAGATCAAGGGTTAATATAGGTAGTGATCAAGACAATAGGGGTTCTAGATTGTGTGATTATATTTACCATAACTAATTTTTCCCCTTATGCTTTTGATCCATTTATTATTTACATGTGTGTAGATAAATATAGGGTTTTGAGATTGAAATGGATCTATAGTGATCTATTTTTAGTTTCATCCTCTAAAAATTCAAAGACAGGGTCACATAGACACAGAAAAGAAAACCCAGAAAGCTTAGGTCTCCTAGATAACATTAGAAAAAGTGGACTACAGTGTCGGTACACTAGTGTCCTACCTAAGTGATCCTATCCAATCATAAAATGAAAGCCAGATATTGATTTGTGATAGTGTCCCATCCCTGCACCATAATTCTCTATCTTAAATCATTTATTTTAGTCTATTTTTAGATAAGTTTATTTCTCTTCCTCATGTAAATTAGTTGATAAAAATCTATATTTTGCTATATAAAACTAGATTTTTCCCTTATTCTAGACCCTTTATTGTTTATGAACTAAACACTAGTTTCCCAAAAATAATAAAACATTTTTATGAACCTAACTTACTTCAAAAAAATCTAAAATCCTAAGTACCCTTAGTGTTTTTCCTTCAAAATTTGTGCAAAAAATAAATTTCAAATTTATGATTTTTGTATAAAATTTTGTGCATTAATTATATTCAAATATTGTTTTAGAATTTAAATTACTACTTTAATTTTCAAAAAAATTAAAACCCTAAATAAAAAACCTAGATTTCCAAACTAGGTCCTCAAACCCTAAGCCTCCCTCCCTTACAATTTTTAGAAAAATATTCTAGAATTTTTGTAAATTGTTTAAAGTGTCTAAAATATTTTCAAATTCTCAATATTAGTAGTTATTTGGTACAAAAATTAAATTTCAAATTTTTTATTTTTGTATAAATTTTTGTACAATTATCCTATTCAAAATCATTTTTAAAATTTAAATTATTTCCATAATTTTCAAAAATTCTAAAAACTTAACCAAAAAACCTAGATTTTCAAAGTAGCTCCTCCAACCCCAAGCCTTCCTTGCAATTTTTACAAAAATATTTTGAAATTTTTGTAAATTGTTTTGATTATCAAATCTATTTTCAAAATTTATATGTTATTAGTTATTTTTGCATTTATTTTCTTAATATTACTTTTACATATTCTCTTTGGTGAAAGAAATAAAATGACCACTAAGGCACTTCTTCCCTCTATCCCATAGATCAATTTTTTATTTTTTCTCATAATTATGACAATGAATGGACAAATTTCAAAAATTACACATTAGCTAAAAATGTGGAAAATGATTTCATTTATAATGAAGATAATTACTATTATTGTAATGAGGAATATGATGATACATGTGAAAGTGATAGTGGATAAAAAGTAGATTCATCTTGTTATCTCAAACCTATCTCTTTTATTCCTTAATCTAAAGAAAATAATTTTTAAAAATGGGAAAGGTACTTTTCACCTCATTCTACTATGTGCAATGAACAAAATGAACAAATTAGTCATGCACTTCCAAGAGAACCTCTTATTGATGATAATTTTCTTCCATGTGAACCTAATCTTCCTCTCTCTTTCACTACTTCTATGTTCAAAATACAATAATTTAATGCAATAAAAGAAAATTTCCAATGCATAGTTCAAATAATGAATCTCATCCTCTCAACTCTACTTTATCAAAATAATGTCTAATTGATAACTCTCTTACTCTTACTTCTCATGTTTTAAATGAGAATAATGCATACATTCTATCCATGGATAAAATAGATGCACATAATCTTCCACATTCACATGATAATATATTGCATATTAGAAAGGAATTAAATTCTTCTCTTGTACCTCTCCCTAGCAATGATAGAAGTGATAATGAGTATGATAGTGAACATGCAAATAAATATGAAAATGAGAGTGATTATGAACAATATTGCAATTCTAATAATGCAAGGAATAATGATGATTATTATGCACATAGTAAAGATTAAAATGCATCTCATGCCTCTAACTCTTCTCTCATTTCTCCTCTCAAACATAAATCACTACCAAATGATGTTTCTACTTATATGATTTATTCTATTTCAAATAATACACATGTTAATTCTAATATCACATCTTCTACTCAATTAGAATGTGATTCACTAAAATCGAAATATACCAATGAACCTCCCAAGCCACCCCTAATTAAAGTATAACCTAGTTCTCACTCTTCACCTAAAAAGAATGGTAGCCCACATCCATCTAGTAAGGTCTAAGTTACAATTACTCCCAAGATTCCATTGAGCACACCCCCTCTTTATGATCCAGTTGTTAAATTTAGCATTCCCATGGCTAAAATTAACAATAAAATTCAATGATTAAATTAACCACTTCAAGATACTAATGTACCATCCTAGGAGATTATCTCTTTGATGCATGTAGTTGGTGAATTATAACACCAATTACATCTCCTTACCTTGGAAAAAAATACTTATAAGTCTTGGATAGATGTTAATTATTTACATGGTAATCCCTTTCTAAAGACATTCATAAAACTTTCATTGCCTAAGCACTTTTAGATACCATCATTGCCTCACTTTGATGAAACTGGAGATGCATTTGTACAAATTCAAGCCTTTCATAAGGCTTTATCATATCATGGAAGTCTTTTGATTCTACTAAAGTTATTCCCAAAAACATTAGTGGTGGAGGCACAAAATTGGTTCTTTTATCTACTCCCCATTGGCTCCTTACATACATATGATGACTTAGAGTAGACATTTTTTAGATATTACATAGAAAACATGTTTCTTCATGTTACATATGAGAAAGTTGATGTATTTCATTAGAATACTTTAGAGCTATTTAGTGAGTATACCTTATGATTTAAGAATCACATGCTAAGATTGATATACAAACCAGTAAATTTAGAGATTCAACATATCTTTATTAAGGGGCTTTGCCAACCTCTCCTTGAGCATCTACTTTATCAAAAAAAGTCTTATTTCAAGAACTTATGATATATAATTATATATTTGGAAAATAAATTAGGATTGATTGAGGTAGATTGAGTCGATTGGATCACTCTAAATTTCGTAGCAGTACCTATAGCTCCTAACATCTAACATCTACCATGTCCTAAAAAAGATAGGAGACCAAAACCAAAAAATCAATGAGTTAAGAACAAAGAGCCAATTTTAAAAGCACAACCCATAGTATGTAATACAAAAAATAGTAGCAAGGTACCACTATAAATTGACTCAGATTAGGATAGCCCATGTGTCATATTATCAACACTATTAGATAGGAGGTTAATCACATTACCTTTTATTCATCTATGAGATACACATCTCCTATAAAAATAACCATGTTAACCTTTCTATAACTATCATCATATTTTTGGACACAAAGATAATGATTGCTATAGACTAAAAGATTGCATTAATAGATGTGTTGATAATGGCATCATAACATTTACATAGGGGAAATCAATATCTCCTCCATCATGGAACCTTAACCTCATTCTTCCATGACCGAGTCCTCCCAAGACATTCCTTTATAGGAATCATCGGTCACTCATTGTGAGAGTAATGCAAGTTCTAGGATAGAGCCTCATAGGAGATCTCCTATTCCACCTATTTAGAAGGTTTGGAAACTAGTCCAATGAGAACAACCAACATATAACACTATAGTATGAGGAGTACATACTGCAGTTCCATATACATATCCACCATAATCATAGGCATTGTAGCATAGTACCACTCAAGATAAATATTCACTATAGCTAGATTTTTTGGGTCCTATCTCACATAGAAATCCATGATAATTAATATTAAATGAACCCACATCATAAAGTAGTACTCCAGAGAGATATTTCACTTCGGATGGATTTTTAGGGACCTATTTCACATAGTAGCCCATTATGATTGAGATTAAATGATCCCCCATCATAGGTTATAGCTCCATTTCAATCTATTGCTCAATCATACACATCATAGTAGAGGTCATAGGGTATACGATTATAGATAGATGAACCTTCTTCATAACACATAGTTTTTATGACATGTCCAACAAAGTTACATTTTACAAAATCTCCATGTACAACTATAGTTAGTACACAGTAGATAGTATTAGATATAAATCATATTCCTACATATAATGAGTAGTATGGGTACTTGTTTAGTTGGCCATTAGAGTTTAGATAATGATACAACATAGAGTGATACAACACATATTCATACCAACATCAGTTCATAGCTTCACTTAACAGGGCAATGATGGAGCCAAAGGACCAACCTTTGTATTCTTAAGTCACTTTTAAGGAATTAAGTGTAGAATTCTCTTTTACATCCCTTCCTAATAAAAACTAACATTCCCAGTTACAAATAGCCATCCCTAGAAAAAATAAATTATTGAAATCTAGATCTTACCAAATCATATTTTTACCAACATTAAACTAACTCAATTTATCTAAATAATTTACCAATTACAAAACTAATAATTTTTTTCTTGCATATGATTACAAATCAAACCTACCATCACACTTATCAACATATCATGAAAAATAAAATCACATATCCCAAGTACCATTTTAACAAACATATATAACCTTCAACATCAATACCAAATCAACTATTTTTAAATCAATAAATTACAATACCAATCAATTCCATAATCTATAACATAATATGCCTAAGTCAATATCAACCTAGTATCCATATATATAATGAAGTCCTCAAAACATATAAATCATATCTAGATACAATCAATCATGAATGGGTATCATGCCATCACTCTCTGTCTCACTCTCTCCACCAATACTAGTCCCATAATCCACTCTCATACTTGATGACCCCACAGCTCCTCAAGCTCCTGAATGCCTCTTACAAGGACTATCTCTCTCTAGCAACCAACCATGTTCCTCAAAAAATTATAAATAATGCCTCTAAAGCTCTGTATAATAATACATAATCCATGATCTAGTAGAGGCATCCTATGCCTATCCGGCTCAGCCCTTAGCTCATCTCCCTCTCCTACTACTTTAACATATGCAACTATCACTATAACAACTCTATCAAACAAATGAATATAGACAATAGCTATAACTATCACTCCCTCTATCAAACCCTCCTCCATATCATCATTAGGTACATGTTGTGTAAGCTCTCAGAGTGTCAACTCAATGATGGTCTCCTCGAACCTCTCATGTCCACTTCTTACCCGAGCAGGTGATTGATCCTAAGCACCTCCCACTCCACCTGAATGTAAAAGTAAAACACTAAATTAGAAATACATTTTCAAAATAAGATAAAATAAGCATAAACTTATACATAATTCAAATATAATAATGCTTACCTCCCATCATCTAGATTGGATTAGGATCATCATACTTGGGGGCATTCCCTCCATCAATAGGATACAATAGAGCCCACTGATACCTATCCCACCATGTAGTATATGACTCTATACATATAACATCATCTACATCAATAATATCTATAGTCATATCTCATGCATCCAAATATAATGGTGCTAACTTATCCTCAGTAGGCCTCCTATGAGCTCCTACCCTCACTGGTGCCTATGCACTCCATACCACCACCCATGTTATTGGATGCACATCTTGTGGTACCCCAAAATATCTAGTCATATGATCATACTAAAATCACTTGTACACTCTAATCCAGTGGTCATGTAACCAAAAATTGACCCTCATATACTAAAACTTTACTCCATCTTTAGGCCACCCAGGGAATCCTCTATAGGGCCTCCATATGATATCCTAAGCCACCAATCTATCTAAAACAAATCTATAGTGATTTATCCCAAGAGACCAAATAGCCAATGCACTCATCCACTACTCTCCAAATGGTTATGGAGGTGTGCATCTCTCCCTTGATAATCCTATTGGCCATATAATTGATATGTGCTCATAAGCCCAACAATGTAATAAAGTAGCCACACTCACACCACCACTGAATGCCTCTTGAGTAAACTTGTAAAGATCCCTATTTAAATGGGCAAGCACAGTTCTACCCCATGAAAAGATAGTGCCATACACCTCTATACTATGCAAAATCCTATGCATCTTGTATATAATTGATACTCCACTACCATCCATAGTAATAAATGAAGCCAATAACATGGCTAGCCATTTCATAGACATAAAACACTTAATTCAACAATAACTGACAATAACAAATCACTATCACTACCTCTCTAATTTATGCCTAAGGACACACTAGAAAAATACAAGGATACATGATCAATAACATCAGCACCCATGTCATCCTATAAAGTCACATGTCACCCACTTATTAGAAAATGTAAAATATGGTACACATCCTCTAGAGTAATCATAATCTCTCTAATAGGAAGCTAGAAAGTATATATGTCTACATTTCACCTCTCACATAAGGTAGTAATCAAATACTTATCCCACTGCATAGTGCCTAGGTCATACACATGACCCAACTCTACACTATCCATCACATCTCTCTCATCATCTGACAAAGGTAACAATCTCAGTGTCTCCATCACCTAACCTCTATGAAACTCCCTCATTCATACCTCACCCTAAAAAAACACTATAAAATACCATATATGTTAGTCAACCATGCTAAGGAAAATATCCAAGCTACATAATAATAAGAAATAATTCAAAAACTTAAAAATCTAGCCCTAGTGGTTAATAATGTGATAGAAAGGACACTAGTACTAGACAATATCACTCAAAACTAGATAGGATCAATGACTCTTGGATAGGAGCATTGAAACTAATAAAAAATTTCCTAAGCTACTTAAAATAGCTTAAAAACATAAAAATTAGGCTTTCAAATAAGTAAAAATCAAGCATTAATGTTACTTACCAAGGTAACATCACCACCAACCTCCACCTAGACTCCTAACTAATCAAAATGGGTCATAGTAGGTGCTCATCTCCTTGGCACATCTCTCACTCTAGAGATCCAAATCTCAACCTAGTCAATGTGCAAATGAATCAAGAATCAATCCAATTTTCCTATATCAAACAACTTTTTCATACAAAGAAAAATACTATTTTGCCTATCACTTGAACCCCATAGCTTCATTTTGAAAACTATTTTATTTCAAATAATCATGACAATGATACCTTCTACATCATGCAAGCCTTAATTTCTTATTACATCATCTACCTAATATGACACACACATCTCTATACCTCTTTTATATCTAGACATAAAATTTGGTCCTAACCAATCAAAATATCATTCAACTTTCAAACAACTTAGCCTAATCAATCAAATAAACATTCAATCCACAATAGGCTAGCCTTGTTTCTACTTACATCACTAGTAATCACTTTTGGCTTAACCCCCTCTATCATAGATCTCATCCCTCTCCCCAAAAGTGGGGAATCATTCCTACTATTCATATTCCTGCACTTACCCAATATGCCTATCCTCTCCTATAGGTAGATACACCATGGTTCTTACACTTCCAATAGTTAGATTATTAGATTCAGCTCAGATTGGTTAAAATATATAGTGATTCAGACTACATGGGTCACTCAGCATGGTTTTTACACCTCCATTATTCAAATTATCATATTTAACTTAGATTGGTCAAAATATATAGTGATTCAGATTACATGGGTCACTCAACATTACTCAAGACATTCAAAGGGATACACCTTCAATTTAAAGATACACAGACTATTTAGATATAGTGGTTCAGATCATATGGATCCACAATGATTTTAGATTATGAGTACATGGACTATTTAGATATAATGGTTCATAATATATGGATTCATAATGACTTTGATATAGATTTAGACTAGATACAAGATTTGAGGGCATGTACATACTACACATCTCACACATACAAATTCATACAACATGACATAATTATAGGACTAGCTAATAAATTATAGGAATAGTATAGAGCACATTGTTATAATCTATAGTTTTACACATGGGACATGGCATGATATCTCATATCACATGTCGTTATATAGATTTCTAGATTATGCACATGCATCACTCACATACCAAATTTGGGGGCATGACATAGATGTTCATGTTCTTCATCATCTAAGATTATATAAATTGGAATGGTAAGACATGCCATTTTATTCTCACACATTTACTATTGTTTTAGATAACACCAAGTTGTACCTAGGTTTTCAATAGGTTGGAACACACAACTATCTACAGTGGTTGGTCCATTATATTACCCAAACCTAGACGATATGAGTTTATATAGGACAAAAAATAGACATTAGTTTTGGGCCTATGAGCATTTATCAGTTCTAGTTTAGATATTTAGAGTGGAGACATGATATATTTTTATCTTCATAACATAAAAATTCTATACACATTCTATATTATATGAGTTTATGTGGGATAGAGGGCAAACATTAGTTTTGGGCCTCTGAACATTTTTCGTTCTAGTCAGATTTAGCACAGGGCCAATCATTACCCTCCATCTCCATGTTATATATATTTCACTTCCAGGTGTAGTATAAGGGGCATCCATTTTAGGTATTATTTATTTTTCTAGGCACTATGTGACTCTCCATCCACTTCCCTAGCTAGGAAGTGATTTGGACGCTTTTGTAGCACATTCATCTCCATGTAGGTAAGTTTAGGTACACATTTTCTTTTCTTTCTTTTAATTTAGTACTTCTTTTCATTACATCACTAGATTAAAAGGGGGGAAAATGTATACACCCTAAATTGGTTAAGTAACCACACATATCATGTTTTTTCATAGTTCTTTCACAAGAGACTCTAACTAGAGAATATGAGCTTTGTTCACATTTAGCCATGTCTTTCATTTGAGTCATCTTGTCGTGTTTCATGCTTGAATCACCTTTCTTGCTATTCCTAGTCATCTTGAGCATTTCAAATAGTCATCACACCTCATCTAGGTCAATTTTTTATGCTCTTTACATCTCTCTAGGTCCTTAGATTATAGGATAGGAGCATTGGAATTGGACTATAATGCTGGTGGCACTCATATCTACTTTTGGCACTCTTATCCAAGGTCATTTTGAGCTCTGATATTTAGTTTCCTTCACTTAGTAAGTCCCAACCCATTTCTTATCTTTATCCTTAAGTTTTTAAATGTCAGCCAAATGCAAATAAATATCCCAGATTCAAAATAAAGAGTCTCCTATATAAAATATTACACAACACATTTTATATCTAGTACTACTACTTTAGCACATTACATAGTTAAAAATTAGTCAATAATATAGGTCAGCATTCTATATCACACATAGACTTGCATGCTTGATCAAGGAAGGGCCTAGGCAAAAGTTCATTCTTGTATCTACCATGCATGTTGATTATGCATGTTCCCTAAGGGAAAACTATATTTGATCTGAGACCCGAGCTTGAGGGTTAATGTAGGTAGTGATCAAGATAGTAGGAGTTCTAGATCATGTGATCATACTTCCCCTAACCTAGTTTTCCCCACTTATTATTTTGATGCATTTATTTTTTTCATGTGTATAGATAGATACAAGGTTTTGAGATTGAAATAGATATATAGTGAGATATGTTGACTTTCAACCTCTAAAACTTCATAGGCAAAGTCACATAGACACAATAAACAAAAACTAAAAATCTCAAGTCTCCTAGACAATAGGATCATAAGTGAACTACAACATCAGTGCCATTAGTATCTTACCTTGATGCTCCTATCCAATCATAAAACAAAAGCTAGATCTTGATTTTTGATAGTGTCCTAGCCCTACACCATAATTTATAGCTCCTGAATCATTCATTTTTATCTATTTTCAAATAAGTTTATTTCTCTTCCTCATGTAAATTATTTGATATAAATATATATTTTGTCATATGAAACTATATTTTCCCTTTTACTCTAAAACCTTTATATTTTAAGAACTAAACACTAGTTTCCCAAAAATAATAAGACACCATACCATTCTACCATTCTATCAATTTGTCATTCTACCATACCTTTTGTATTGATCAAGTTATTTTTTCCCTACCTTACCTATTTGACCTTGGTTTCATTCTTTGGTTCCACTTTTAACATGAAGATTTAGATTAGTTTTAGTAGTTATTTCAAGTATTCCAAACATAGGCCATATTTTTGGAGTAGTATGATAGTGGTTTCATAGTTGTTTCCTTTATTTCTTGTTCCATTCTAATACCAAGTATGCCTAATTATAACCACCTATGGGAAAATCAATGTCTCACCATCTTGATACTAATGATAACCACCTATGGGAAAATTAATATCATTGACTTATGCCATTATTTACTAGTTATAGCTACCTATGGTCAAATAAGGGGAAATAATTATTTACCATGCCTTGATGTACTACCTTGCCATTATTATGTCATTCTTTTCCATTTTTCCAACTTTGCTTTTTTTGTTTGAATTAGCTGCTACACTAGTCTGATTCCTTTGATGTAAGGTAGAACTATAGTGATTTGAGGTCCCATATTAGGACTATGTAGTTAATGCTTGATTTATGTTGAAGTCAACTCAATCACCCCTTAGCCATTCTCTCACCATATTTTGAGTAATTATAAGTTTGAATTCTCTCATCATTTTGCAAGATTTGACCATTTAGTGTCTCATCATTTTTGATCGAGTTGAGATGCTCTAAAAATTCTAAAAACATATGTAAAATAAATTTATAAAAACCAAAAATATTGACCACTTCTTTGCCTTAAGGATTCTAGGAACCCTCATTAAGTCACAAGAAACCACTTGTCATTTAGTTTCCCCATCCTTATTGGCCCTCTTGTCCCATGTGCTAGCTATTTTTCAAGATCATTCCCACATTATTCTATCACATTCATCATGTTTTCTTTTTCATAATTTTCTTCTATCCCATTTCTTGGGAGAACTAAAATTGGCCTAATGTTTTTTTTATATATTACATCCATGGAACTATGTAGGTAATCTCCACTTTCTTCATACATTTGGATCCAGCTTAGCCACCTCCTTCCTTTTCTTCTATTCCCCCATTTTGTTTGTTTGTTAAGTTATCTCCTAATTTATAGGGGAAATGTTATTCATCTTATTTGTGTTGTGTTGTTTATACTAACATTGTAACTAACCATTATTTTTTTGTTGTTTATCTTTGCTTTTATTTATTTTTCTTTCTTTCTTTTCTTAGTGTTTTGCTTATTTTTTATTGTCCTATTTTTTTACTTTCATGTTGTGCCTTGGTTCAATTTATGTACATTCATTGGGTGATTCCTTGTGCATTATTCTTGAATTAATACATATTCATACATCTAATTTTTCATGGTTTTTATCATTAGTGTATTATTTTCAATTGAATATTAGATCAGGAATCAGTCCTTATGCATATTTTGGCCAAATACTCATGGTATTTTATCATGATGCCTACCATCACACGCTACAAGAAAATCATCTTGAAGAGTCTATATGACAATGCAAAAATGATATATCTCCTTAACACCAAAAAAATTCCTAATCTAATCCAAATCATATCCCAAATAGAGCAAATAAAAAATGAAAGAATTTTGTTCTTTGTTAAGCTCAGGCATGCATCTCCCTACCAGCAAGTTGCCTAATTCATCTTTATCCTATATACCAATTTTACATAATCTTTTCCATCATAATGTTTACCACTATTAGGGTATAATGCTTATAACCAACTCTGGGAAAACCATTGTATACCATCCCATTTTCATTACCAATAATTATAACTACCTTTGGGTAAATCATTGCATTGCATTTCCATCAATTTTAGAGTTAATGATTATAAGCACCTTTGGGAAAATCATTCACTTTATTCCACCCAAATGGGGCCTATTTTTATCCTACCAATGATTATAACCACCTTTGGTAAAATAATTATTTTCTCTTTTACTGATTATAACCACCTTTGGATACATTAGTCTCTTATTACCCTAAGCCTTTTTTGATGATTATAACCACCTTTGGGTAAATCACCACCTTTTATCCCACTTGTGTTGATGATTATAACCTCCTATGGGAAAATTATCTTATTTTTCTACCATAACTGGGGTATCTCTATATGCAATTAATTATAACTACCCATGGGTAAATTAGTACTTTTTACCCCATCATTTTCATCTATTTGGTCCACTTATTGCCTTCTTTTAAGGGACTACTTACTAACCCCTTTGCCTATCACTCCCTTGATGGGGCACCTATAGTTCATCCATTATCATTTAATTCATAATCATATAATACCTTTTCATTATTTGAGAATATATTACTATGATTATAGATTGTAACACCTTCTCAAATAAGGGCAAACTGTAGACACCTAAAAATGGCCACAAATGACTTCATACCAAACTTTAGACTGATTCTTACCAACCTTTGAAAATTAAGTCTAAGAATCACTAAAAATCCTAAATTTACTTTTGAAACACTCATCAAGGCTTAGAATCCCATTAATACATCTCAAACTGGGGTATCCTATGGTAAACAATAAAAACCTTTCACAAATTCATGTCTAATTATTCCACAACATTACAACATGCAATTTGGCTTATATACCTATTAAATGGGGTAAATGCACACATGAAATTAATTCAATTCTTAAAAATACTAAAATGCCTAAATAAATTTAATTAAAATTCTAAACCTAATTAAATTCCTAGTTGAATTATCCATGAGAAATTAATGAATTATCAAAAAAGGAAATTTAAAAATCAAGAATATCCTAAATATTCATAATTACCTTTTTGTGAGTTGTCAAAAATCCTTAAATATCTGAACATGCCTATTCATTTCTAATCATGATCATTTGACACCTTTTAACTCTAATAGAGTTAATTAACTCACTAACGTTAGGTTTGAACCCATTCCAAGATTTAACTACATCTTAACTCACCTTGAATTGGGGTTACTTTTTTAAACCTATAAATGCAAGCATTTTACTCTCATTTAAGGGAGCTTAAGCATAGTAAAGTTATAATTAAATATTTTTTGTAGGATTGAAATCTATAGTTTTATAATTCCAAAATCACAAGTCAAGCCATCAAGATACATCAATCAAGCATAATACAACAATGGTGTCAATGAGAGAAGAAGCCACACAACTTCATTTGCCAAAGATTTATTGAACACAAGTTAAGAAATCTAAATGAACACATCATTTGGATCATTCAAAGAAGGCAAGGAATTTGTAAGCTCTTTAAATTTTAGTTGAGTTTTGTCATTTGTTGTTTATTTACTAAGCTCCCCCTATGATCTAGACAAGTAAGTGTTATGCATGTTAGTGTGTTTTTATTCAAAGTTTTTTTACTTGTTCTAACACATCATTTGACCACCCTTCTTGGATTCCTTGATTAGATAAATAAATTCACACATCTAATGAATATCAATATAAAACAATATTTACCACATATGGGTCACTTAATGTTATGTTCAAATGCCTTTTAGTATAAAAAAATGCCATAGCTACCTATCAATGTGCATTAATCGATATTTTTCATGATATTATTTATAAAAATCATTAAAACACGTGGATGTTATTATTCATAAATATAAAAAATTTCATAATCATAATAATAATTTATGTATCATCTTAGATAATCTCATTAAATACAAAATTAGACTTAAACCCTTCAAATGTGTATTCATTGTTATTTCTAGCAAACTATTACATTTTCTAGTCTCATGTAAGGGTATTGATATCAATATAGATAAAATAAAATCCATTAAAAAAATGCATATTCATCAATACATTCCAAAAATATAAATATATCTTGGGAAACTTGGATCAATTAACCATTTTGTTCCAAAAAATGGCTTACCATATCTACTCTATTAATTCCCTTTTAAAAAGATGATTCTTTAGAATAGATAAATTCATGCCAAAAATCATTTTATAGCATGAAATAATCTTTGATTCATCCTCATAATATTTTCTTACCTTAAAATTATCATCCATTATTCTTATATATGTCATCTACCCTCATATTGGTTGGGAAAATGCTCGCTCAACAATACAATACTAGTAGAGAATATGTCATCTATTATATCAACCTGTTTAACCCTAATAATATAGATTGGGGTTATCTCAAGGTAAAGGGTTATATATAAATGAAATGTAACAAGGGTGATAATAAAATTTATATAAGTCCAATTAGATTCTAAACTTAGATATGAGCATACATTGAATATATTATGTTGAGATAGTCTAAATATAGAAAGCACAACTAAGCTAGATATATAAATGATAAATAAGTGAGGTACTTATATTTTTATAATGATAATGTAGTTATGAATATAGAATATGTATAAATTAGGTAGGAATTAGATTCTATAATAGTCATCATATTCTAGTTATAATACTTTTAGCTCTCTAGATAGTAACATCATCTTGGGATAATTGCATTGATGTTACTATCTAGGTTCAATTCTAGTGTCATATATAGAATATCTACTAAAATAGGATGAAACCACTTATATTATTATGTGTTTTGATTTTCATTTACTCTAGTGAATTTATATCTGGATCATGGAATTTTTTTTCTTTTTGAAATGGAAAAAACCTAGCTTTCTATCTTCATAGTGACCTTGGGAAAAAATGGGTTAGTGGGCACATAGTGTCGAGCTACCCCAAAGACCCCATTGTTAGTGATAATTGCCTATATAGCCATTACTAAAGAAGAGGGTCTCAGATGCATGTATTTATCCCCTAAATTTTTGCTTGTGTGTGAATCATATAATATGTGCAAAATAAGTACAATAATGACCTAGCTTGTAACTTGGAAAATCAAGATCCTAGGATACTCCTTTAGTATTTCAAACTTGTAGATGTGAAATCCATATGAATAGTATGGAAATAATAATAAATGGGGAATATTTTTTTGATTTAATGATTGATATAGTGATTTTGATAAGTTTCCTTGATCTCTTTGGTATTTTTTAGGTATTTTGTAGGTGAGGAATGAATGAGGGTTTATTTTGTATTTATATCAATCCATTTTGAGTATTAAATAACATTTAATAAATTATGTGAACCATTAGGATACATTTAATTTGAAAATTAGATGAATTTAGGGTAATGGATACTTTCATCTAGACAAGATAGTAATGTTTATGCTACTTCTATTCTAGACATTAATGTTGAGGGATAAATAAAGCATGTACAGGTTCAAAACTTGTAGATATGGAAGATAAGTATGTTTCAATAATTTTGGGTAATATATCAAACCTAGGTCGTCAAAATAAGACTAGTTATGCTAAGAGATATAGGCCAAAGAGCATAAATATAGATAAAATGTGAGGCTTACAAAATCCTCAAAATTAAATAATTAAGAGGAATAACTAAGGTCTTAGTTTTCCAAGTGTACAAGAGTGAGGTTATATATAATCATAAAATATCATCTACATTTTCCCACCTTTAATCTAGTAATTTAATTATTAGTTTAAGGGAAAGAAATGTGTACCTAGGTGTGCATACACACCTTGGATTTGTGTGTGCCCAAATGGAGTCCTTTGTTGGTGAGTGGCCTATAACTAAGAGAATGTTATAGTATAAAATTAGTGCATATAATATGGGTTAAAATTACTTAAAATAGATATAAATTGAAAGAGAAAGTTTTAAGAGTACACCTATGTGTTGATATAACCACCTTTCCTATTAGGAAGTTGTTTTGAAAAAGATGTATCATTTTAAGGCTTTAAAATTGAGATTAGAACAAATATAGATAAATATTTAAAGTTAATATATTCAAGGATATATATATATATATATATATATATATATATATATATTTGTGTGTGTGTGTGGAGAGAGAGAGAGAGAGAGAGAGAGAGAGAGAGAGAGAGAGAGAGAGAGAGAGAGAGAGAGAGAGAGAGAGAGAGAGAGAGAGAGAGAGAGAGAGAGAGAGAGAGAGAGAGGCACATGCCCCAACTTTAGATCAAAATTAAGTTCCCACCTAGTATTTGATATTAAATCAACCTAACGTTACTTATAACCTAGTGAGCATAGATGATCACATCTAACCTAAAAAATTGGCAAGATTGAGTGATTTGATCACCTCAACCATACTAAAAGGTGAACCAAATAATATAGTATATTGGATCAATTAAATTAAATAAAATTCTATGAGGTATTAGTATGAAAAGTCTGTGATATGGTAAAAATCCATAAAAGTGTTTTGGAATCTAAAATTGATTGTATTTTAAAATATTGGGCACATGTTTCAATTCAACTTAGATATGTCTCATTTCATAAACTATATTTAAAATAGTAAAAATGTATATAATTCTACCAAAACCATGAATTTTAATCATATAACTATGTTCTTTGGATAATTTATATAATTGTGTAAGTCTGGAAGACATACTTCTAAAGCATGCCCCCATTATATATGGATAAATCTAAAAAATAATATAAGTACCAATGTGGAGAACATGTATCCAAAACATGCCACCACTATAAAATGGAGATGTTGAATACTAAAAAGGTATGGATAATATGCTTCCAAAGAATTCCCACACTAAATTTTGGAATTATGAATGTCTAGAATCCATGCCCATGTGACATGCCCCCATTGAATATGAACAATTATGTAATTACCATATACTGAATGAGTGTGGAGAACATGCTTCTAAATCATTCCCCCATTGAATCTAAAAATTATGCTCAGTATGATGGACATTCCTATAGTAATATTCCTCCCATTTTATGTGAGGGAAAGATAATAAATATTAGTTACCTCACCTAAAAATAATAAGATAATTGTATAATAATTGATTGTAACCATATAACATATAGAAGGGGACATGTCTAGGTAAATGTATCACTGAAGTGCATAGAACCAATGTGATCACATGTAGGCCTAATATGAATGATAAATATCGTGGAAAAATTTATATAGTAACAATACAAGATCACTCAAAATCAAGTCAAAAATCAATGGTGTAAGGAGACCACAAACAAGGGGCATGTTTAAATACCATAACATCTAATGGAATTGACTTAGTGAAATGTCCATAATATCAAGAATGGCATATTAAAATTTCCATATAATACATAATGATATATATATATATATATATATATATAAATTTTAATGAAATAATACATAGGTACAAGGGACACAAGCAAAAGAGCATATTCAAAGGCTCAGATAAGGAATACAATAACAAGGCAAGACACTCAAGAAAGTGCATAAATTAAAGTATAAGCAACAAAAATAAACATTTCATAGTATCCCATGGATCCAATGTTTTATGAAAATATGTCAAGTGTATAGAATATCAAGTATCATGTGTAATATAAAATCATAGATAATAGGTTTGTGTAAGTACATATGTAATATCAAACATGATAATTTAGAGTGATAATCTAGCCATATAAGCTATGTGTATCAAGAGAAAATAAGTCTATGACCCCACTATCCATATGACATGAGTAGAGGGTAATACCAACATCCAAAATATGAATTTATCATTTATCTATGTATGCATGTATCACACTCAAGTAGAAGTGTGACATATATGTGTGCAGGAGTAACTAAGTATGTTGTCCAACAACATGAAACTAACACATGGATGCCAAGGAAATAATAAAACATGCAAGTGAAAAAATATTTAAGTAATTTTGAATCTTTTTTATTTTTTTGGTATTTTTTGAATATTTTAAATAGGAAAGATCATCCTATGATGCCATACAATGGATGGTTATAAACATCTCCCCACTTTGAACCTTACAAACTTAAGATTTATATTTTACATTATTTGTGTCATTATTGGATAGGTTGAAAAGTTACATATAATGTTACTCCTCACATTTTTCATGTGTGTTATAAATATTAATGATATCATTTAAACTATGTATTAATTTGCCTTCTCGAGGAAAGAAAATACCTTTCTTATTTAAACCAAATTTTACTTCCATTTGGTATAGACAAAGAGTTCCTAATGTAAGTGCATATGGAGATGTGTTAGGAATAACCTAAAACCATGTTTAAATTACTTCAGGACCATAAGAAATTTATATTAGTATGTTTCCTAAGGAGTCTTTTCAACCTTCATTATTTTATAATTTTGTTATATTGAAGCCAATTTTTTTTAAGTGTCTTATATTACAGGTAGTTTTTATTTATGTAGGATCAATATTGTTCTATGAAAAATAAGCACCACCTATGAAAAATAATCACCACCCATGTATGATGTAAATATTAAATATTGCTGGCATCAATGCCTTTTGTCTTGTTCACTTTGAGATTATTTAATAATATATGGACGTTAGATTGGCCCCATGTTGAGTAACATTTACAAACTGGTCATATAGAGATAAGGGATACCATAATTTTATTCATAATTCTCCTTAGGTAAGTTATATACATACTTTGTGTGAGGGATAAATCTTTTTGTAGTTGAAGGGAGATATTCTAAGTTACTTTGAATGAGTAATTATTAAGGAAGCATATCCATGCACATCATTGTATAAATGGGTTAATGATTCATATACTTTTAGCAATGTCCTTTAATTTAATGGGGAAAGAAGTCCTCTACCAAAGATAAATTATATTTCCAAATATGGGGTCTAAATTCTAGTTTATAGGATGTACTTTTATATCTAATAGTATAATCTTGAAGGGACTCATCATCTCATTGTTTAAAATTGTGAAAATGTTCTAATTTAAGTTTTGGGACCTTATGGATATGGAAATACATGAATAATTCATATTTAAATTGTAATAAAATATTTAAGGAATACTTTGGTAAAATATATAAATAATTTTGAGCCTCATCAAAAATACTCATATGGAAAACTTTTAGCAATAATTTTTCATCTTGTGTCTGTTGACCAAAAAAATGTACATAACTAATCATGTGGTCTAATGTGTCCTTGTGTCTCAAAAATAGAGGTAAATATGGAAATTCAAAATATTTTGGATAAGGATATTTATTTATAAATTATAAAAGAGGTTGATTATTGAATAAAGTGACATGTGCATTATCACTATGGAAAGTCATTTGCATTGGGAGTATGGAAAATTGATTTTGAATATCTGCAATAGTGGTCATCATAGACATTAGATATTATATGGGGATAGAGTATTTTTCATAGGTGTTATAATTGGTTTTAACCCACCCCCTCTTTTAAATTTAGCCATATTAGTATCAACATCTTTATGTATAACAAGTACAAGTTTATGATCACTAAATTTAGGACATTTTGGTAATGATATGGGATCCTTAAACTTTGGTACATTTGATATATCATTCAAATAGATTATACCATTTAAATAATTTGTTTAATTTCCCTTTGTTAAGGGTAAAAAAAATTATATTTACAAAATTCTGGTAAGGATAACTTTTGTGATAGATAATTTGTTTTAAATGAAGGTAAGAAAAAACCATCACCCTTGAATAACGGGATATCATTTGGAAATGTAGAAATGTTTGAGGGTTTAATTAATTTTATTTAATACATATACCCATTATTATTTGTTTTCACATCCACCATAATCTCTTTATGTATTTGTCATAATTTTTTATGATCAAATGAAGGAACCTCTTGGTCATATGTACCCACTTTTTTGATAAAATGAATATGTTTAGTTGGTTTGAATGGTTGGTGACTCAAGGATGTTTTTAAATATCTCAATCCTTGCCTATTATTATTATTATTATTATTATTATTATTATTATTATTATTATTATTATTATTATTATTATTATTATCATCATCATCATTATCATTATCATTATCATTATTATTATTATTAAAATATATAGGGTGGATTATACGTTGCTAATGTTTATCCAATCCTTGGCCTTAGTATCCATACTTTCACAAGTATCAAATGCAAAAGTCATATAATGGTGGTATAGGAAGTATGGCTAAAGGATTTTTATCTTTCTTAATATGGATGAACTCATATATTAAAGTGGTGAGAGCATGGACCTGATTACAGTGATAATATCTACAACCATTCAAGGATTTTATATTAAATTCATTCACACTTTTAATAATAAAAGAATAGTCAATTTTAATTCCTTTCTTAAGGGATAATTGGATAGTTTCCTAATAATAGTTATCAAATCAATCAATATGATCCATGGTAAGAGATATGAATTAAATAAAGATTAAGAAAAAGTAGGTAATAAGTATTTGATAGGGTATGTTTAGGTAGAATGGAGTTTAAATATTGAGTTCATCAAATGTTTAACCCTAAAAATCTAGATTAGTGTTATCTAGGGTTAAAGGGGTTATATAAATGAAATGTAATAATGGAATTAGATCTATAGAAATCCAATTAGATGTTAAAATGAGATATAAATATACACTAAATTTATTATGCTGAGATAGTCTAAATATATAATGTATAACTATGTTAGATATAAAAATGACTAAGAAGTGAAGTACTTATCTTGTTCTGATGATAATGTAGTTATAGATATGGAAAAATTAGAAAGCAGGTGGGAAGAAGATGATTGAATAGTCATAATATTATGGTTATGATACTTCTAAATCTCTAGAGAGTAACACCAACCTAGGACAATTTCATTGATGCTACTATATGGGTTTAATGCTAGTACCCTATACAAAATATATACTAAAATACGATGCAACCACTTGGATGATTTCAAGTTTTTCTTCACCTTTCCTTTGGTGCATTCATATATGGGTTTAATGCTAGTACCCTATACAAAATATCTACTAAAATACGATGCAACCACTTGGATGATTTCAAGTTTTTCTTCACCTTTCCTTTGGTGCATTCATATCTAGGTCATTGACTATCAATCCTTATGAAATGGTAAAACACTAGCTTTCCATCTTCATAGTGACCTTGGATAAAAATGGGTTACTTGGCACACAGTGTCAAGCTACCCCAAAAACTTATTATTAATGGATGCTACCTACATAAATAATACTCTAGAAGAGGGCCTCAGATGCATGTAATTATCCCCTAAATATTTTATTATGTGTGAATCATACAATGTGTTCAAAATAAATACAATAGTGACCTAGCTTGTAAATTAGGAAATTAGGCTCTTGAGTTGCTCCTTTAGTAATTCAAACCTATAGATGTGTAGTACCTATGAATGGTATGGAAATATGAATAAATAGGGAATAATTTTTAAATTTAATCCTTAATAGAGTTATTTTTATAAGTTTCCTTGGTCTCTTTGGTCTTTTATAGGTGTTTCATAGGTGAGGAATGAATGAGGGTTGATATTGTATTTATACCAATCCCTTTGGATTAATAAATCACATTAAATCACTTAGGTAAATCATTAGGATATGTTTCATATGAAAATTATATGACTTTAGGGAACTTAACACTTACATGGGATAGGAAAATAAATTTGACATTACTTCATATGCCAGACATTAGTGTCCAGGGAGAAGGAAAGAAGGTACAGGTTTAAAACTTGTAGAGATGGAAGATAAGTACATTTTAAGAATTTTGTGAAAGATGTTATACCTAGGTCATCAAAATAATAATGTTAAGACTAAGATATATAAGCCAAGGGGCATAAATATATAACATATGCAAGGCCTTCTAAAGTGGGAAAGGTAAAGAACTTAGAGGAACAACCAAGGTCAGAGTTTTCCAAGTGTACAAGACTGAGGTGCTATATAATGAAAAATATAATCTATAAAGTTGAGGCATAACTAGTTATGAAAAATGATATATAAAGGTGAAACATGATTACTTAGTTATATATTTCATATCTAAAAAAATTCATTGTTATATGCTCTATCAAACTACTTATGTCACTATCCATTTTGATCTAATTTGTCATTTTTTTCCAAATATTTCTTACATTGAGATAAAATCATAAAATAGATGGTCCTGTTTATGAAATTTGACCTCCAAATTAATACACAAAAAACTATCAAAGGACATGTCATCATATATCAAATTATAGCTACCTCTCTTCCAATTATTAATCATCTTCAAGATACTCTTCTTGATGAAGAGATTATTTATAGTGAAGATCTTAACTAAGAATTCTCACTAAAAGATTATTTCCACAACTTCAGTACTGATATAGAAGTAAATAACCATGGAGATCTTGGCCCTCCTCCTTCCACCACTATATTGAAAGTAGTCATTAAATAATTATTAGATGTTACAATTGACTTACATGAAGAAACTTCAACACTTCACTTTGATAACACAAAATGAATTCAAGGAGCTTGGGTAGGCTATGTTATAATAAACCCCCATGGTAAAATAATACCTCTATAGTTTTGATTAACCTTTGATGTCAATAATAATATGGATGAATATGAAACTATTATACTAATCATGTAAACCACAATCAATTTATACATCTCATATTTTCATGATTTAGGTGATTCGTAACTCATATTCTATGAAGTTGGTGGAGATTATCAATGTAAAAGTGAAATCCTTATTACATACCATCAAATTTCCATTATATTTGCCAAATAATTTTCCTCATTTACCATTGAACCAATCCAATGATATAAAAATTCTATAGATAATTTTATTGATTCATTAGCATCATAGGTTCATCCTCATAACAAGTTCTTCATGATTCATAATTCCTTATCCAAATGAGGAATTCAATTTATTATATAAAAAATAAAAATTATTCTCTAATTTCTCACATAGAATTTGTAAATATTTGATAAATCTCATGGTATAAAAAATATCATCTAATTTATCGAGTATCATGCTTACCCTCTATAAGCAGTTGCTCATGACAAAACCTAAATTTGAAAATAAGCATACAAATATTTACTTCAATACAACACCCTCTATTATCATAACATATAATGTACCCTAATACATTGTGTAATTATATAATATGTTATATATCTTCTTGAACAAGCACATGGAAGTAGTTGTAGAGGTCATTGTAGTGGTCATGCCACATCATGCAAATGCCTAAACATGGGTTAATTTTGTCCTACTATTAAAAAATATTCCATTAATTTTTATAAAAAGTGTTATCCTTGTCAACTACATGATGATATAATTCATTATTCTGTGTTCGAAATACAAACCTTAGAGTCTGATTGGCTATTCTCTATGTGGGGATTATATCTCTTTGATAAATCACCTAGATGATAAGATGGGCATGTATTCATTATCATTACCATTGAATATTTTAACAAATGGGTGGAATTCATGCCTATTGTTAACATCACAATATTACCATCTATAAATTTATTCTCAATCAAATCATTTATTATTTTGGAGATCTTCATAACATCATTTTTGACAATGGTGGAAATTTTTAAAAAAAGATATGAAATAATTATGTGTAATATTTAAAATTACGCATAAATTATCAACACCTTATCATCCTTAATTGAATGACCAAGTATAATCCAATAATAAAATTTTGAACAAAATATTGTAAAAGATTATTATATATTCTTTTATAGATTATCATCTACAACTCTATCTTGCACTATGGGCTTCTTACACTAGAATATATACTGCCACTAGGGCAACACCATTTTCATTAGTATATGGGTCTCAATCATTTTTACCTATAAAATTTGAGTTACCATCCTTACACATTTATCATCATGGTATTATTCCTAATGAGGAATTACATTAAGTTTATCTCCATACTTTATATTTCCTAGGTGAGTGACATATGGCTACCTTATAACATAACCATCAATATAAAGTTCACATTACTAAACAACATAACAAAAAATTCAAAGTACGTAATTTCAATATTGATGACCTAGTCATTAAACTAGATTATACATAATAAAAATAAGGCAAGTATGCCTGAAAATTATGGATTCCTTACTTCATCAAATACATCCTTGTTCATAGTAGTTATATACTAATAAATTATTAAGAACATATTTTCAAAGAACCCACTAATGATAATTTTTTAAATAAATACCTTGCTTAAATATCTACTATTCTACATGTTTCTTACATATTTTCATATACTATAAATACTAACAAGTTTTCTATGATTTATATAAAGATACCCAATATTACCTTTAGTATCCTTAGTTTTTATCATTGGTACTTTGATCTATCTATATTTATTCTTTTATTTAATGAGTTGTAATGTAAGACTATGGATAGGACCCAACCATCCTCATAAATATCTTTTATTTTCTAGTCAAATCTTGATGTCTCTTTTTGATCATTGATTTGTCATTTTATAATAATATTTTCACTTATTTGGTTTATATTTTATGAGTTTTAGTATAAGATCTTGGATAGGACCTTGCCTTCCTCACAAAATAGTCTTATATTTTATTTTCATATTTTTCACCTTTTTTGGTTTCCCTTTTATGATTTGCAGTATAAGACTTCAGATAGGACCAAGATTTACTCATAAATTTTCAAATACTTTAAAATATATTTAACTAAGTGTTGTCCCTAAATAATTAAGATTATGGTTTAAGGATTGTGACTTCATACTCTCAAAATCATTTATTTTATTTTGTGCTAATAACTTTAAATAAAAATAGTCTAAATATCTCCCTTCACTTACATTATTTCTTATGATATGGAGTCATGATTACCTATCATTGTATCATTTTCACACTTTCACATTTTTTGTGATTTGAAGTAACTCAATCATTTCATGTTAATTTTCATCTTCTCCCTTATTTTCATTCCACTTTGGGCACATGAAGGTCATTTTCATAATATAATTTTCATTTAAACATCCAAGTACAAAATAATTAGACACTATGTTCTTTGAGTTATTTTCCTTAACTATCAAGTCTAAGTTTTCTAGTGATAGTAATTCTTAACACACATGTTTGGTTTTCTAAATCAGTATGGAGGAAGAATAGAAATAACCATCAAAGTTTTAAACACCAAATCACTTAAAATAAAAGGAAATGATAAAAAATCATATATAAAATCAAATGTCAAAATCACACCAAAAGACGTGATTATCAAACACACCTCCTATTTTAGGTGAAGCTCAATCTCCATAGTTGGCATATTGATATACTCAAGGTCCATTGGAGTGTGGTATCCTATGAGACTAGGATAAGAGGTCTCAAACATTTTTCTAATACTACCTAATTTCTCATGCAAGTACCTAATATTCATAGTAGATCAACAACTCTGGAAGGGGTCCTGAGGAATGGAGAACATGTTGTGGGAAGATAGACCCATTTTTAATTTTCATGCATAGATCCTTTATGGGATGATATTTACACTTCATTAGATAAACCAAATTTGTGTGGACAAGGAAAATTGTCTAGTGTCCTTAATGTCAAAAATTCTGTTATTTTTTTAACTTGATTTGAGTGTCTTGTTTCTAATAAAGATTTTCACTTTGGTACCACATAAATTTCCCTCACCACCCATTTCATAATCCCCTTGATAGGAAAGTTTTGTTTCTAAATATATTTCCCAACTTCTATATTTATTATTCTTCATCTCTTCTTTGACATGCTCATAAATATTTTTTTTGGTTTAATCTATCTTAAGAATAAAATATGAATCTTTGAGAGAATATGCATTAATTTTTTAAATTATTACTTTATCCTTCTCAGATTTAGTAGGTTTTATTTAGTATTATAAATTAGTTTCTCACCCTTTTCTTATATAATTTTGTTCTATTTTTTCTATTCAATTTTTCCATTATTGAGTTTTGATTGTTACTTATCATTCATAAATGTTGTTTTAATTTAAGTTATTTTTCCATATTTATTTGAGTATGGGTTGTTACTTATTTTACATAGATGTTAGATCTATTATTTCAATTTCATGTGTCCTCCATTTGATCTAGTTTATTACTTTTCTTACTTAAGGTACATTTCTTTGGGTTTGTCGATCGTTTAGTAGCCTTAGATTTTCTATTTCCCTAATTTACTCTCATTTTATCCATTTTTCAATGGTATTTTAGTTCTAACTTAGTATTTATCAAATTATCTTACTAAATTTCCAAATGATTTATTCGGTTCTATAAAGTTCATTTATTTTGATTTCCTTGCATTTTTTTTTAATTTTAGTTTTGTATCCTTAGGGTTTAACTAAAGCAATTAATGCACCCTCCATGATCAGGTCTAAAAATTTAGTAGACAAATATTCAATTATAAAATTAAGTTAAGTTATGTATATTATACTTTCATTTATTTATAAAAATTCCATATAGTCATTTCAATTTTAAAAATGCAACTTTTTATTGCAATTTACTAGCTCATATTTGTGTGTTGTTATGTTCTTTCTCGAAGGACTATCCCATGTTACAACTATGTCACATGTGATAATATTTGAGTGGGTATAATGTATACACACAATATATTTAAAATTTATCATTTATTGATGCTTTCTCTCTTGTAAGAATCTATCAAGTTTTAATCTCTCTTGTGAACACCTTATAGGGTGTACTAGGAAATGGGTGGGTAGATATTTGGTGATTCATAAGATTGTTGGTCTATATACCATTACATAAAACCACTAAAAAATAATTTTATCCAACTCCATAAGCAATTAAAATCCACTTATATACTCTTCTAAGTAATCCATATTCTAAAATAATGCGTAACTAAGAATACACCCATTTTTATTCATTTTCTAATTATATTAGCCTAATAGATCTTTTTGGGAATTAAACACACATAAAAAACTCTATTGACCCAGTTGACATAGTTCAATGCCTAATGGCTATCTTTCCCACCATATAAAATCAACTTGGATGACCTTTTCAACTAAATTACTGAGAGGGTTTAAGGTCAATACTTGGATATAAATACCCTGATCACTTTAATCTAATAGAGAGGAACATTCATTTTCACAATGCTAAAACTCACAATTATGTTATTTCTACATTAGATGAGTCATTACTTAGGGTTTTACCTTAGAGTTAAATAATCTTGTCTTGTGGGAAAGTCTTGGATGAAAATGAGGAGTATTTTATCATAAAGCTGATTTATATAGTGTGATCCTTACAAAGCTACAACCAAATTTTGAAAATAACCATTGTCTAAGGGAGACATTGAGGCATGATAAGTTTAATTCAAGATAAATATTCCTAACTTTTACTCTTTCATTTAGTATATAGATATTGTGTAGAGTAGTAGGATGAATGGTGTACTCCTTTCTTAGTTTACCTATACTTTAACTTGAGTAGAGTTCTCTTTGCATGTTTTATTCTATTTTATTAACTATCCCCATTTGTGACATAATCTTTAATTAGCACTAGATTAGATTTATTTTATGTATTGTATGCCTAGATAGGGCTATTTCCTAATTCATTTTGACTAAAGGATTTGGAAACCTCTCCTTTGGTATTGTGTGGTAAGATATCCCTTAGATTTAACAGATCTGAGTTGGTTATGTCTTGATATAAATAATTATGCAATAATTTATTTTGGTAATATTATGTTATCTAACTTTTAAATCCACTAAGTAGTACAAGTTATAGATCCATCATAATTCATTACATACAGACATCAAGTGACAATTAAAATTTGGTTTGATAAGAGGGTAAAGATCAAGTCCTTTTAGCTATTTAATTTAGTATTATTATGGGGAAAAGCACATGAAAAGAAAGGGAAACACTCTATACTTGACCCATTATGTATTTCCCCATACTAAATCTTAGATTTGTTGGGGTAGAACATATTTTGACTAAAATACCTTAAAGGGAATGACCTCCCACTACCTGTGATTAGACTTCCTCAAGAATTACCTCTTATTTTTCCCTTCCAATGCAATTTTAAAATAGACTCAAGGGCTAAAGTTGGTGATGTAAATACTAAATTAAAGTTAACTAGTTTACTTTAGTTGTGTGTTTGCTTATATTTTGTCATGATTTTTATTTCCTATTTCTCTTTTTTAATGTTTTGACATGTATTTTTTGGCCTTTAGGTTTTCCCCTTGTTTTCCATTACTAACCTTACAATATTTATACCTTGTCACCTAAATTAGATTGAGAAGTAACTAAGAAAATTTTGATAAGGTAGAGTCTAATCTAAATATTTGTCCCATCCTCCTGAGTTTGATCACTTCAAAAATAACAAGGCATCAAGAACACAGTCATAGAATTAGAAAGTAGGAGGAGATCCCCCATGATTTGAATAATGTGATAAGAAAAGGAATTTTTCTTGAGACACTAAAAGTATTAGGGCTCAATAATTTAGTATTGATCAGGTTAATTAATAAATTCCCTATTTTTTTATAAAAGTCATCATAATAGTAAAATGAACATATCAATCATAACCAAATCACTAAGCAAGCAATGGACCTTATTAGCGTGAATATTTCATTGAACCATCCCAACACCTTGGATATATTTGTCCCAAACCCTCATATTTAAGTAAAAAAAAATGTAAAAATGAAAGGAAGTATGAATCTAATGAAAATTCTAGTTTCTTCCTAAGAAAGGGTGATTTGAGAAACCTCCATCACAAAATTTCTAGCCTAGCTAAAAATGGAATAAAACCTTGAGTGGGACTAAAGGCATATCTGTTGGGGCTATAAATACCTAGTTGAAAACAAAAAAATGACCAAGCCTTCCTCTCAAAAAAAATTCTACAAATAAATTCATTTTTAAGGAGATCTGAGTACCTAAGATATGTTTGAGCTTACCTAGTGGTTTCAAAAATCAATAGTATCAATTTTTACATAAAATGACCCTTTGAAGGAATAAAGGCCCAATATATTGTTTGTTGAATCAGAATTGAGCACTATTTTTTTTGTCTAAGTTCATCTAAAATTATATTTGGTTGCTTATATCATAGTTTAGTAATGGAGGCTCATAGTTTAGATTCTAAATGCTGAGGCAACATTTTCATCACAAAAATCACCATTTTTTATGACAAACACCACCCATTTTCATATTTATTTTCAAATGAGGACCCTCATTTAGATTAAAATTTCCATGGTTAGGTTAATTTCCATGTTTAGATCTTATTGTGGAATGAATCAGTCTAAGTCTAAATTATAAGTCATTATCTTAAGTCTAAGTTTTTTTTAATATAGTACCAGGTTTTGATTTGATTCTAAGTTGGTTAAGTGTTCCCATATATACTCTAATAATCTAATTGATACATAAGTATAAATGTATAAATAAACATGTCTATTAATGTTTTCCATTCATCTATATGGTTTTTAGTACTATGACATTCGTATTCATATGCTAGTTTTTTAGAATAGCTTAGTTAACTATGTTACATCCTAATTTCTAAATAAACTTGATTTGCTCATTAAAAATATATTAATGGAGTTAATGTTGTTTGATTATTTTTATAGCAAAATATTTTCATTTATGTTGATATATGGACAAACATATAATGATTATTTTGTGTGACTCATTATTTGATTGGTTAGTTGTACATGAGTTTCATATGCATGTGGATTATGCTTATTCAGTATTAATATGATTTAGTAACATTTTTTATTGATTATCATGGTTATGGGATAACTAATATTTGTATTTGTGATGTGTATAAAGGAGAAAGTCTAATCTTTAGACAAATATAGAGGGATAGTATCATTAGGGAGGGTGATGCAGATGGAAATGTTAGAGGTGTAGATATTTGATAATGAACCAAACACACACCACATATAACAATAAATGCATGATTTCTCTAATTTCTATTGTGTTAGATTATTTATGATTGATCATGTTTATTTTAGTTATGATTCATGTTTAGATTTTATATAGTCTTAATTTTTGTTGTGATTGTTTGCCATGATTATAATGAGGTTACTATTATGTAATGTTCAGTTATATACATTCTTTAGATGAAGTTATTTTTTTTTGTATGCATAATCCCATATAGGTAGGTACCTACAAGCATGAAACCAAAGAGTATCATTAGAACATATATACATGAAAAAGAAATGAATTAAATTTTATTCATATAATAAAATGGTTTTATTAAACTAATTCTAACCTAAACCTAAGGTGGATACCTAAGGCTACTTAGTTCCTAAATACCTAATGGTTATCTAGGTATAAAGTCTTGATTTATTGATGTTTAGATTTAATTGTGTTATGTTAGAGTGGATAGGAATTCAAGCTATTATTAAAACATAATAATTATGTTTAATTGACATAATATTATGTCAACCCTAATTCTATAAGATATCATTTGGTTTAGTTGTCTTAGTTATTCAAACTATGAAAAATATGATGGTGAGGGTTTGACTGTGAGTTCAAGAAGAAATATGGGGAATTTGTGTTGTGTGGTGGTCTATCTAAGAGATATGGGAAGCATGACAATAATTTCTAGTTTGATGGTGAATCATTATTGGAGTTATAGAGAATGAGTTACCATGATATTAGGGGTTTCTAAAATACATGCAAGGGACTATAAAAATAATAAAAGAGAATGGTGTTTTGGGATTTTTGCACAAGCGGTCATGTATGATAGAGAAGAGGAAAGAAAGGAACCAATAGATAAAGTAAAAAGACTACTTTGGGACAATACAGAGGTAGGGTTTGTTATTTTCTATTTTTTCTAAAAATCTCTATTTAGGTTATATAGTCTATGAATAAAATGTTTATAGGGGTTTTTTAAAAATGAGGGATATATTTTGAAACCCTTGAGTGAATCAAGGATTTGACCATATGCAAGGAGGAATACCCCCCATAGAATTAAATCCATGGTTTGATTTGAGTCTAACCTAAGTATAGAAGGTTAGAGATACTATTTTAAATAAAACCATTGTGTATTAAATTGCTTGATTGAGAATGGTTTTGTTTGGTTATTATATGGTTATGTGTCGATTGAGTGTTAATGTATCTATAAAAAAGTTGAGTGTTTGTAAAATAGTTTGTATACATTATTTTAGCAGAGGTTAGAAATACGGGGTTTTTATGTAAAATATTTGATTGTATTACTTTATCATTGTTGCATAGTAAAACAACTATTTGTCTTAAAATGGCATAGATATATTGTTTTGTTTGGGATTTGAAATAGGGTTTCAATGTTTATATGTTTGGTTGAGTATTTCATTTGGATTTATGATTTGTAAATAAGGTTTTTATTGGGAAATTACTTGGTTATGTTTTTATTATGATTCTATTCAAAGGGTTGTGTATTATTGTTTGTAACCACCTATATATAAATATATGTGAGTCAAATTTTGTATAATGTTGTACACATAGATGAATGATATTACTCAATTTTACTTAGTTTTTGTATCTATTGTCTAAACAATTTTATAGTTTATTGTGAATATATTCATATGAATTGACTGTGTGGAAAATTATGTGACATCTACATATAATCATTTATATATCAACTGTGCATACGTTATTATGTATCAATTGTGTATAATTTAATGTTTGTGTCTAATTTAATGTAAGTCAATTTTGGTATAATGTTGTATGGTTGGTTGAGTGATATTATTCAACTTAACTATGTATACAAGTCATAGTTATTTATGAATAAATTATTGTTACATTTTAACTCTTTGTAATAACATATAAATCAATTGTGAATAAATAATTTATATTGAATGAGTATAAAAATTTATGGGTCAATAGTATATTAAATATTATATTGGTTAATTATGAATGTTTGTGATTTAATTATATGATTATTTATGGATTGTGAGTCAATTTAGTATAAATTAGTATGGGAGAACTAAAAATAAATTTGGATTAGTTTATGTATCGACTAACTTTTTTTTATTTAATATATGTTATTTAAATGAAATTATTGTTGATATATTATGTTGAGAAACATAAACATATATTCAATGGAATGGCATTCTAGTATGAGATTTACTATAGGTCATAAAGTCTTAGACATATATACATAGACCTATGTGAAGATAGGAATAAACATTATTTGTTAGATTATATCCTTATATTAATTGGTTATGTGAAATATGAATAAATGAAGATTTCATCGAGTCAATGTACCATATGGTATGTAACAATATTTAATAGTTTTTGTTATATTTTAATGCATTTAGCTCAAGTTTTGAATGTTGTGTGGTGATAATGTGATTTATATTTTTGTTTAAATATGAATTTATATTCCTTAAGTAGGTTATTTGGATTATGGACATATATAAATATGTATATGTGTAATTATGGATTATACATAAAGATGAATAAATATTTTTTTATGTATAGTTCATAAAAACAAATATACGCGCGCGCGCGCGCGCGCGTGTGTGTGTGTGTGTGTGTGTAAGTTAACACTTAAAAATTATATACATATGTATCTATAAATGTATGAGCATTTATATGTATATGTTATGCCTTTTTGAAATTAGTGGCTAAGGATTTTAAATGTATATAAATATAAGTGGACATACTTAATATAGGTGTTTACATGGATAATTTGGGTTGTAAGTAGATATTTATTTATAAGTGAATAGATTCATTCATCTACAAACTAGGATTTATATCTTTAATTTATGATATATTATTCATTTATAAATTATGAGGAAATTGATTAATAATTGATTATAATAATAGATGTATTTATTATTGTTGATTTGCTCAAGATTTATTGAGAAATTCTTGAATTGTATTATTTTATTTATAATACTTGTGAACATAGGATGTTTGGAAGGAATTGGTAAATTATTAAATAGTATTATGATTGTTAGAATATAACTATATATGGAATATTGCCTTAATGGAATATGGAATTAGGCTTGTATTAAAACTTAGGAAATATTTAGTTAATAATAAGTTGTTATTATTTAACATGAGATTATTTCAAGTATTTCTAGTATTTAATTATTATGGTATTAAATACTAATCTATACAATAAATCCATGGAATTATTGTATATGGATTATTTAATAAATTTTTTATTAATGACAATAATGATTATTATCATGAGAGGGAGTTATATTTTAGAGTCATTAATACTTATATTAAATGAAATATGATTATGTGTGTGTGTGATTATGTTTGATCTATTGGATCATTAAATCATATAAAAACTTTGGCCAAAGTAATGTTTACAGTTAAATGTTACCATTTCACCTATTTGATTATATGGATGTATGCACAATGCCATGTTAAAATAGAATCCTTTATGATATGTTGCATGTAGTTAGAATTATTCAACACACAGGTTCTAGTTGACTTCTTGATACCTGCACCATTATTATGTACTCATCTATCAAGGGAGGAAAATTCCATAGTTGGGTATTATGTGGGGTATATTTGATCTATGGCTTCTATAGAAAATCAATTTAATGATGCTCTCCCTTTCTTTCATTTGTAATCCAATAAAGACTTTTACTCATGATTTTAGTTTATATACATATGATGAGTTTATGAACACTTATTGGTTCCATAGACCATTGTATTTATCTATGTTTACTTTGATTTAGAAATAATGTATTATTTTACTTGATAAACAATAGATTGGATGTTATTATTATATAAATTTTAGTAGTTGGTTGAGTTATTATTCATCTGATGTACCTATGTGATGGTTTGAATTTATAATTCTGTTGAATGTGATAAGTTTATCATTATCTAAATGAATCATAACTAGTTTATTATGCAATATGCATTTAGTTAAAGATCATTTAAGTTGTCTTAATTGAAAATAATTTGATTTGATTATTAAAGTATAGTTTAATTTTTTTTTATTTTTTTTATTTTTTTATTTTTTGAGTTAAACCTTGTGGGGTTTTAATATTATGGTATCAAAGCTAAATCTCAAACCCTAGGAGTTAATAAGTCTACTAATGTATTCAAATTCTATTATTAATAAAAAAGGATAATGATGTTTGGTAAACATAAAGGTGAGGGTAGTTTAAATACAAACCCTTTATTAGATCCAAACTAATTTGCCATAGAGTAAGCTACAAAGTTGGATTAGATTATCATTACCATGCACTAAACTAAGGACTAAATCATAGCCTTAAATCGTGAAGAGCATGGGCATGTTTAGTAATTTAATCAGGAAGAGCCTAAAGAGCACCCTATTTAGTAAGAGGCTCAACAAGAGCATATACATGATAAGGTGCCATAGGATGTCATGGCTCCTCTAGCTATAGAACTTATTCTTGACATGAATAGATTAAATCATCCTAATTTTGATGGAAATATAGTAGGGGATGGTGATGAATATTGGTTAAAAGAAATGGAAAATTACTTTGAGATCCAAAATTAATCAAAATTCACCAAGGCAATCTAGGGAGAATAGCAGCTTGTTGGAGAAACAACAATGTGGTGGGCAAATAAGAAGCTTAGTATGAACCTCAAATCTACTACCACCACTTGGAAGAAATTTATGGTTTCATTTAAATCATGATGGTTTCCCTAGTTTTATTTAAACCATAATATAATAGATGTTTAGAATTTAAAGCAAGGAGATATTTTAATGAACAAGTACTAGAAACAATTCATGAAGATCCTAAAATATGTTCCTCAATATTAGGCAGATGAAAGGTTTCACATTAAAAAGTTCATTATGGGATTAAAACCCCAAATTTTATGTTAATTATATGTGAATGAGCCATATACAATAGATTATGTCCTTAAAATGTAGCTAAGTAGGAGTTAAAATTGAAATCTCTTGCTTAGGTTAGAGAGAATTTTAAGAAGTTTGGAGGTTCCAAACCCACTCTTAAGAAGAAGAACTAGAAAATGGATAGGAATCCTAAGAATAAATTCATGAATTAAAATGCTAAATTTTTTAACTTCTTAGGTAAAAATAAAGTGTAAGGTTGTTTCAAACCTAGTTTCAAAGGGAACTAGTAGTCAGAAAGGAAAGGACCACATGGTGGATGTTTCATCTATGGAGGTGATAACTTTACAAGGGAATGTATTTAAAGAAAGTTTGAAGGAAAATATAAGGGTAATACATAATAAGGGAAATTTCAATAGAGAATTCATGTAGCTATTAAAAATCATCAAGCTAATTTTCAAGTTTCACCTATTGAGTTTTTAAATATTATTTTTGGTCAATCTATTTCTATTTTGATTGATACTAGAGCTAAAGAGTGTTTACTTCTCCATGTATGCTTTCTAAGTTATCTAGGAAAGTTGGTTTAATGGTAAATGCATGGTCAGTGCAATATGGGAATGAATCCAAGGTTAAAGTCGATAGGTGTTTATTGGAATATGAGATTGAGTTACCTAAATTCACTACTATAGTAGATATTTATGCATCTCCACTAGGGTAATATAATGTAATCCTAGGGGTGAATTGGCTTGGTAAACATAAATCTAAGGTATATTACTATCTAGAGAAAGTAAAATGCTAGGATTATTTTCAGAATTAGACTTAGATATAGGGTGATAATAGGGAGTTTAAACTTATCTAAATTTATGTAATTTAGTTTAGGAAGGCTCGTATGAAAGGATGTTAGACATTTATTATTAAAATAAATGATATGGAGGAAATAAAGGAATAATCCATTGAGGATTACCATTTCCTTAATAACTTTCAAGATGTGTTTCTAGAGGAATTTATAGGATTACCACAAGTGGGAGTTCAATTTTTCAATAACATAATACCTAGTTTAGAACTAAAATCCAAGGCATCTTATAAGATGATGACTACGGAGTTAGTTGATTTGAAATCTCAACTACATGAATTTTTATCTAAAGGTTTGATTTGACCAAGTGTGTCACCATGGGGTGCACCAGTCATGTTTATCAAGAAGAAGGATGGTACTCTTTGTTTATGTATTTATTATAAGATGTTGAATAAAGTAATAATCAAGAACAAGTATCCATTGCCTTAGATTGATGATCTCATTGATCAAATGCACGGGGATTTTTTTTCTTGAAGATAGATATCACCAGTACCAGTTAAAGATTCAATAAGATCTTCCTAAAATAATATTAAAATCTTGATATGGGCAATATGAATTTACAATGTTACCTTTTAGGTTAACAAATGCTCCGACTACATTCATGAATCTCATGAATAGTGTGTTTGGGGACTATCTGGATCACTTTGTTTTATTTAATTTGGATGATATCCTTAATTATTATAATACTACGAAAGAATGTCTACAATATCTAGATTTGGTGTTGTAGCATTTGTAGAATTACAAAATTTATGGTAAGTTGTCCAAATGTGTATTTTTTAAGAGGAAAATGCAATATATGAAACATATTATTTCTATAAACATAATTTTAGCTGATTTGGAGAAGTTAAAAGCCATAATGGAGTTGATATCACCTAAAAAAGTGCATGAAGTAAGGTTAGACAAGTGCAAGAAAGCTTTTTAGGAGTTGAAAAGGAGGCTTACATCAACACCTATGCTAAGAGTTCCTAATCTTAATGATCAATTATTAGTAATCATTAATTTATATGGGGACAATCTTGGAGGAGTTCTTATGTAGTATGGTTTAGTTGTAAAATATGAGTCTAGGAAGCTTAATCCACATGATCTGAAACATGCAAAAATTATGCATGCTTTGAAATTTTGGAGGCATTGTCTATTAGGGAAACTGTTTGAGGTCAAGACTAACAACTTGGGACTCAAATATATCTTCACCCAACTCAACTTAAATAATCATTAGAGACATTGGTTAGTTTTCTTATCTGAATATGATTTTGATATTAACTACATCAAGGGTAAGGAAAACACAGTTGATGATGCCATAAGTCATAGAAGGTATATAATAATATTGGCTAATATTAGGAGTACCTTTCATGATCAAGTTGTTAAGTTCTCCCCTATATATGAATTCTATGAGAAAGTCAAGAAATATTTGTTAGAGGATGCTCATAACCCTAAGTCTAAAGGATTCAAGTTAGAAAATGATGATGTTTTGAGTTATAATGGTAGAATGTATATACCTGATAGAGAGAATTTGAGGAACATAGTGCTAAAGGAATTACACAATACCCCTTATTCAAGTCACCCTTTAGTGACTTAGATCATGATTGAGATAAAACCTCTTTATTTCTATAAAGGAATTAAAAGGGATGTAATGGATTTTGTGTTTCATTGTTTGGAACGTTAGCGTGTGAAAGTTAAACATATGCATCTGACAAAATTGTTATATCTCATTATATACCATAACAAAAGTGTTAGTTAACTAGTATGGACTTTATCCAAGGTTTTAAATTATCATATAACTAACATGCCATGATCTTGGTGGTAGTTAACAAACTAACCAAGGTAGCACACTTCATACTAGGTAATTTTATTGATGATGAACTAATGATCACAAAATGATTCATGAAAGAGGTGACCAGTTTCATGGGTTTTTAGAGAAGATCAATTCTAATCAAGATATGAGGATGACATCCAAATTTTGGTTGATTCTAAATTTAGCTCTAAGCACATAATTAAATTTTAGTACTACATATCATCCAAAAATGGATGGACAAATAGAGAGGGTAAACCAAGTTCTATAAGATATTCTTCAAATGTATTACATGGATCAAAAATATGAGTGGGAAGAGTATCTTATTATGGTTGAGTGTTTATAATAACTCTCACCAATTAGCTTTAAATATATCTCCATTTGAATCATTATATGTAAAAAGGTGTTTAACACTAATCGATTGGGACAAACTTGAAGACAGGGTTGTCTTTGGTCCTAAAATGCTTATAAAAATGGAGCAGGTCAAGTTAATCATAAAAAATTTGGTTAAATATAATGATAGACAAAAAAATCTATGTTAATCTGAGAATGATAAGAAGACAATTTTCTATTTGTGATAAAGCATTACTGAGGATTAAGCCTAAAAAAATCTCAATTAAGTTTGGTAAGTAAATGAAGCTTTCATCAAGATATGTGGGACCCTTTGAGGTCTTGAAAGTGATCAATCATGTTTCATATAGCCTTTTTATACCACCAATTATAGATATCTTACATAATGATTTACATCTGTCCTATCTTAAAAAGTATGTAGCTGATCCTTTTCATGTATTAGATTAGAATGCTTTACAAGTTCTAGATCCTGGGATGGTCATAGTATAACCAGTCAGAATAATTGACACTCATAAAATTAATTTGTGTAATAGATAATTGTCATAGTGTAAGGTCTAGTGAGACCAATATTCTAATGATAATTCCACTTGGGAGGACTATTATGAGTTTTATAGGTTGTTTCTACATTTATTTTTTAGAGAATTTACTATTGTTATTTTATTTTCTACTATATGCTATTTGATTTCATAACTTTGGTTTGAAATAAGTATCATCAATATGATGACTAATTTTAGGGGGGAGGATGTTACATCCTGATTTCCTCACTAAACTTGATTTTTTTATTAAACATATATTAATGGGATTAATGTTGTTTAATTATTGATGTAGCAAACTACTTTTATTTATGTTGATGTATAGATATACATATAATGATTATTTTATGTGACTCATTACTTAATTGGTTAGATATAAATGAGTTTAATATGCATGTGGATTATGATCATTTAGTATTATTATGATTTAGTATAATTTTGTATTGATTATCATGGTTATGAGCTAAGTACGATTTGAATTTGTGAGGTGGATATATGAGAAAGTCTACTATATAGACAGATATAGAGGGAGAGTATCATTAGGAAGGGTGCTGCAGATGGAAATGGTAGAGGTTTAGAGATTAGACAATGAACCCAACACACACCACATAGATAAATTAATGCATTATTTCTCTAATTTTGATTGTGTCTGATTATTCATGCTTGTTCATGTTTGATTCATTAATAATTCATGTTTAGATGGTATACAGTATTAATTATAGTTGTGACTATTTTCCATGATTATAATGTAGTTACCATTGCGTAATGTTTAGTTATATACATTCTTTAGATGAATTTATTTTTTATTGTCTACATAATCTCATATAGATGAGTACCTATAAGCATGCAACAAAAGATTATCATTATAACATATATACATGATAAAGAAATGAATTGAATTTTATTCATGTAATAAAATAGTTTTATTAAACTATATTTAAGCTAAACCTAAACTGGGTACCTAAGGTTAATTGGTTTCTAAATACCTAATGTTTATCTAGGCATGAAGTCTTGATTTATTAATGTTTAGCTTTGATTGTGTTATGTTAAAGTTGAAAGTCATTCAAGATTTTATTAAAACATAATACTTCTATTTAATTGACATATTATGATGTCAAACCTAATTATAAAAGCTATCATTTGGTTTGGTTATCTTGGTCATTCAAACTATTCAAACTATGATGGAGAGGGGTTGCCTATGAGTTGGAGGAGAAATATGGGGAGTTTGTGTTGTGTGGTAGTCAAGTTGGAAGATGTGGTAAGCATGTTGGGAATTTTTAGTTTGATGGAAATTCATTATTGGAGTGATAGAGAATGAGTTACCATGATATTAGGGGTTTTCAAAATGCATGTAAGGGATTGTAGAAATAATAAAAGAGGATGGAGTTTTGGGATTTTTTCACAAGTAGCCATGGATGATAGAGAAAAGGAAAGAAACGAACTGGCAAATAAAAGAAAATGAATTTTTTGGGACAATATAGAGGTAGGGTTTTTTCTTTTGTATTTTCTCTAAAAATATATGTTTAACTTATACATTCTATGAACAAAATGTTTATAGGGTTTTAAAAAAATGGGTGATAGATTTTGAAACCCTGGGGTGAATTAGGGATTTGGCCCTATGGGAGGAGGAATCCCCCACCATAGAATTAAATACATGATTGAATTTGAGTCTAACTTGAGTATAGAAGGTTAATTATAATATTTTAAATGAAACCATTGTGTATTAAATTACATGACTAAGAGTGGT